>CM077155.1:103058289-103393764 GCA_039583875.1 Platanthera guangdongensis | reverse complement strand
CTTGAATTTCTTTGTACTGCATAGGCTAGGAATATTCTTATGCTTCTAACCTTGCAACAGAGCAAAGTTTGATCTAATATATTCCCTCCTCTTGCCTGTAGCCTTTAGAAACAAGCCTAGCCTTATTTCTCACAATAACTCCTTGGGAATCAAGTTTATTTCTGTATACCCATTTGGTTCAATAACTGGGTAGTTTTGTGGTCTTCGAACCAAATCCCAAACTCTACATCTCTCAAACTTTTTTAATTACTCTCCTGCATTGCAATGATCCAGTGGGGATCTTGCTCTGCATCATGAATGGATTGAGGTTCAATCTGAGAGAGAAAACAAGCATGCATCACATCTTGATTGAGTTGATACCTTGTCTGTACACCTGCTGATATGTCTCGAATCACTTGAGATCTAGGGTGATCCCTAAGTGTGACAAGATCAGTGGGTGGAGTTGGTTGGCAAAACATTTGAAACCAATTCCTCTTGTGGTATTATGTTGGCTGTTGAGGAGAGTCAAGCCCTACAATGCTTTCTTCTTCACTATCTTCATTTACTTGTGGATAGGGATGAGTTGGAACCTCTTGGGTAAGGTTTAGGTCATGCAACTTCTCACACAAGTGAGGTACCTGTAAAGCGTTACTGGTAGAAACTTCTTTCTCCTTGCAATACATGTTAGTCTCATCAAAGCTTACATCAATTGATTCCTCAATTTTCAGTGATGATTTATTAAAGACCCTATAGGCTTTGCTTACTTGGGAATATCCTAGAAAAATTCCCACTTCAGCCTTAGCCTCAAATTTTCTAATGTATTTCTTGTTGTTATTATGTATATAACAGGTACAACCAAATACTTTAAAATAGTTAATTTTAAATTTCTTCCCTTTAAGCAATTCATAGGGAGTCCTATTCTTTAGTTTGTGAATTAAGCTTCTGTTCAGGACATAGTTTGCAGTGTGTACAGCCTCTGCCCAAAAGGTTAGTGGCATGTATGCATCAACAAGCAATGTACCTGCAGCTTCAATGAGTGTCCTATTTTTCCTTTCTACTACCCCATTTTATTGAGGAGTTCAAGGAGCTGAGAAGAATTGCCTGATACCTTACTTCTCACAGAACTCTTGCATAAGAAGAGACTCAAACTCTATGCCATGATCACTTCTGATCAATTCAACATGAGTAGAGAACTCAATCTGTATGGTCCTGAGAAAATCTGTAAGAACCTTGAAGGTATCTGACTTAGATCTCAGAAAGGATACCCAAGTGAACCTGGAGAACTCATCCACAATAACCAAAGTGTAGGATTTCCCTCCTAGGTTTGTACATCAATGCGTCCAAATAGATCCATGTATAGCAAATACAAAATCCTAGGTGAATCAATTTTATTAATGGATTTGAAACTAGATATAGTTTGTTTGCCTAATTGACAAGCCCTACAAAGGCCTTCCTTCTTATAAGGACAAGGAGGTAGACCTCTAACAAGGTTGTCTTTAGATAGCCTAGCAATGTTTTTCAGATTTACATGACCTAGTCTTTTGTGCCATAAATCATTCTCGTTACTAGTTAAATTAAGTAAACAGATATCAGAAGTGCCAATAGAAAATCAACTAAGTATATGTTGCCTTGTCTATTTCCAATTAAAATAGGTTTGTTTCCTTTAGATGAAATAATACAAGAGCTAGAGTTAAAAGTTACCTAATAACCTTCATC
Organism: Platanthera guangdongensis; assembly: GCA_039583875.1. NCBI lineage: Eukaryota > Viridiplantae > Streptophyta > Magnoliopsida > Asparagales > Orchidaceae > Platanthera > Platanthera guangdongensis. The sequence goes on along the minus strand of CM077155.1, from coordinate 103,392,069 downwards.
ATAACGTTGACTTATTGAGATGAGGTTATGTTTGAGTCCTCTTACATATGTTACTTTCTTGAATGTAACTGCTCCAATCTTCAGTTCTCCAGATCCTTCAGACAGGCCACTTTTTGAATCACAAAAGATCACCGTTGGCCCTAGCTTGGACTTGTAATTGGTGAGATTGTCCTTGCTACCTGTCATGTGTTTGGAGCATCCACTATCCAGGTACCATGGCTGATTCACTCTTGGACAGCTCTTCTCCTGCAATGAAAGCAGTTAAATATTCTTGACCCAGGTTACCTTGGGTCCTTTGTTTTGTTGATATGAAAAGCTGGAAAAAACTGAAAATTCTGGTTGGGATTCATATCCTAGAGGGTAATATCTTCTAGGTGGTATAACCAATCAGCTAAAGGATTAAAAGCTTTTCTAGAAATATTTAAGTTGTAGTTATTGTTAAAAGTTTGGTTAAGTATTTCTGGGTTCGACAAATTTCTGTAAGTTCGTCGACCAGAGTTCGACGAATTGTGTTGAGATCGTCGATCTCTGCCCAGAGAATGAACATATTCATTTTCTGTGCCACACGTTCGTCGACCTCTGCTCGACAAACCATACAAAGTTCATCGATCGCAGTTAGACGAATGATTATTATTGAAGTTTGCGTTCAGAGATCGTCGTTCTGAGTTCGACGATCTGATCCTATATCGTCGATCTGAGTTCGACGATAACTACTGAACATTGTTATTTTTATCATTCTTCTGGTTTTAATTTTGTCCTTAGCTTCAATTTGTTCTAGAATTTTATTAACCTTATTTACTTGTTCAGTGTTTTTCTTTCCTTTATCAGAGATAAAATTTACAGGTTTTGAAAGATGATTCCTTTGGATTAGGGTTGGTTCACTGGATGTGGCTCTTAATCCTAATCTGCAGTTATTAGTTCTAGCATTTACTGTGCTGGTTATATCTAGCAATTTCAAACTTCTGCCATTTAATGATTCTTATAATATCTTAGCTTTGCTAAGTTCTGATATCAGAAAAGTAATTTGTTCATTTGCAGATTTCAGTAACTAGATAGATTTGCATTTTCAGAAGTGATTTTATCTAGATCATTCAATTTATCTCTGAGAAGTTTGATTTCCTTATCAGAGCTTATCAAATCTAAGCATAAGTTTTAAATTCAAATTTAAATTCATCAGATTCAAAATCAAAAGATGTTATTACCTGATCTTCAGCTGACAGGTTTTCTTCATTATCAGATTCATCTGTATCTGATCTGCTACTGCTTGCATCTATTGCCATGAGGAAAACCTCCTTTGCCTTGGCCTCCTCTTCTTCTTCACTGGAGCTGGAAGATGTGGATTCATCATCTGTGTCACTCCATGTTTCATCCACAAATCCTTTGTCCTTCTTTTTGTGCTTGCTGGAAGAGGGCTTGCTGTAATGCTTGCTTCTTGATTCCTTATCTCTTCTTCTTTCCTTATTTTGATTTTCAGGACATTCAGACATGAAATGTCCTGATTTCCTACACCCAAAACACACTACCTCTTTAGTGGGGGTTTTGTAATACCTTGGCTGTCTGTCATTTCTGGATGACTTCCTTGTGAGTCTTTCCTTGCCATTTTGAACAATCTCTTGGCAAATAGACTCATTAGCTCTTCATTGTTTATTGGGGCTTCAGTTTCTTCAGCAGCCTAGAATGCAATGGATTGTTCTTTCCTTGTTGGAGGAGGAGTCCTGTGTTCCACTGCTTCTCTGGACTTGATTAGCTGCTCATAATATTTGAGCTTTCCTAGGAGAGATTCAGTTGAAATCTAATTCAAGCTTCTGTCCTCTTTGATTGGCCAGATCCTGGTGTCCCATGAGCTTGGGAAGCACATTAGGATCTTGTCATTCACTTCAGTCAAGGTGATTTCTTTATCTAAGGTCCTTAGCTCTCTGATGATGGAGCTAAGCCTGTTGTACATCACTTCAACTGTTTCTGCCTCATCCTTCTTGAAGTTTTCATATTGTGTGATGAGATTTGATCTTTTATGTTTCCTCTCATCTGCTGAGCCAACAACAATTTGATTGAGTGAATCCCAGATTGCTTTTGCAGAGGTGAACTCAGCCACCTTCAGAAAGATGTCATCTGACATAGTCTAAGCCAATATGTTCATGGCTTTAGCATCATCAATCTTGGTTTTCTTTTGGGCTTCAGTCCAATCAGGTGGTGGGACTGCATTGTTGCTGGAAGATGTTGTAGATGTAGATGCCTGTGGGGGACCTGTCAAAATAGAGTTGTAGATGTCTTCATCAATAGAGTTCATGTACAACTTGATTCTTGCCTTCCAGATGGAAAACCTATTAAGATTGCAAACTGGATGTCTGGTGCTTTCATAATCCTTGTTCTGTGCCATGGATGTGTTTATAATCTAAATGAAAATGAAATAGTGTTTAGATCTAACAAAGGATCTTTGGTTCAAGGTTTAGCTTGTACAACTAAAGGAAACTCCTCTGATACAAATTGAAAGTGATGTGTTAGATCTAATATACTCTAGAGGGGGGGGGGGTGAATAGAGTATTTGTAGGTCCTTATAAAACTATTACAGCTTCTGCTATAATTAAAAGGTGCAGAATTAAACTAAAGTAAATAAGCACACAATAGTCCTAAAAATACAAGCACAGCAAGAACAAAAGAAAAGGGGAAACCAGACGACACAAGAAATTTTATAGTGGTTCCCCAACATGGGTACATCCACTCTTCTACCACCCTGGTAGGAATCCACTCAGGTTTTTGATCAGGTGCCTGACACTAATGAGTTTTTGATCAGGTGCTCAAAAACCAAATCCTCAAGTCTTTTGATTAGGTGACTTGTAACCAGGAATCACTTTTTAAGGGAGATGACAACCCTTTATAGATGTGGGGATGAGAGAGTGATGAAAGTATTATTTTCTCAATCACAATGAGAAGACTATGTGGATTCAGTGATATTGTCAAAGCTCCCCCTGAGATGTAGAAGAGTTCAGGAGAACTGGAGCTTTGCACAGGGTGATAGGCCTTCAAGCTTTCAGCCTTGATCAGAGAGATCTTCAGGAACTTCTTTGACAGATGGAAGATTTGTTGTCCTGTGAAGTGTCTTGGAGAGTTTGAAGAATGAAGACTCTTGATATTTGAATGATTGTTCTTCTTCTTCAGTATCAGAAATCTTGTGTCAGACTGAGAGCAGACGGGTTGAGTTTTTCTTGTCTGATTTAGTAGTCTTCTCTCTGTATATGTTTTCAATTTTCTTTCTATCTGTCTGTGTGTATATGAGAAAAGAGAAAAATCTCTTTTTATATTTTTCTGGGGAAATTGGTCTTTCGAATTTTGAATTCCTTCTTCATTCAATGCTGACAGCTTAGAGAATAAGCAGCATTGAATAATTTCCCCAACTGTCCCTGGAAAAATGGCAAGCAATAATCCTGGAGAATATCCCAATCAATGCTCCTGTAACGGTTATATTCAGAGAATGTTAGAGCATTGATTACCAAGAAATTATTGCAGTAATAATGGGGACAGGGCTGGAAATGACTTAGTCTGGAATCGTCGTACAGATGACAGAAATCGTCGAACTGAGTCCACAGTTCGTCAAGCTGAGATGTTGTGTTCGTCGACCATACGGATTTTGTTCGTCGAGCTAAGTTCCATGATTGTAATGCTGGAAACTGAACTGCTATCTTTTCTGAACTTTTCCTATTCTGTGCTTTAAGTTCGTCGAGCTGAGATTATAACTTCGTTGACTAAAGTTCAGTCTGGACTTAAAATAATTTCTGAATGAAAGTGTTGAAGTAAAGATTCCAGAATTTGTCGACCAGAGAACTGAGTTCGTCGACCTGAGACTAGAGAACGTAGTCTTGACATAATGCTGTAGTAGTCCAAAGATTCGTCGACCAAGGAATAGAGTTTGTCGAGTTGAGAACTAAGTTCGTCGACCAAAGTATGATACTAAGGACTTAGAATATCTTGATGTTTTCTGAACTTGAAGTGTTGTTGTAGTGTCCAAGTTTTCGTCGACCTGAGTACCAAGTTCGTCGTGCTCAGCTCAGAGAATTTACTCTGAGATCGTCGAGCTGAGCACGACAATCGTCGACATGAGTTCGACGAACGTCGAACTCACTTTACAGATTCTTGAAATATTCTAAGTCTTGAGTCTCTAGCAGTCTTGTTGATAGCTTGTCCATGTGATGTTGACTCTAAGGACTTTTCCTAGACTCTAGGACACAACTATGACCCCGGTTATACATTGTAGGTCACAAGATCCTAAGTTAGTGAACCTAGCCCAAATCAAATTAGGGATCCAACAAAAGTAGATGATATAGATATTGCTGCTAAAGTATCATAAAAGAATCAACCTAAGAAAATTATAAATTCACAAAAGAAAAGGAAAATTTTTAACAAAAATTATGTTCAACATGTTTCGTCGAACCAAGCTCGACAAAATGAATATGGTTTTTCAAACTCAGATCGACGAACTATGAACGCTGATTTTCAATATAACTATTCATCTAACTGTGCTCGTCGAACTCAATATGGTTCGTCGAACCGCGATCGACGAACGTGGGTGTAGAGAATGAATATTTTTATTCTATGAATGGAGTTCGACGAACTCATCCCTATTCGTCGAATGCAGATCGACAAACTAATTACAATTCGTCAACCCAGTTTCATATAACATAAATATTAATTCTTTTCAAAAATTCAATCAAACTAAAACCTTTATTAATCCTTTTACCTAGTGGATTATTCCTCCTGGGAGATATTATCCACTAGGTTATAAGGTCCAACCTGAATTTTTATATATTTCTAGTTATAAATTTGAAAGAAATTAAGCACCCAAGGTTACCTGGGTCAAGAACAACTAATCTTATTTTCTACAGGTAAAGAACTATCCTACCACAGAGTAACAATGATATCTGGATAGTGGATGTTCAAAACACATCACAGGATGTAAAGACAACTTGACTGATTTCAAACCAAACTAGGACGAAAAGTGATTTTTGGAGACTCCAAATATGGACAGATGGAAGGATATGGAAATGTCAAAGTTGGAGCAGTTACCTTCAGGAAGGTTGTCTATATAAGTGGTCTCAAGCATAACCTAATATCCATAAGCCAATTATATGATGAAGGTTATCAGGTATCATTCAATCAGTCATCTTGCATCATTACTTAAGATAAAAACAAAACTATTTTAATTTGAATTAGACAAGGAAACATATATGTAGTTAATTTCAAATCTGCTAATTCAGAAATTTGTTTATTTAACCAAATTAGTAAATCTAATGATTTATGACATAAGAGACTAGGTCATGTAAACCTTATGAATATTGCTAAATTATCTAGGGACAACCTTGTTAGACGACTGCCTTCTGGTTCTTACAAGAAGGAAGGAGTCTGCATGGCTTGTCAATTAAGCAAACAAACTAAAAATAGTTTCAAATCCATTAATAAAAGTGATTCACCCAGGATTTTGTGCTTGCTATATATGGACCTCTTTGGCCCTAAAGCTGTACAAAGTTTGGGAGGAAAGTCATACACTATAGTTATTGTTGATGACTTCTTTAGATTCACTTGGGTGTTCTTTCTGAGAAACAAGTAAGATAACTTTAAAGTTCTTACAGATTTTCTTAAGAGTATAAAGATTGAGTATTTTACTCCGGTTGCATTGATTAGAAGGGATCATGACACCGATTTTGAATCTCTTCCCATGCAAGAATTCTATGAGAAGGAAGGTATCAGGAATTGTTTTCTGCTCCTAGAACTCCTCAACAAAATGGGGTAGCTAAAAGGAAAAAAAATAGAACCCTTATTGAACCTACTAGGATATTGCTTGTAGATACTTATTGAAAGTGTTCAGTTGTCTACCTAAATCACCTAGAGGGTAGTGAATAGGTGAGTTGTGCGTCTTTTGCGGAATAAAAAATAGAGATCTATGCACACAATTATCTACTAAGCATTCACATACGACAAAAGTTTTATAGTGGTTCTAACCTTGGGTACATCCACTTTCTCTCACCGATCTAGCAAAGCACTAGACTCGGCTACTCCACTATCTCGGATTGAAAAACCAATCCTATGCCTCGGAACAAAGTTCCTATAATCTCGATCCACAACACGGATCTACACTCGGAAGGTAAAAACTTCTAACAACTCGGAGACAAAAGATCTCCTACTCTCGGAGAGAAATCTCCTACAAGAATAATTATTGAGATAATGAAAAACACAAACAGTAATTGTTTCTCTCAAATCTAAAAGTCCCGGCCTGTATCTTCTTCTTTGATCCTTGCGGCTCTATCACAAATGTTGGAGAAGAAACTTGGCAAGATCTGGATCTAAAATGTCTTGGACACACACACGATCCGAGAGATGATGAAGAATTGAAAAGCAATCTCGATCTGTGAGTCAACTTGATCTGAATCTCTTAAATCGAAAGCCCTAGCGATTTGCACGAAGAAGATCGGGAGCGGCGTCTTCCGTTTTGGACAAAGAGAATAAGATTCAGAATACTTAGAATAATTCTTGACAGCTTGTTGGGGTTAGTCGGTTTTGACATGACCTTATATTAGATCTCCCTAACGATCATAATTATCATTAATGACGTACAGGTGGACCAATCACGTCAAGGAATTTGAAATTCCCATCGATTCTGGACTTAATGAAATTCTGGTAAAATCTGACTGAAATACTCGAGCAACAGATTACCTACTCGAGTACTTAATAAGATTACTCAAGAAAATAGAAGAAGACTACTCTAGTAGAAGACTTGGAGAGAATCCAGAAAGAAAGAGTAATTACTCGAGTACAAAATGATTTACTCGAGTGCTAATATAATTACTCGAGACGTGGAGTTGAACTACTCAAGTGGTAGAAATAGACGACTTGAGTACTGGATATATTACTCTAGAGGTAGAAGGATTACTCTAGTCAAAGACTATAAAAAAATATCTGGAAGAAAAATTCTAGTTACTCGAGTACTGGGACTGGACTACTCGAGAGGAGATTGACTACTCGAGTATATGGAAATTACTACTCAAGTAAAGGACTTCGAAAAATTCGGAGAGATGAAAATCTTATCACTCGAGTATTAAACCTGGACTACTCGAGTAGTAGATAGACGACTCGAGTACATGAACTTGACTACTCGAGTGAAGTAGAACAACACGAAATCCTGTCTTCTATAACTCGAGACAAAAATACTAATCTACTCGAGTACTAATATGACTACTTGAGTAAATGACTTAGAAAATTTCTGAGAGGAAATTCTGTTAACTAGAGAATAAGAGAGGATCTACTCGAATAATTGACTTGGCTACTCGAGAGCTATAATCAGATTACTCGAGAGCCATTTCCCTTACTCGAGTACAGATATACTTACTCGAGTAATTACTAAGTATTTCACTCGAGTATATAAATAAGTACTCCAGTAAAAGACTTAGCAAAAATTTCCTCAATAGACTTTTCTCTTCTTCAATAAAATCAGCAACACTTCTTTCTCCAATCAGTCCTAGTGCTTGAAACATGATGTGTATCCCAATAGAGATGCTACACATGAGTCAACACCATGGATCATACAATGAGGGATTATATTGTATGGTCCTATATTTGGTGACCCATTGTAGACTGACATTGGTATACACTTGGCAATATACTCCTGTAAACACATAACTCAAACAAGACATCAAATACAACTTAATTCATCTTATTTCAATGGTGACATCATCAAATATGGGTTGTTGTGGATACAATACCCAACAATCTCCCGCAATTTGTAGAAGTTAGAATCCTATAAACTAAGGTGAATTATATAGACATAAAAGGAACTAGATATGCAAAAGAGAAAGCAGTGCAAGAAGCATAAGAATATAATCAAGGAGCATATGATCAGAATTAAGAATTATATAAATAAGATTGTCTAAAATATCATATCTATACATATCATATCCACACTCTCATAATTCTCTATGCTTAGACTTAATGGTGCTGCTTGACTTTCTTCTCTTGCTGTCTTCTTTGGTAGCTGTATGGCTTGGGATAGAACTTTGGAGGCTTTGGAGGAGCAGGAGGGTTGTTCCTTCCAAATTCTCTATCATATAGCCTTCTCTTTATCTTCGACTTTTAATACAATTCCCATTACTGGGAGCTGTAATGATCATTCCTGTTCTCTTTGAAGTCCGTGATAAGCTTGAGAGTATCCAGTATGAGAGACTTTGAAGTTGGGGACCACATCTCAGAAAACTCTGGAGCTTTCCTCTTTTCTGAATCTAGAACTGGAATTGACCTGCTAGCTGTGGCACCATCACCATATCTTTTTTTTTGGGAATATAGATTTTAGGAGGGGCATTGAGAAATATATCTGCAGGGACAGCCTTCAGACTTAAGCATAAGAATCTGGAGGAGGAGCATCAGAGCCTTCAGGCCTAGGAGAGAAAGAAGGTTGTGGGGCTGAAGTTGCAGCAGCAGTAGCTAAGGGGTTCAAATTGTGAGGAATGATGTTCGGATCTATTGGGAACTCCGGAAGAATTAGTTTGTGCATCGAGACTGCTGTATCATAAGTATGAAACTTCACACTTTTAATCTGACCTAGCACATCATCATGAATCTCTTTCATCTTTACTTCCCAGAGAGTCTGCTTTATTGCATCTGATTTCTCTAGATATTCTTTTACTAAACTGTCCCCCTTTCTGACTTCTATAGACAAAGTATTGATTGCATCATCTTTGAATGTGCCTACCTCTTCACAGATCTTGATTTTGTTTGCTTTTGTTCATTTATCTAACTCAATCTAGTTGTTGGCAAGAGTGACACCTTGTTCCATGACATGACCAACACTAGTGATTGTGTGGTCCAGATCTTTGCCACCAATTTGGAATAAATGTCTGAGTTGATCTGTGTTGTGCTGAAGCTCAGCAAATCCTCTTCTCATCTCTTTCTCTAGAGATCTTACTTTCTCAGTTACAGCCTTGAATGAATCATCAAAATATTTCCTTTATTTTTGAAGCAGTTGGACAAACATACCCATAAGATCATTGGCTATAGGAGGAGCAGCAGTTGATGTAGAAGGAATTAGAGGAGGAGGAGCAAACCATGGGGAAATTTCTTCAACAGTGACTGAGCTCTGGGCTCTGGTGGTGTGAATCACGACATCCCCTTCTTCAGTGATGAAGGTGGGGATAGTGAAATCCAAGTTCTTCAGGGGAGCTTCAGCTGGTTCTGGGGAAGTTTCTTTATCATCGGTAATTAAAATGGTCTCAACCTTCTCTTTGTCAGCAGCAGGAGAGTGGTGAATAGGGGATTGAGGAGACTGGGTTGGAGATCTGGGATGAGTATGAGTAGGAGATGGTACTGGAGTTGGTTGCTTGGAAGCTTTAGTGGTTTGATCTTTTTGAATAGTGGGAAGAGGTTCTTCAGAAGTTAACTCTGCAATCATCTCATTGATGGCTGCATCAGTAGTGAGAAGGGCTTCTTGGAGCTGAGCATCTGATGGAACATCTGAATGAGTGTATGGAGGGAGAGAAGTATCAGCTGGAGGGTTAGGAATCCTATCTGGAAGAGAAGGAGCAGACTCTCCCTCAATAGTTGCATCAGAAATGCTGGCAACCTGAAGTGGAGAGGGAGATGAGGTCCTGTCCTCTGTAGCAGGAAGGTCATGGGCTCTGGTAGACTGGGCAGGGTTCTGCAAATTCAACTCCCACCTCTGAATGGAGGATATGGAGACTTTCTTCAGGTGATGAAGTATGGTCCCTTTGGAGAAGTTGAAGACTTGAGGATTGATCTCATGTAATAGAAGGGAGATAATCCCAGCATAACTTGGAGCCTTGATGCTGTCCTTGATCTAGTCTAGAATTAACATACCAAACTGATACTTTTTCCTGCAAATTATTGATGTCATGATGTCAAACATATTGGTGGAGATGTCTAGGATTGAACTTATTTTGCATAGAAGGATCTTCCCAATAACGTCAACCTAGAGATTTCCTTTTGTATTGAGTTCTGAGCGGCGGATGATCTCTACTTCTGGTGAGAGACCACAGAACATACAGACCCGATCAGAATCCTCAAGACCAAGGTGATCTTCTTAATCAATAATTGGCAGTCAAAAAAGTTTGGAAACAAAGGATTTAGAGAGCTTAATCTTGATTCCCTTAACCTTCGACTTAAGGACTGTTCCATTTCTCTTGACCTTGATGTTCTTGAAGAACTCTTCAACTTCTGGAAACAATATCTTACATGATTGTTGTAGAACAAATGTGAGGCTGGCGGTGTCGAGAAGAATCAGAAGGTTGCGAAAATCATCTGATATGTCGACGATTCTTGTGGCAACAAGTTCTGAACCTATTCCAATCTTAGACGGCGGTGCAATGAACCAGAGATTTGAGAGAAAGCTGGTGTGGGGAAGAAAAAGGCGTGGGCTCTGCAACTTTTGGCAGAAGACGAAGTGTTTGTCGGTCTTTTCTATTTATATAACCTTAATTTATCTATAATTAAGAAATAAATAAAGTAAACATACCTGGGAAAGGGTGGCATAAGCCCCGGGTTGTGAATAACGAAATTTTAATCGAAGAGAGAAAACTTGACTTCCTGATACTCGAGAGGATCAGCAGTACTCGAGTGAAGAGTTGATAGGACTCGAGTGAGAAATGCAGAAGTACTCGAGTGATATCTTGGAAGTACTCGAGTAATGAAAATAGAAGTACTCGAGTGAAGCTTTAGTACTCGAGTAGGTCTTTCTACTACTCGAGTAGGTTACTCGAGTGTCTGTAGAAATTCTCGAGTAGGTCAAGGAGGTACTCGAGTGCCTTATTTCTTACTTGAGTAGTCTTTGTCTTATTAGAGTCATAAAGTTCGAATTTTGAAAAATTTCAACTTTTGAATGTTTCTCGATCTCTTAGCTTTTTTGTGAGTCTACCTTCTCTAATCTTCTTTGTTGAGCATTCCAAGTTCTGTTTTGAAGAATGAGAACTTAGTATCGTCCAACGGCTTCGTGAAAATATCTGCAATCTGCCTGTCTGTTTGGACATACTTTAGATCTATATCCCCATGCTCCACATGCTCCCAGATGAAGTGGTACCGCAACACTATGTGCTTTGTCCGGCTGTGCGAGACTGGATTATTGGCTATTGTAATTGCGCTGGAAGAGTCGCAAAATAATGGAATGTTCTGAAACTTTATGTTGTAGTCTTCAAATTGGTTCTTTATCCATAGCAGCTGTGCACAGCAACTGCCTGCAGAGATATACTTTGACTCAACTATTGAGATTGCAACACAATTATGCTTCTTACTACACTATGAAATGAGCCTTCTTCTAAGGAATTGGTAAGTCCCGGAAGTGCTTTTCCTATCATCTTTGCTACCTGCAATATCTTCATCTGAAAAACCAATTAGCTCGCTATCATTACTTCTCGGGTACCATAAGCCAAGATTTGGTGTACCTTTAAGGTATCTCAAAATCCTCTTTGCACGAGCGTAGTGAGATTCCTTGGAGTTCACCTAAAATCTAGCACAAATATATGTTGAAAACATTATGTCAGGTCTAATGGCAATAAGGTTGAGCAAGGATCCAATTATGCTTCTGTACTTGGTTTTATCAACAGGTTTCCCTTTCTCATCCTTGTTCAGAGATACAGCTGAACCCATTGGAGTACTCATAGAGGTTGCGTTCTCCATTCCGAATTTCTCAATTAGCTCCTTGGTGAACTTAGTCTGCAAGATGAAAATTCCATCTTCAGATTGTTTCACCTGAAGCCCTAAGAAATACTTCAGCTCGTCCATACTGCTCATTTCAAACTTCTCTTGCATAAGTTTTGAAAACTTCTTGCAGAGGTTGTCGTCATTAGAGCCAAAAATAATGTCGTCGACATAGATTTGCACTAGCAAAATCTTGCCTTTTATTTCACTAAAAATAATATCTTGTCTATCTTTCCCCTTGTGAACTTGTTCTCAAGAAAAAAGCTAGACAGCATCTCATACCACGCGCGAGGAGCTTGTTTCAGACCATATAATGCTTTATGTAATAAATAACATAATCGTGAAAGTTAGAATCAAAGAAACCTGGAGGTTGTTCCACATATACCTCTTCCTTTATGTCACCATTAAGGAAGGCAGACTTCACGTCCATCTGATAGACGGTGAAGCCCTTAAGAGCAACATATGCTACGAATAACCTGATTGCCTCCAGCCTTGCCACTAGAGCGTACGTCTGGTCAAAGTCGATTCCTTCTTCTTTACGATATCCTTTGGCAACGAGTCTGGCTTTGTTCTTTATAATCGTTCCATCCTCATCCATCTTGTTCAGTAGACCCACTTTGTCCTGATGACATGCTTACCTTTGGGTCTTGGAATAAGTTTCCATACTTGGCAACGCTTGAACTGGTTTAGTTCTTCTTCCATTTCCATTATGAACGATGCGTCTGAGTTTGCTTCCTCAAACTTCTTTGGTTCAACTTGTGAGAGAAAACTTAAATATAAATTCTTGTTAGTGGTACCTCGACGAGTTCTGACACCATCCCGGGGATCTCCTATGATCTGGTCCATGGGGTGATCCTTTATATGTCTGAGCTCTAGAGTCCTTGCATCTGGAACTTCTTCTTCAATCACCGGAGTGACTTCATCAACTTGGACGATTTATTCATCTTGATCATCAACCTCTCCAATCGGGGTTAGAGTGGTGATCTTGATGAAATTTTTACCTTTAACTTCAGACGGTTCTTCCAAGTTAAGTTCTTTTAACTCTGCACCTACATCTTCAATGAACATACAAGAGAAATTGCTTTGCAGCAAGCTCGTCTCATCAAATACAACATGTATTGATTCTTCTACAACCAGAGTTTTTCTATTAAATATCCTATATGCCTTACTATGACTACTATACCCTACAAAAATACCTTCAAAATTCTTTTCACTAAATTTCGTTGTATGATACTTGTCATTGTTAAGCACGAAGCACTTACAACCAAAAATTCTAAAATATGAGACAATCGGTTTCCTGCCCTTTAGAAGTTCGTAAGATGTCTTATTATGGTTCTTATTTATGAGTGCTCGATTTTGCATGTGGCATGCAGTGTTGACGGATTCAGCCCAGCAGTATTCCGAAAGTGAAGCATCACTCAACATGGTCCTACAGGCCTCTATGAATGTTCTATTCCTTCTCTCAGCCGCTCCATTCTGTTGAGGAGTACAAGGAGAGGAAAACTCATGAAAGATACCCAAGCTTTCACAGAATTTTGTCATGGCTCCAGTCTTGAACTCTGTTCCATTGTAACTTCTAATTTTGACTACGGAACAGTGTATTCATTCTGGACCTGCCTGACAAAATTTATAAAGATGTCGAAGGTATCTTACTTGTGTTTCAAAAAGAACACCCATGCAAAGCGCGAGTAATCATCAACAATTACCAGCATATAATCCTTACCTCCCAAACTTCTAACTTGTAGTGGACCGAACAAGTCCATATGAAGCATATGTAATCATCTGTTAGAATCTATGTCAAAAACACTTTTAAAGGTAGCCCTAGTTTGCCTGCCTTTTACGCATGCGTGGCAAGCTCTATCTTTGACATACTTGACATTTAGGGTATCACGTACTAAATTCAGTGAAAATAATTTATTAATGGTTTTGAAATTAATATGTGCTAATCTCTTATGTCATTGTTCAGCAAGACACACACTATCTTTTGCCATAAAACACACTGGTGTAGAAGAGTCTATACAAACGAAATTTAAACAAAATATATTTCTACTTCGAGTGGATGATAGAATCGTTTCCATATTGTCAATGGACTTTATCAAGCACTTATCAGCATGAAATTCAACAATATATCCTTTATCGCAGAGTTGGCTTATGCTTATGAGATTGTTTTCAATCCTTCAACATAAGCCACATCTGAGAAGGATACTCTACAGTTCGAGATCATACCATAGCCTTTCGTAGTTCCTCAGTCTGAAACTCCAAAGATGACCTTTGGCTTGTTCAATACTGGAGAATAGTTCTGAAGTAGGCTTCTTGTCCCGGTCATGTGCCGAGAGCATCCACTGTCCAAATACCAGATAGGTGTTTTGGTGGCCTTTAGACATACCTGCAATTATATATCAGTTTGTCTTAGGAACCCAAACACGTTTGGGTCCTTGGTCTCTTGTTAGAATACTCCCCCGTACGAGTGTTAGCATTATGAGTGGTCTTTCTCATATTGCAAACATGAGGAGTTAAAAATTCCTGGGATTAAACCAGTAGTCGATGGCAAAGTGACCAATCTTTCCACAGCACCAACAGTCAAACCTGTTGTATCTTTGCCTTAGATTCTCCTGCTTGACCTTTTGAGTTGGTGGTATAGCAGGGGCAGCAATCTTGGAGGAAGAAGCTTCATGGTGATGGCAATCACATGATTTCTTCTCCTTCAGGGGCCATTCCACAATAGGCTTTACCCTTGGTGCTTTCTTGATGTTATGACCATGATTGAAAGGGCCATAGTTCTGAAGAATGACTTCTTCGTAAGGTGACTTAAAGACACTCTCACCAAAGTTTCTGGGGTGATTCCATCCTTGGTAACGTGAGTTGCGCTCTACATAAGTAGGCCTAGCAAAGTTACCATAGGATGAGTCAAGATCAAACTCATTTGTTGGAAATATGACTTCTTAAAAGAAGTCTGATCTTGAAGGGATTTCCCCTTCTCTTTCGCCAAAGCCTTATTGACAGCCTTATTCTTTCTTTGATCCTTATTCCTCCTAGAAGATTTACTAGGATCTTATACATGGCCTAGCCCAGCACCCTTGGCCTTAGTTGAGAATTCAGCAATGAATGGAAGAACAGTCTTTGGCTTCGAGAAACTTTCAACAAGTTTCTTTTCGGCTTCAAGTTGTGCTTCCAGTTCTTTTATGATTTTCTCCATAAGGTGTAGGTGCTCAAGGGCCTTGTTATATTCTTCAATGGCAGCATTGAAGTTTTCTTTGAGCCAGTCGGTCTTAGCGACTTCCTCTCTTAGTGTGCTCTCTTCATCTTTCAGGGACTTTATCTCTTTAGCTTGAGTTTTCATGACTCGTCGACATTTGTCGTAATCCATGATTAACTACTTGTACTGGACCATGAGTTCAGACTCATCGTTAGAAGAGCTGTCTCATGATCATGATCAGAAACATCAGAATCAAAAAGAGGAGTGTGAGAGTTTACCTTCCCAGTGAACTGGGGCTCTCATTCATCATCAGTCTGTGCCATATGCCCGAAGTGGGCTTCTTCTTCTTCACTCGACTCAGATGAGTCGGAGTCGCTTAGAGTCTTGCCCTTCTTGGCTATTAGGCACTTTTCTGTTTTCTTCTTATTGTGAGAAGATTTCTTTTTTTCTTTTCTTCCACCCTCCTTTTTCTTATGGGGGCAGTCAGCGATGACATGACCTGGCTTATTACAGCGATAACAAACAATATCAGTAGAAATATGTTTGTTCGATTTAAAATTATACATATCATCGCTGCTTGAGCCTTTTTGCTGCCAATCACCATCATGTCGTGATCTTCTGTAATAGGCTTCCTTGCATTTCCATTGCTTCTTTTTGTTCAAGAATTTCTTGAACTGATATGAGAGTAGAGAGAAATCTCCTTCAGATAGCTCTGAGCCTGAGGTACTTGCCTCCGAGGATTCTTCTTCACTAACTTCATGTGCCGGGGCAGGAGAGGCAACCTTGGACTTCCTTGAGGTATCCGCCTTTAGAGCAACCGACTTCTCCTTGAAGCAGACCTGCTCTTCTCTTGTTCAGCTTTTCTTGTGTTGAGTTGGAGCTCATATGACATAAGCTTCCCAAAGAGATTCTGCGGGTCTGTCTCAACTAGCTTTCCAAATTCCTGGATGGCACAAACCTTGTTATCCTATTCCTTAGTTAGGGATCTCAAGAACTTATCATTTAGTTCTCCGTTTGTGAAGACTCGGCCATAGACCCTTAGGCCGTTGACTATCTTGAAGAAGTTCTCAAAAGTGACAGTAATGGTGTCCTTGTGTCCTTGTCGGAAGGCTTCATATTTCTGATTCAGAAGGGATCTTCTATCATCCCTAACTTCTTCTGTACCTTCCATCAAGGTGACGAGTGACAGCCACATCTCCTTAGCAGACTGGCAGTGGATCAAGTTCTGTAGCATAGAGTCATCAACTGCACTTGCAATTATGTTCTTGGACTTCTTATCTAAAGACACAAGTGCAATCTCATTTTTATCTAGATCCATCAATTTCTTTGGAACTTTATTTGTTGGATCTATTGTGGAGACGGTCATGGGAATGTAAGGACCTTTTTCAACGATCATGAAGATCCTTGGATCCACAGCTTCCATGAAAAATCTGATTATTTCTTTTCTCATGGGAAAGTTATTCTTAGTGCACAATGGAAGCTTGGCAAAATATTTAGCCTTGTCCATGCTTGGAAAATTCTCAAAAGACAACTAGTAAGATCAGATCAAGGTGTTAACCTTTTATTGATCAACCTCGCTTTAATACCAATTGAAAGTGTTCAGTTGTCTACCTAAATCAGCTAGAGGTTTGTGAATAGGTGAGTTGTGCGTCTTTTTGTGGAATAAAAAATTAGAGATCTATGCACACAATTATCTACCAAGCATTCACAGATGACAAAAGACTTATAGTGGTTCTCCAACTTTGGGTACATCTCATTTTCCCTCACTGATCTAGAAAAGCACTAGACTCGGCTACTCCACTATCTCGGATTGAAAAACCAATCCTACGCCTTGAAACAAAGTTCCTACAATCTCGATCCACAACACGGATCTACACTCGGGAGGTAAAAAATTCCTACAACTCGGAGACAAAAAGATCTCCAACACTCGGAGAGAAATCTCCTATAAAAATAAAATTGAGAATAATGAAAATACAAACAGTAATTGTTTCTCAGATCTGAAAGTCTCGGCCTGTATCTTCTTCTTTGATCCCTGCGAATCTATCAGAAAAGTTGGAGAAGAAACTTGGCAAGATCTAAATCTAAAATTTCTTGGACACAAATGATCCGAGAGATGATGAAAAATTGAAAAGCAATCTCGATCTGTGAGTCGACTTGATCTAAATCTCTTGAACCGAAAGCCCTAGCGATTTGCACGAAGAAGATCGGCAGCAGCGGCTTCCATTTTTGGACAGAGACAATAAGATTCAGAATACTTTGAATAATTCTTGAAAGCTTGTTAGGGTTAGTCGGTTTTGACAAGACCTTATATAAGATCTCCCTAACGGTCATAATTATCATTAATGACGTACACGTGGACCAATAACATCAAGGCATTTGAAATTCCCGTCGATTCTGGACTTAGCGAAATTCTGGTAAAATCTGACTGAAATACTCGAGTAACAGATTACCTACTCGAGTACTTAATAAGATTACTCAAGAGAATAGAAGAAGACTAATCGAGTAGAAGACTTCGAGAGAATCTAGAAAGAAAAAGTAATTACTCGAGTGCTAATATAATTACTCGAGACGTGGAGTTAAACTACTCGAGTGGTAGAAATAGACTACTCCAGTACTGGATATATTACTCGTGAGGTAGAAGGATTACTCGAGTCAAATACTTAGAAAAAAAATATCTAGAAGAAAAATTCTAGTTACTTGAGTACTGGGACTGGACTACCTGAGAGGAGATTGACTACTCGAGTAAAGTACTTCGAAAAATTCGGAGAGATGAAAATCTTAAAGCTCGAGTATTAAACCTAGACTACTCGAGTAGTAGATAGACTACTCGAGTACATGAACTTGACTACCCGAGTGAAGTAAAACAGCACGAAATCCCTTCTTCTATAACTCGAGACAAAAAGACTAATCTAATCGAGTACTAATATGATTACTTGAGTAAATGACTTAGAAAATTATCTGAGATGAAATTATGTTAACTCGAGAATAAGAGAGGATCTACTCGAGTATTTGACTTGGCTACTCGAGAGTTATATTCAGACTACTCGAGAGCCATTTCCCTTACTCGAGTACAAATATACTTACTCGAGTAATTACTAAGTATTTCACCCGAGTATATAAATAACTACTCGAGTAAAAGACTTAGCAAAAATTTCCTCAACAGAATTTTATCCTCTTCAAAAAAATCAGCAACACTTCTTTTTTTAATCAGTCCAAGTGCTTGAAATATGAAGTGTATCCCAATAGAGAGGCTACACATGAGTCAACACCACGGATCACATAATGGGGAATTATATTGTATGGTCCTGTGTTTGGTGACCCATTGTAGACTGATATTTGTCCACACTTGGCAATATAGTCTTGCAAACACGTAACTCAAACAAGACATCAAATACAACTTAATTCATCTTAGTTCAAGGGTGACTTCATCAAATTTGGGTTGTTGTGTATACAATACCCAAGGCTTATTTTCCCCTATCCTTTTGGGCAGAGGTTGTAAGTACATAAAATTATGTTCTTAAAGAGAGGGTTAGACCTGATATACTCTAGAGGGTTAGACCTGATATACTCTAGAGGGTTAGACCTGATATACTCTAGAGGGGGGTGTTGTTTATAAAATTTTCAGAGTAGAGCAAAAAATAGATACTAATATTTACTATAAGTAAAAGAGCAATCCAAGATAAACTAATTTAGCACAGCAACAACAAAACTAACTAACATAGTCACAGCAAGAGCAAAAACAAAGAGGGAAACTAGACAACACAAGAACTTTTATAGTGGTTCCCCAACCTGGGTACATCCACTCTTCTACCCCCCTGGTAGGAATCCACTAGCAGGTTTTGATCAAGTGATTGCCACCAATGAGCTTTTGATCAGGTGCTCAAAAACCAAGTCAAGTCTTTTGATCAGGAGACTTGCAACCAAGGAATAACTTTTGAAGGGAGTTAAAGAACCTTTTGTACACGGAGGGGGTGAGAGATTTATGGTGTCTTCTCTTTGTCAAAACAACTGAGAAGACAAGTGGATCTTGATGTTGTCAAATCTCTCCCTGAGATATTGAATTGTTCTGGAAGATTGGAGCTTTGCTTCAGGGTGTAGGTCTTCTATATTCAGCCTTGATTTGAGAAGTTCCAGGAACTTCTTGACTGATAGAAGTTTGTTGTCCTTGAAGAATCCTGGAGTGAAGGTTGAATTAGACTCTTGTTTGGAATGGTGTTCTTCTTCTTCTTCAGCAATGTCAAGAAGAAAACAAGATTATTTTTTGTACAGAGAAGGATTATAATATAGTTGTTGTTGATCTTCTCTGTATGACTTGTGTTATTTCTCTGGTCTCGACTTCTTGTTCTCTTCTATGTGGAGAAGAAAAGAAAAATCTCTTTTATATGATCAGTCGAATTTCTCCTTTGAATTTTGAATTCCTATGCATTAATTGCTGACGGCCTGGATAATGAAATACGACTGGATATAATATCTGCATTAATGGATTTACCCAACTATCCTATTGAAAAGCGGCAAGTAATAATTCTGATGAATATCATAATCAATGCTGCTTCTAACGGTTATATTCAGAGAATATTAAGCATTTATTATTCAGGAATTACTGCAATAGAATAAGGACAAAAAAGGAAAAATCCAAGTCTGGATCTGCATAGAATTCATCAAGCAAAGAACAAATTTCATCTACCTGAGTGCAGAGATCGTCGATCTGAGAACAGCTAACTGCTTTCTGATAAAACTTTCCAATTCTGTGCTCTAAGTTTGTCGAGCTGATAACAAAACTTCATCGACTGGAGTTCAAAGAAAGGATTCTTGACTTAGAATGTTGAAGTTGAACTTCTAGAAATCATCAACCTGAGCTAGAATATCGTCGAGCTCAACTCAGAGAATTGTCTCTCTGTATATCGAGCGGAGCACGACTTTCGTCGAGATGAGTTCGACAAACGTCGAACTCACTTTCCTGAAAATTGATTTTTCTCTAAGTTTGGAGTCTTCTGTTGTCTTTTATTTGCTAGTCCATGCAATGTTAACTCTAAGGACATATCCTTAACTCTAGGACATAGACATGACCCTGGCTATACATGGTGGGTCAATTATCCTAGTTAGTGAACCTAGCCCAAACCAAACTAGGGATCCAAAAATCTCCCCCTATTTGGGTGAGGTCACTAATGCAAATGAAAACAAAACAACATTCACAAAGAAAAAGAAGGAATATATCTGGTAGAAAATTAAAACATGCAGCAGATATATATATATACACTGTAGTTTTGTGTCCGTTTATGAATAAAATGTTTAAGACACACAGAAATAGAGAAGCAAATTCTCATTTCTTTTTCTTCATTATCTCCTTTTGCTTATCCTCCTCTTTCTTGTCAGCAGGCTGAGTGAATTTGATCTCTCTGTTGGGATTTGCTGCTTGAATTTTGGTCATGGTCATATCAGCAGCTCCAATGATGTTGAGAGATGTATCCCTTGGCACAACAACCTTAGATGTAATTGCATATTATCATCTATATTAAAGAACTTATTTGCTTTTGCATACATGTTTAATTCTTCTTTCCTGTATTTTGACATTGTTGAGTACTGTGAGGGATCCTTTCCTTTAGCTTTAGCCTTGTTCATCATAAATATTCCAACCAGTTCTTTAAACCTGGCCATTCTAGCAGTAGTATCTATTTCAGGATCCACAAATGGAACAGGAGGAGATTCAGCCTTCTTTGGACTATCAGCTTTCTTGGATTCTGGAGCTTGTTGTAGATGTTTCTGAGGTTATTGATGTTGATGTTGTTGATGTTGCTTTCTTGAGGAGTACCTGTGCTGGCTGCTTCCAAAATGAGAAGAGGATCTACCCTATTGTCTCTGATAGGTTTTAAATTGGGTATATCTCTGAGAAGAAGTGCCTGAAGCACCAGCAGCAGTTTGAGGAGGAGGAGGATGGTCTTTCCTGTATCTTTGAGAAGGTGGAGGAGGAGAGTATCTCTTGCTTTTCTTGCTGTCCTTCTGTTGATTTTTGGACATCCACATCCAAGCTGGCATGCACTTGTTAGGAGTAATTTTTTGAAGAATGTAGTATGGGGTATCATGAGTGGGATTAGGTTTAGGAGCAGCTGCTGGAGGGGCTTTCCTTTACTTAGAGATTTTCTTTTTCTTTGCAGAAGGACTGTCATCTGAATCATCTTCATCAACATCATCTGAAGATCCTTGGGGATTATCATATAAAGCATTAATCTCCTTTAGAGCTTCTGCAAATATCAACAACTTTTCAGCTTGAGGAGGAGCTGGAGCTGGAGTTGGAGGACTATGTATAGTGCTTCCAGCAACTGATTTATTTTCTTCTTCAATATCTGCCATGATCAACTCATATAGATCAGGCATGGGACTATCATCCATCTTAAATGTTGGAGGAGAGATGGCTTTGGGAGGGGATGAAACAATGAAAGAATCTTCTCTTGGTAGAGACAGAATAACTGGAGCCTCTATATTTGCAAAATTGTCCTTGAGTTGCATGTCAACATTGGGGCTTACTAGAGAAGCATAAGGAACTATAGCCATAAAAGGCTTATGCCTGTTTTCTGGAAGGAAGTTCAAATGAACTGTATCAAAAACATCAAACAAACTCAAAATATTTACTGTGGGATTTAGAATGTCATCACAAAAAGTGTTTATTTCATCTATAATTGTCTCATCCATATCAATATCAGATTCAATAAAAGCAATTAAATCCGCAGGAATAGCTGAGTCTGTTGCTGCTTCTACTGCTACTTCTACTGCTTCTACTGGTGCTTCTACTGGAGCTATTTCTTCATGGATTATCTCCCCCTGCCTGGTTTCAGTAGGCACTAGAGCCAGGCCCATGACTGAAGAAGGAGGGACAGAGAAGGCAGAGAGTTGGGCAGCAAGGGAAGAGATGGAAGAAGCAAGAGGTGAAATAGCCTCTGCTATGAGGTTTTTGATAAGTGGAGTGAGAATTGCCAGAAGATGTGGAATGGGAGGAGAGTCCAATTGCATGAACTCAGAAGGTGTCTGTGTGGTTACAGAAGTATGGATGGAAGATGATGGTAGAGGGGAAGGCATTGAATCTGGCATTTGCTCATTTGCAGGTGATGGATTCTGAAGGGGGATGACAGTAGGGCAAAATAAGGGAGTGAGAGGAGGTTGGAAAGGGGTATGTTGTCTAGATGTGTTGGTAGAGGAGATGAGGGTAGGGTACCAGTGTGTGATGGAGTTGGTGTACCATGGCGTGATGGAGTTGGTGTACCATGGTGTGATGGAGTTGGTGTACCATGGTGTGATGGAGTTGGTGTATGAGATTGAATATGAGTTTGTGGATGATGCACTGGAGATGATGGAGGTGTAGGAGTATGGACTGTGGTATGAACTGGTGAAGAGAGATGAATTGGGGAGACTGGAGGTGGTGGAGGTGGAACAACTTCAATAGGGTGGGGAGTGGCTGGAACATCCCTTGTAGTCTCAGAAGGTCTGGAGGAAGAGGAGGGAGCCTTGGATGGCTTGGTGATATTTCTCTCCCACCTGCCGAAGAGGGCACAAGTAATCCTCTTGGAGGCATTAATGAATATGGTTTGTGTGACCAGGGATTCAGCAGCCTTGGCTTGAAGGAAGAAGCCCAGAATCCTTCCAAAACACACCTATTTTGGTGTTTTTCTTCCAGATCATCTCAAATAGGATCCTAGCCCAGTTCACAGGCTTCTTATTTACAACAACACACATCACAAGGAATTGATGCCGAGTGATGTAGTCGTGGTGTGTGTTTTTTTCCAGCAGTACCTTGCCAACGACATCTGCTAG
The DNA here is from genome assembly GCA_039583875.1 of Platanthera guangdongensis. Lineage (NCBI taxonomy): Eukaryota > Viridiplantae > Streptophyta > Magnoliopsida > Asparagales > Orchidaceae > Platanthera > Platanthera guangdongensis. The sequence continues at coordinate 103,369,385 of CM077155.1, read as the reverse complement.
AAACTTGTATTCAGCAGACAAATGTTTCTTTAGAAGTTTGTTGGGTGTGGCTCCAGAATAACTCATCTTATTCAACATCTCATCAAATTCATCACTATCAATCTCTAAATCTTCTTCACCATTAACTAATCCGAAAATATCTGTTAAGGCGGCAGGGGTAAGAGATATTTCATTACCCGATATGGTTCCCGTCATGGTATTATCATCTGGGGAGGAGGAGGTGTAAACCCGTTCTGTTATTTCTGTTCCATCTATATTTATTCTTGTGGTCATCAGATACTTCAACTGTTGATCTTCAAATAATTTCAGAATTTCTAGGAAGATGGGATCAGAATGTTGGAACGACTCGAAGTTGATGTCAATACCCATATCAAATTTCATGGAAGAGAGAGCGCTTGCAGAGATCTCCATGAATGCACCAGCAAGAGAAAAACAGAGATCATGTGGAAAGGGAAATGAAAGCGCGGGATGGAGGTTGAAGAAAAACCTAGATATAAGGTTTATTTTTCAGAATATGAATCGACAAACTTAGTTCGACGAGAAATTAAAAATTTTTCGAGCTGAGGTCAACGAAATATTTGATGGTCAAAAGAATTCGTCGATCTCTGTCAGAAGATGTGAAAACATTTCGTCGAGCTATGTTCGACAAAATTTTTCTGAAGAAAATTCGGCGATCTCCATTCGACGAAAATAGCTTCACTCACAGTGAGTTCGTCAAACTCCGTTGGACGATTTCTCTAAAACGTTTCTCTGTTCGTCGATCTCCGTTTGACGAACTTTGAAAAATTCGTCGATCATAGACATAAATCAAATTAAGTCTTCTCCATTTATCATACCAAGCTGATTTATGAAGAACAGATGATTCCTCTCATCCAAAGGTTTGGTGAAGATGTCTGCCCATTGTAAATCAGTGTAAATATAGACAAGATTAATTTTGTTTTTGTCTACACACTCTCTTATGAAATGATGCCTAATATCTATATGTTTGGTCCTACTGTGATGGACTGGATTTTGTGCTATGGATATAGCACTTGTGCTGTCACATAATAAAGTTGAATTATTTAAGTTGAACCCATAGTCTAGGAGTTGGTTCTGAATCCACATCATCTGGGAGCAGTAAGTGCCAGCAGCTATATATTCTGCTTTAGCAGTTGATGTAGACACAGATGACTGCTTCTTGCTAAACCATGAGACTATTCTCATACCAAGGAACTGGCATGTTCTTGAGGTACTTTTTCTGTCTACTCTGCATCCAGTAAAGTCAGCATCTGAGTATCCAGATAACTCAAACTCTGACTCAGTAGGATACCAGAGTCCTAGACTAGGACAACTCTTTATATACCTCAAAATTCTTTTTAAGAAAACTGGATGACATTCTTTAGGTTTCACTTGGAACATAGCACAAAAACATGTAGCAAACATTATGTAAGGTCTGCTTGCTGTAAGGTATAATAGGGATCCAACAATGCCCCTATATAATTTCTAATCAACAGGTTTCCCATGTTCTTCAGAGTCTATTACAACATTAGTGGCCATGAGTGTTTTCTTTGCTGAGGCATCAGCCATCCCAAACTTTTTGAGAAGCTCCTTAAAATACGTAGTCTGGGATATGAAGATGCCATCAGGTAGCTGCTTCACTTGGAGACCAAGGAAGTATGAGAGCTCACCCATGCTACTCATTTCAAACTTTAAATGCATGACATCAGAGAACCTTTTGAATAGTTTAGAATCTGTAGACCCAAATATAATGTCATCTACATAAATTTGTACTAACAATATTTGATCCGTATGGTGCCTAGTGAATAATGTCCTATCTAAAAAGCCTCTAGTAAATTTATGCTCTATCAAGAAGCTAGTTAAGGTCTCATATCAAGCTCTTGGAGCTTGCTTTAAATCATAAAGAGCTTTATTCAATCTAAAGAAATATGAATGATAAGTTGGAGAGATGAAACCTGTAAGGTTGTTCAACATAAACATGTTTTTTAAGTTCTCCATTCAAAAAGGCACTCTTGACATCCATTTGATAGACTTTAAACTTCTTGTAGGCAGCATATGCAAGAAAAATCCTGATTGCTTTTGCCCTTGTAATAGGAGCAAAGATTTGATCATAGTCAATGCCTTCTTCTTACCTATAGCCTTGAGCAACAAGCCTAACCTTGTTTCTCCTAATTATACAATGGTAATCAAGTTTGTTTCTGAATACCCACTTGGTTCAAATTACTGGATAGCCTTTGGGCCTTGGAACCAAGTCTCAAACTCTACATCTCTCAAATTGATTGAGCTCCTCTTGCATTGCAATAATCTAGTGAGGATCTATCTCTGCATCATTTATGGATTGAGGCTCAACTTGAGAGATGAAACAAGCATGCATCACATCTTGGTTGAGTTGATGCCTTGTCTGTACACCTACTGACATGTCCCCAATCACTTGAGATCTAGGGTGATCCCTTAGTGTGACAAGGTCAGTGGGTGGAGTTGGTTCAGTAACAACATTTGGAGTTAATTCCTCTTGTGGAATAATGTCTGCTGTTGAAGGAAGTTTCACTTCAAAAAATACTTCTTCACTCTCTTCATCAACTTATGGAGGAGGATGTGATATGACCTCTTGTGTAGGGTTTAACTCATCCAATTTCTCACACAAGTGAGGTACCTGCAAAAGATCTGAGGTAGAAGAATCCTTCTCCTTATAATACATGTTAGCTTCATCAAAAAAATATGTACAGATTCGTCTATTTTTAGGGATGATATATTGAAAACTGTATAAGCCTTGCTAACTTGGGAATATCCAAAAAAAATTCCCTCTGTAGCTTTAGCTTGAAATTTTTTAATGTGCTTCTTATTATTGTTATGAATGAATCATCTACACCAAAAAATTCTAAATTAATCAATTTTAGGTTTCTTACCTTTGAGTAATTCATAGGGGGTCTTACCCTTAAGTTTGTGTATCAAACTTCTATTCAACATATAGTTTGCTGTGCTCACAGCCTCTGCCCAAAAGGATATTGGCATGTGTGCATATGCAAGCAATGTTCCTATAGATTCAATGAGGGTTCTGTTTTTCCTTTATACCACCCCATTTTGTTGAGGAGTTCTAGGAGCAGAGAAACAATGCCTGATACCTTCATCCTCATAGAATCTTTGCATGGGAAGAGATTCAAACTCAGTACCATGATCACTTCTGATCAATGCAACTGGAGTAGAATACTCAATCCTTATGATCTTAAGAAAGTCTGTAAGGACTATAAAGTTATCTGACTAGTTTCTCAAGAAGAACACCCAAGAGAATCTAGAGAAGTCATCTACAATAACTAGTGTGTAAGACTTACCTCCTAAGCTTTGTACAACAATGGGTGCAAAGAGATCCATATGTAGCAAGTACAAAATCTTAGGTGAGTCACTCTTATTAATTGTCTTAAAGCTATTTTTAGTTTGCTTGCCTTCTTGACAAGCCTTGCATAGACTTTCCTTCTTGCAGGGGCCAGTAGGCAATCCTCTCACAAGATTGTCCCTAGATAGCTTAGAGATGTTCTTAAGGTTAACATGACCTAGTCTCTTATGCCAAAGAACATTGTTATTACTAACTTGATTGAATAAGCATAGTTCTGAATTAGCAAAGTTAAAGTTTACTAGGTATATATTCCCTTGTCTACAACCTGTTAAAACAGTTTGGTTATTTAAAGAAATAATACATTTTGAATTAGTAAAGCAAAACTGATAAGTTGCATCACATAACTGACTTATGGATATTAGGTTATGTTTGAGACCATTCACATATGCCACTTTTCTGAAAGTGACAGCTCCACTGTTGAAGTCGCCATAGCCTTCAGTTTATCCAACGCTGGAATCTCCAAAGATCACTCTTGGACCCAGCTTTGTCTTGAAATTGATTAGGCTATCCTTGCATCCAATCATGTGCTTTGAGCACCCACTATCCAGATACCACTTATTTTGAGTGATAGGATAGTTCTTCACCTACCAGGAAACAATTTAGATGTTCTTGACCTAGGTCACTTTGGCTGCTTGTTTCTTTTCATAAGAAAAACTTGAAATGTAAGAATATTCAGGCTGGCTTTTATACCCTAAGGGGTGAAATCTTCTGAGAGGAATTATCCATTGGCTGAATAGGTTGATATTTGCCCTAGGTTGATTAATGTGATTATAATACTTTCTATGGGAGTTGAAGTTTCTGTAAGATTGATCTGGGATCGACGAACTCTAGTACGTTCGTCGACCTGAGTTCAACGAATTGGGATAAGATCTTCGATCTCTGCTCGAAGATTGAAAGTGTTCATTCTCAGGGCACCAATATCCTTGATCTCTAGTCAATGAACCAGACTGGTTTCGTCGATCGTAGATCGAAGAATAACTATTATTATAGTTGGCATTCGAAGTTCGTCGTTCGGAGTTCGACGAACTATACATATTTCGTCGATCGGAGTTTGATGAAAAATGCTGAACATTATTCTGGTTATTATTTTTCTTATTCTTTCTTCTTTTATTATTCTTGTGTGTAATTTCAGTTAGATTAAGATTGTTATCTTCTACTTTCTCCTTTCCTTTTTCTGAAACAAATTTTATTGGGGTGGTTAATATGTTTTTCTGAATGATTGGGGGTAGGCTTGATGAAGCACCTAAGCCCAGCTTGCCATTAAGTCTGGCATTCACTGTGCTAGTGATGTCCATCCACTTGATGCTTCTCCCATTCAGGGATTCTTCAAATTTCCTTGCCTCAGTCAGTTGAAATTTTAAAGATATAATTTGTTCACTTGCTAGGGTTAGTTCATCTTTTAACTTAGTATTTTCAGAAATCAAATTTTCTTGATTAGATAGTCTTTCCCTAAGCATTTTGATTTCATATTCAAACTTAATTAAGTCTATACACATGGTTTCAAATTCAATTTTAAAACTATCAGAATTATAATCAAATGATGATAGTACCTGATTAACTTCTAATTTTGAAGCTTCTTCATTATTAGATTCTTCTTCAACATCTGATGGGCTGCTAGAGGCATTGATGGCCATGAGGCAGACATCCTTGGCCTTTGCCTCTTCTTCCTCTTCACTAGAACTGGAAGATATGGAATCATCTTCTGTGTCACTCCAGGTATCAGTAACAAAGCCATTCTCCTTCCTTTTCTGTTTGCTGGGGGAAGGCCTGCTGTATTGTTGTCTTCTGGAGTCCTTCTTTTTTCTTCTTTCTTTCTTCTAATTCTCTGGACATTCTGAGATAAAGTGTCCAGATTTCTTGCACACAAACCCACTATTTATTTATAAGAAGTTTTATCATTCCTGGGCTTATCATCCTGCCTGGATGATTTTCTCCTGAAGTCTTTTCATGCCATTTTGTAGAATCTCTTGGCAAACAGACTCATTAGTTCCACATTAACAGTTGAAGCTTCTGTCTCTTCAGCAGCCTTGAATGCTATATTTTTCTCCTTTCTTGCTGGTGGAGGAGTCCATTGTTCTGCAGCTTCTCTAGATTTTATCAACAGCTCATAAGATTTGAGCTTTCCAAATAGAGATTTTGTGGAAATCTCACTTAAACTCCTGGCCTCCTTGTGTAACACCCCCTATCCGTCGCATAGCATATAGCAGTAGGTCCGGCCGGGGCCCGACGCCATATACCACAGACAGACCGGGTGGTTACGTATGGAAACCATCCAACCAATCTCAACGTCCTACACAGAGCATTCTAGCGGAAGCAGTTTATAAGAGTTGTAAACAAGAACCCAGCATCAAGCACGAATGTCCACTAGTACAATTTAGGAATGTTATACAAAATACCCAAAACCGGCCTTAAGGCCTTACAAAGTGTTTCACTTGAAAATTACATGTTTTACAAGCCACGGCTCGCAGGCCGGTCATTCAATGAATAAAGCAGTAAACACTTCTACTTGGGCCTTCGAGGGCCAGCTTCGCAAAAAGGGCTTTAGCCCGCTATTGACCGCTTGGTCCAGCTGCACCTGCAAGCAACAAACCACCGCACGGTGGTAAAACAAGGCAACGGTCAGCAATGCTGACCAAATTATAACGATCCCGCCCCCAACTCGGGGCGGCGATGCTCCTTCCCTGCATTTCATTAGCATAAGCGAGCAATGTATATAACCATAGCCATTTCATCACAGACGTTGGCTCGTACGGCCGCACACCCCGTGCACTCAGGGCACATTCTCGGTGAACCGGTCGATGTCACGTCAATTAAAGCCATTAACATTCCGGACTCACCACCGCCACTTAGACGGCCAAACCTATGAGCAATTTGTCTTCATGGCATGGGTCACGTCAATTTAAGCCATTGACCGCCGAAGACTCACATCTATGCCAACGGCGAGTGCCACGTAACCTTAGGTCTCTCTAACCGAACGACATAAAGCGGGTACGTCTCCATCTAACCCGTGCTCACTTCGCAACGACAATTTAAGCCATTTGCGCGGGTCAAACTTTCACCGAGTCCCATTCTACCGCAAGTCACATAACTCAGTTATGTTCGAGTTGGCTCTCAGGCCACCAAGCTGGCAAGATCTCGTATCCGCCCAGTTTTCCGGGTGCACCTTTGGGTTAGTCCCCAAGGCTCCCTGCTGCAGTCTACCGCGTAGAAAACCCGAAAACAACCAATAGCACGGAGTCTTCTCCGGTCTTATGCAATGCAACATCACCGATCCAGACTAACATGTCCGGGTAGGCTTCACACATCATGCCTATGTCCGTTCTCGCATACGGACTCTAAACAACGGGGACTTTACATATCTACCCGAAGGAACGGCTCCAACTCTTCGCAAACTCGCGAGAGCGGGCTTCCTATGCTAAGAAAGAGAGCTATTCATGCTCAAGATGAGGATCGTTACCCTTGAGTTCCTCTTTGGCGCCATCGAAAAGTAATCGGATAGAAATCACCGCACTTGCGTTGCCTCCGTGGATCTGGAGTCGGCTCGCGATTCGGAGCTCCGAAGCTCCTCCAATGGCGGGATCTAGTTCTTCTTCCTCCAATGGCTCTCCTCTTTCTCCAAGGACTTGGAGAGATGATAAGGTAAGAAAATGATGGATTTCCAAGTCAACTCACGGGTATATCCTCTCAGGAACAACCCCCAGCCGTTGGATCTCAACCTAAGAAAACGAGCGGCTTTGATTCGGGGCTGAAATGCCCAATCTGGGCCGAACACGGCCTGGCACACGCCCGTGTCCAGGGCCGTGTGCCGCATTCGCCGTCAAAATCGAATCTCCTGGAACCTCACACGGGTATCGAACACGCCCGTGTTCGAGCTGACACGCCCGTGTTCCAGCTGACACGGCCGTGTAGCCGGCCGTGTACCCCATGATTTTCCCCCATTTTCAACCCGAGCACTGCACGGGTTCTAGGACACGCCCGTGTCCTTGCCCGTGTCACCTTGACACGCCTGGGCCGCAGGCCGTGTACACGGGACATTTCGTCGAGGGAAGATCGACGACTCGATGACACGGCCTTGGACACGCCCGTGTCCTAGGCCGTGTGCCTTGTCTCGACGATCGTCGAGTGAATCTCGACGACTCCCCGGGACGATCGTCGACACGGGTCGACACGCCCTGCGACACGCCCGTGTCGCAGGCCGTGTGCCCATTCTCGACGAATCGTCGAGTATAACTCGACGACTTCACGGCTAAGTGTCGACACGGGTCGACACACCCTGCGACACACCCGTGTCGCAGGCCGTGTGCTCATTCTCGACGAATCGTCGAGTATAACTCGACGACTTCGCGGCTAAGTGTCGACACACGCTTGACACGCCCTGGGACACGCCCGTGTCCCAGGCCGTGTGCCTTCTGCCAGAACCCAAACTGGCCCAAAACGTCCCCCCCTTCGCTATTTTGAGTTTTGGGGTGTTACAACTCTCCCCCTCTTAAAAGAATTTCGCCCACGAAATTACATAAGGAAAGGCATACAAAACAAAACTTGTACCTGAGCGGAACAACTTCGGATACTCGTCAAGCATAGTCTGCTCTCGCTCCCAAGAGAGCTCCTCACGACCGCAATTGACCCTCCGGACCTTGACCATCCTGATCTCTTTATTGCGTAGTCGCTTGAACTCCGAGTCCTCAATCCGCACGGGCTTGACCTTTGTCGTTAACCCACTATCCACCGGCACTTGATCAACCGCGATCATTTGCGTAGGCTCTTGCACCGCCTTCCGAAGCTCCGAAATGTGGAATACATCGTGTAAACCACTTAGCTCCACTGAAAGCTTCAACCTATAGGCCGCTTCTCCAACTCGCTCTAGAACCTCGAACGGTCCAAGGTACCTCGGGCTTAGCTTTTTTTTCAATCGTCGCACCCGCGAGACACCCTTGAACGGCTTGATCTTTAAGTATACATAATCACCCACAGCGAACTCCACGTTCCTGTGCTTGGCATTACCGAACTTTGCTTGCCGGTCCTGAGCGTTAAGCAACCTCACCCGAATCGTTCTCACCAAAGAAGTAGCATCCTCCACTTCCGATCGCTTATACAACTTTGACTCACCCGTTTCTAACCAAGACAACGGCGTGCGACATTTGCTACCATATAGGGCCTCGAAGGGCGTCGTCTGAATACTCGCTTGGTAGCTGTTGTTGTATGAGAACTCCACCAAATAAAGGTGGTCTTCCCATTGCTTTCCAAAACCCAAGACACACATGCGGAGCATGTCTTCCATGGTTCTATTAAGCCTCTCGGTCTGCCCATCCATTTGCGGATGGGTGGCTGTGCTGAATTTCAACATTGTTCCCAACATTTATTGCACCAGCCTCCAATCATTGGACGTGAACTGCCCATCTCGGTCACTCACGATGCTGCGGGGCACACCATGACGCCGTACTATGTTATCCACATAAAACGTTGCTAACTTCTCCACCGGATCATCCTTCCTATGCGGAATAAAATGCGACACCTTCGTTAATCGATCCACGACCACCCAAATGGCGTCGTTTCCCCTTTTGCGACCTTGGCAAACCGTGCACAAAGTCCATAGAGATGTCGTCGAATTTCCATTCCGGAATGGGCAAGGACTTAAGAACTCCTCCCGGCTTTTGGCACTCCGCCTTCACCAAGGCGCAAGTTTGGCACTTCACTACGTAGAGCGCCACATCCTTCTTTAAACCCGGCCACCAAAATAGTTTCTTCACATCAATGTACAACTTCGTGCTCCCCGGGTGAATCGAGTACTTGGTGTGGTATGCCTCGTACAACAACTCCACCCGCAAATTGCCCACACTTGGGACGCACAAAAGGCCGTCTCTCCAAAGCAATTCGTCCTCCACGACGAATTGGGAATTTGGCCCATCCAGAGCCTCTACCATGAACTGCTTCAGCACTTGATTGCTTGTCCATACAAACGATCCCCAACGCCTCCAACTCTCGCACCAACCGCTCATCTTGCACCGATAGCCAATGGGCTCGAGCTGGGGCTTGGCGACTCACCGCGTCAGCAACCGCTTTCCCTTTATCAGGCGCGTAGTGGATCTTGAATGTATAGTCTCCCAAGAACTCCATCCATCTACGCTGTCGTATATTCAGATCCTTCTGATCAATCAGATGCTTCACGCTCTTGTGACCGGCGTAGAGATCCACTTTCACACCGTATACAGTTATGCCTCCATAGCTTCAAGGCAAAACTCACGGCCATACGCTATTACGCTTCCGTGTTGCAGTAGCGCGCAACCCAAACCGCTGCCCTACGCATCATTAAAAATCTCGTTGCCTTCGGTTCCACTTGGCGAAGTCAGCACAGGCGTCGTAGTCAACCGACATTATAACTCCTCAAAAGCTCGCGCGCACTCCGGCGTCCAAAAGAACTTATGCTCCTTCCTCGTCATAGTAGTGAGAGGTAACGCTATCCGCGAGAAGTTCTCCACGAAGCGCCTATCGTAGCCGGCATGCTCCAGCAAACTCCGGACTTCCGCTGCCGTAGCAAGCTCAGGCCACTCTCGTATGGCAACAATCTTCGTCGGATCCACAGCAATACCCTGTCCACTCACTATATGACCGAGGAACGCCACTGAGGATAGCCAAAACTCGCACTTCGAGAACTTGGCATACAACTGGCTTCTCCTTAGCGTCTCCAACACCAAATGAAGATGCTTGAAGTGATCTTCCTCACTTTGCGAGTACACCAAAATATCGTCGATGAAGACGATCACGAAATGGTCCAAGTACTCCCTGAACGTCTTGTTCATCAAATCCATGAACACTGACGGCGTATTTGTCAGCCCAAACGGCCTGACCCTAAACCCGTAGCGCCTGTGTCCTGTACTGAACGTTATCTTAGGGATATCACTCTCCCTTAGCTACTTTAGAGTACGGCGTTGGCCCGACCAACTGATCACAAAGGTCATCGATCCTTGGGATCGGGTTCTTGTTCTTTGCCGTTACCTTGTTGAGCTCCCGATAATTAATACATAGCCCCAAACTTCCGTTCTTCTTCTTACGAAAGAGGGTCGGTGCACTCCAAGGCGAAGGACTTGGACGCACATACCCTTGCTCCAACAACTTTTAGAAGTTGCACTTTCAGCTCCGACATTTCCGTAGGCGCTAGCCGACAAGGAGAGCGTGACACAGGCCTTGCACCTGGTACATGCTCAAACATGGAATCTATCTCCTATCGAGGCGGGGCTCCAGGAAGATCTCTAGGGAACACATCAGGGTACTTCGATACCACTGAAATACAATCCAAAGTGGGCTTCGGCTTTGCAACCTCCACTAGTGTAAAGAATAGTTCTGCTCCGGCACGAACCGCCTTCACCACCTGAAGAGCAAACGCCAACATCTTGCTCGACCTCTTCGAGCCCGTAAAGGTCATCTCACGACTTGCTCCCGGCTTGACTTCCTTGCTACCGCATCTATATTGGCTTGCTGCTCCGAGAGCCAGTCCATACCAAATATAACGTCGAACTCCTGATTCCCAATCCAAAACTAAGCGCAACAACGTCTACCCGCGCACAATGAGCACCATTGGACTATAACGCATCCAATTCGTCTTTTACCATCGAAGGAGGTACTCCGACGCACAATATAATTCCTAATAAAGGAATGCGAAGCTCCCTAAACGAACGGTGCTCTCGCAGATAAAGAAAGTCATAACAAGGCTTAACACTAGTAGTTCTAAGCTAACATGCACAAGAGTGACAAGTATTTAAAGCAAGACTATCTTTAAACCATACCTGTCGTCACGACGGCGTGCTTCCTCCAGGGCTTTAAGCACTCACGAGCATAATGCCCCGGCTCGCCACAGTTGAAACATGTGCCCGGGGTCTGACCCGTAGTCGTCCCAGAAGCACCAGAAAGAGCTTGACCCGAAGTCCTATGCTTCTTATACCATTTTCGATATGCCGATTTTGAGGTGTTCGGCACTTTGAATGCCGTTTCCTTTGTACTGACATCCTTGACTGCTCCTGACGTAGGTTTCTTACCCTTCCGAGCACCATTCCAACAGTCTCGGGCAAGTGCCCTTTCTTTCCACAAGTATAACAAGTGTAAGTAGCTTTACTAGTCGATTTCATAACCCCTTTCTCCAGCATTCTGCCGGATACAGCTCTTATGGGGTTTGTATAGTTCGATACCATGGTCGCTGGCATCGGGAGGGTCTTCCTCAACTCTGCCTCCAATGATCTAGCTGATTCCACCAAGGCTCGGAATCCCAATAACTTTGGTCCTAGCAATAGGACTCGTAACTCGGCGCGTAGGCCGTTATAGAATCTATCGACTGTAGCTTGCTTATTATCCGACTCAAAGCATGGGTAGCGACTTATCATAAGAAATACTTGCAAATATTCCTCAACTGTGTGCGCTCCCTGCACTAAATGCATATTCAGCTGCTGCCCCAATGGTCTACCAAAGGTCATCTGCTGCATCGCGCCCACCGGCGTTGAAGCCACAACAGGGGCGCAGAGTTGTACATTTCCTCCTAGCTGTGCACCCGTCACAGTGAACACCGCTTCTACGATCCTTCTAACGGTTTCATACGAAGGAGGAGGCTCAAACACCTCACCGGGTGCACTATGCTCCTCAGAAACCGGACATTCTGGCTGTCCAGCACCGCTTCCGGTCACCTATAGTGGTACAAAACACCGTCAAGCGACCAAATAAAATTGCGAACAGCAATTATAGGAACACGCAGGTTCCTCAAACACGAGTATTTTCATTCCTAAGTGGACATTCATGGGTTCTTTTACCGTTATAACGATGACGCACACAATGTGCTCACCACCCCTTAAAAAGAATTCGGCCACGAATTCAGCTTAAGGCCGACCAAAACCAGTAGTCTGATACCAAATTGTAACACCCCCTATCCGTCGCATAGCATATAGCAGTAGGTCCGGCCGGGGCCCGACGCCATATACCACAGACAGACTGGGTGGTTACGTATGAAAACCATCCAACCAATCTCAACGTCCTACACAGAGCATTCTAGCGGAAGCAGTTTATAAGAGTTGTAAACAAGAACCCAGCATCAAGCACGAATGTCCACTAGTACAATTTAGGAATGTTATACAAAATACCCAAAACCGGCCTTAAGCCCTTACAAAGTGTTTCACTTGAAAATTACATGTTTTACAAACCACGGCTCGCATGCCGGTCATTCATGAATAAAGCAGTAAACACTTCTACTTGGGCCTTCGAGGGCCAGCTTCGCAAAAAGGGCTTTAGCCCGCTATTGACCGCTTGGTCCAGCTGCACCTGCAAGCAACAAACCACCGCACGGTGGTAAAACAAGGCAACGGTCAGCAATGCTGACCAAATTATAACGATCCCGCCCCCAACTCGGAGCGGCGATGCTCCTTCCCTGCATTTCATTAGCATAAGCGAGCAATGTATATAACCATAGCCATTTCATCACAGACGTTGGCTCGTACGGCCGCACGCCCAGTGCACTCAGGGCACATTCTCGGTGAACCGGTCGATGTCACGTCAATTAAAGCCATTAACATTTCGTACTCACCACCGCCACTTAGACGGCCAAACCTATGAGCAATTTGTCTTCATGGCATGGGTCACGTCAATTTAAGTCATTGACCGCCGAAGACTCATATCTATGCCAACGGCGAGTGCCACGTAACCTTAGGTCTCTCTAACTGAACGACATAAAGCGGGTACTGCTCCATCTAACCCGTGCTCACTTCGCAACGACAATTTAAGCCATTTGCGCGGGTCAAACTTTCACCGAGTCCCATTCTACCGCAAGTCACATAACTCAGTTATGTTCGAGTTGGCTCTCAGGCCACCAAGCTGGCAAGATCTCGTATCCGCCCAGTTTTCCGGGTACACCTTTGGGTTAGTCCCCAAGGCTCCCTGCTGCAGTCTACCGCGTAGAAAACCCGAAAACAACCAATAGCACGGAGTCTTCTCCGGCCTTATGCAATGCAACATCACCAATCCAGACTAACATGTCCGGGTAGGCTTCACACATCATTCCTATGTCCGTTCTCGCATACGGACTCTAAACAACGGGGACTTTACATATCTACCCGAAGGAACGCCTCCAACTCTTCGCAAACTCGCGAGAGCGGGCTTCCTATGCTAAGAAAGAGAGCTATTCATGCTCAAGATGAGGATCGTTACCCTTGAGTTCCTCTTTGGCACCATCGAAAAGTAATCGGATAGAAATCACCGCACTTGCGTTGCCTCCGTGGATCCGGAGTCGGCTCGCGATTCAGAGCTCCGAAGCTCCTCCAATGGCGGGATCTAGTTCTTCTTCCTCCAAAGGCTCTCCTCTTTCTCCAAGGACTTGGAGAGATGATAAGGTAAGAAAATGATGGATTTCCAAGTCAACTCACGGGTATATCCTCTCAGGAACAACCCCCAGTCGTTGGATCTCAACCTAACAAAACGAGCGGCTTTGATTCGGGGCTGAAATGCCCAATCTGGGCCGAACACGGCCTGGCACACGCCCGTGTCCAGGGCCGTGTGCCGCATTCGCCGTCAAAATCGAATCTCCTGGAACCTCACACGGGTATCGAACACGCCCGTGTTTGAGCTGACACGCCCGTGTTCCAGCTGACACGGCCGTGTAGCCGGCCGTGTACCCCATGATTTTCCCCTATTTTCAACCCGAGCACTGCACGGGTTCTAGGACACGCCCGTGTCCTTGCCCGTGTCACCTTGACACGCCTGGGCTGCAGGCCGTGTACACGGGACATTTCGTCGAGGGAAGATCGATGACTCGATGACACGGCCTTGGACACGACCGTGTCCTAGGCCGTGTGCCTTGTCTCGACGATCGTCGAGTGAATCTCGACGACTCCCCGGGACGATCGTCGACACGGGTCGACACGCCCTGCGACACGCCCGTGTCGCAGGCCGTGTGCCCATTCTCGACGAATCGTAGAGTATAACTCGACGACTTTACGGCTAAGTGTCGACACGGGTCGACACGCCCTGCGACACGCCCGTGTCGCAGGCCGTGTGCTCATTCTCGACGAATCGTCGAGTATAACTCGACGACTTCGTGGCTAAGTGTCGACACACGCTTGACACGCCCTGGGACACGCCCGTGTCCCAGGCCGTGTGCCTTCTGCCAGAACCCAAACTGGCCCAAAACGTCCCCCCCTTCGCTATTTTGAGTTTTGGGGTGTTACACCTTGATTGGCCAGTTCCTGGAATACCATGAGCTTGGGAAGCACATGAGGATCTTATCATTCACTTTAGTAAGAGTGATGTCCTTGTCCTTAGTCTTCAGCTCATTGATTATTGAGCTCAATCTATTGTACATGTCAGTAACAGATTCTAACTCATCATTCTTGAAGTTCTCATATTGGGAGATGAGAGTTGATCTTATATCTTTTCTCTCATCAGCAGAACCAGCTACCATCTGGTTAAGAGAGTCCCAAATAGCCTTGGCTGATGTGCATTCAGCGACCTTCTAGAAGATGTCATCAGACATAGTCTGAGCCAAAATATTCATGGCCTTTGCATCAGCAATCATAGCCTTCTTTTGAGCATCTGTCCACTCAGGTGGTGGAACAACATATGTGCTTGATGTTGAAGTAGATACAGTTGGTCGAGGAGCACATGCCAAAATAGAATTGTAGATGTCCTCATCAATAAAATTCATATAAAGTTTAATTCTTGCCTTCGAGATCGAAACTTATTTAAGTTGCACACTAGAGGTCTGGTGCTTGCATAATCCTTGTTATGTGCCATGTTGTGCCAATAATCCTAAGTGAAATAACAGATTAGATCTAACATAGGATCTTTTAGCTTAAGGGTTAGCCTGTACAACCAAAGGAACACTACACTGATACCAATTTAAAGAGGGGGTTAGACCAAATATACTCTAGAGGGGGGGGGGGTGAAAAAAGTATCTTTAAAACTTTTTGCTATTTATAAAATTTTCAGAGTAAAGCAAATAATAACTACTAATATTTACTGTAAGTAAAAGAGCAATCCAAGATAAACTAATTTAACACAGCCACAACAAAACTAAACTAACACAGCCACAACAAGAGCAAAAAGAAAGAGTTCAACCAGACAACAGAAGAACTTTTACAGTGTTTCCCCAACCTGGGTACATCCACTCTTCTACCACCCTAGTAGGAATCCACTAGCAGGATTTGATCAGGTGACTGCAAGCAATGAGCTTTTGATCAGGTGCTTAAAAACCAACTCAAATTTTTTAATCATGAGACTTGCAACCAAGGAATAACTTTTGAAGGAAGTTAAAGAACCCTTTGTATAGAGAAGGCGTGAGAGATTTATGGTGTCTTCTCTTTCTAAAAACAACTGAGATGACAAGTGAATCTTGATATTGTCAAAGCTCCCCCCTGAGATATTGAATTGTTCAGGAAGATTGGAGCTTTGCTTAAGGTTGTAACACCTCCCCTGTAATGACCGTATAATATGGGTCCGGCCGGGGCCCCCCAACATACGGACGCCACAGCATTTAGAATTATAAGCTGATATAGCTACCCACACTCAAAACACTTTTCACTACACAGCGGAAACATAAACAGGAATAGAAGTTATCCACCACTAAAAGAGTAATAACAATGGCCTTATGGCCTTACAACACAAATGAGTCCAAACTTAACAATACACCAATCATGAAAGTGCATAGCACTCCTACTCTACCTCGGCATGCAAGCCGGACATCATGAGTCTCAAACATACAACATCATATAAGTAGAGCTACAAAAGAGAAAAACACTTCATGAGGCTTAGGCCTTTCTGGCCGGCGAGCTAGCTCCTGCATGCGATCCTTGCCCTGTAAAATTTATTAGTAACGTGGGTCAGCAAAGGCTGACCTCAAACTGTGTAACAACATATCTCCTCTCGGCCGCCCCTAACGGACCTCGGGGTACCCCTCCAACCTGCAAGTTAGCACTTCGTATGCAATAGTCATAAGCAAGAAAAGCCACTACAGAAATAGGCTTGGATGTCACACACATCATACATGTTCTCTACTGGTTGAGCATATAATAAAAAGGGCCTACTTATGCAATCATGTATGCAATAAACCGGGTATCACCCAAGGCACCCTATCTCGTATGCATCTAGCACATCATCACATCATATGGGTACTCATCGATTCCCCATTGGCATAAAGCCGCAAACAAAGGGGTAACACCATTCCCCCCAACGGCACACACGCCGACACATGGAACTCTTGCAAAGGCCCCACCCGCTCAAGTTCTTAGACACGGGCTTGCCTGCAAGCTCTGACGTCTCTTATCAGGATTCCAACAAACACAAACTGACCGATTCTAAGAATCCTCGCCGGACCCCACCCGCTCATGGCCTCATTGCCCGGGCATGCCCCCATGCTTGGCATTCTCGTCAGTCTCACAGAAGGGGACTAGTCTCGCTGGGACACTCTCCACACATGACGTGAACGTCATGGGATAGCCAGCCGACCACGGAGACATAGCCACGCCTTGGCACATCACAAACCAAGACAATTCCACCCTAGTCCCTCATTTATACTTCAGCGTTCCCGCGCACCAAGGAAACCATCTCCAACTCATACGGAGCTAACCTTGTCCACCAAGGAAACCATCTACCGCCACGAGGAGCTAACCATGTCCGGTTCTGACAACACGTAATCATTCGAGAAAAGGGGAAAACACCAGCACATCACAAATGACATCTTGACGCAACGGAATCTCTACGAATCCCTAAAGTTCGTATGCAACATCACCGAGTCGGACTAATGGTCGCGACTACGACTTCACCCACCATGCCTAATCCACTAACGGAGCAGATCTCTAATGCAAAACATGCCGGGGACGGACTCAATCAACCCGAAGGTTCCTCTTGAACCTTGACAACCCAAAACCTCTCTCATTTGAGAGTTTGGTGCCCATAAATTAGAAAGAAAAGATGCTAAAGACATGCATCTTAAGACCGAGAGGAGAAGTGTCGTTACCTTCCGACTTCTCTTCCTTGCCATTGCAAAATAGCCGGATGAAAACCTTCACAACGACCTAGCCTCCACGGATCTGAACTCGGCTCGCGATTTGGAGCACCGAAGCTTCTCCTACAGCCCAAACCCTCCTTCACCTTCTTCCTTGCTCTCCCTTCTCTCTAGAAATTAGTAAGAGAAAAGCTTGAAGAAGATTTAGGGTTTCCAACCCTATTTTCGGATTTAACTCCCAAAGAGTAGTTCTGGACAATCAGATCCCAAAATAAGGGAAGGAATGGCCACGATCCGTCTGAAAAATAAAATACCCGGGCCGAACACGGCCTGGCACACGCCCGTGTCCAGGGCCGTGTCCCCCCTTCGCCGTCTCAAATCGACGCGCCTGGAACAGCACACGGGCATCTGACACGCCCGTGTTCGACCCGACATGCCCGTGTCCCAACTGACACGGCTGTGTGGTCGGCCGTGTGCCTCCATCGACACAGCCCCGAAAACAACCCGAGAAGTGACACGGCCTCGGACATGCCTGTGTCCCAAGCCGTGTGCCAAGCCTCGACACTCGTCGACTGCCTTTGTGTCGACACTGCGAAAAACCGTCGAGCGAAGATCGTCGACCAAGCGGGACACGCCCTGTGACATGCCCTGTGACACGCCCGTATCACAGGTCGTGTGCCCCAGTCTCGACACTCGACACTCGTCGAGTGAACACCGTCGACTGACCCTCACGGCCTTGGACACGCCCGTGTCCTAGGTCGTGTGCCTTGTCTCGACACATAGTCGAGCGAAAATGTCGACACCCCGGGCCGAGTGTCGATACGGGCTCGACACGCCCTGCGATACGCCCGTGTCGCAGACAGTGTGCCCTGTCTCGACACTTCGTCGAGCACAATGTGTCGACTACGCGGCCGAGTCGTCGACTCCAGCCTGACACGGCCTGGGACACACCCGTTTCCCGGGCCGTGTGCCCCCTGCCAGAAACAAAAATATTATCCAGAAACGCAAATCGACCCTTTCTCAAAATCTAGGGTGTTACAACTCTCCCCCCCCCCCCCCCCCCTTAATAGAATTTCGTCCCGAAATGACAAAACAAAAGGGACAAAAACTTAAATTGTACCTGAAATGAAGAGTTCTGGATACTCTTCTAGCATGGCTTGCTCTAGTTCCCAAGATTGCTCCTCACGACCGCAGTTGTCCCATCGGACTCTCACGAGTTTAACCTCTTTATTCCGCAACTGCTGAGTCTCTGAATCCTCTATAGCGATTGGACGGACTCGTGTCCTCAAGTCTTCCTCAATTGGCACCAATGCCGGCTCGATCACCACACTAGCCTCCACCAAGGCTTTCCTCAAGGCGGAGACATGGAAGACGTCATGCAATCAACTCAGCTCCGCGGACAACGCCAACCGATAGGCTGCTTCTGCCACCCGTTCAACAACTTCAAAAGGCCCCAAAAACCTTGGACTCAACTTCTTGAGTCGGCAAATCCGTGAGACGCCCTTGAACGGCTTGATCTTCAAATAGACCCAATCACCTACCGCAAACTCCAACTTCCTATGACGAGCATTATAGTATTTTGCTTGCCGATCTTGCGCCACCTTCATACGCTCTTGAATGGTCGTACCAACTCACAAGCGTCAACCACCGCCTCCTTTCCCAAAATTTTTGTGTCTCCCGCCTCTGCCCAAGACATTGGTGTTCGACACCGTCTCCCATATAAAGCTTCGTATGGCGCCATTTTTATACTTTCTTGACAACTGTTATTGTATACGAATTCTACCATGAAGAGGTGATCCTCCCACTTCTTGCCGAAGTCAAGAACGCACATTCTCAACATATCCTCCATAGTACCGTTCGTTCTTTCAGTTTGCCCATTGGTTTGAGGATGGAACGGCGTACTGAACTTTAGCTTCGTGCCCAAACTCTTTTGAACCAATCTTTAGTCCTTCCACGTAAACCGTCCATCTCGATCGCTGACTATACTCTTTGGAATCCCGTGCAGTCGCACAATGTTGCGAACATACAACTCCACCAGCTTCTCCACACTGTCCTCTTTCCGATTTGGGATAAAGTGGGCCACCTTGGTTAAGCGGTCCACGATCACCCAAATAGCATCATTACCCTGCTGCGATCTAGGCAGACCATGCACAAAATCCATGGAGATGTCATCAAATTTCCACTCAGGGATTGGAAGGGGCTTCAGGAACCCGCCCGGCTTCTGACATTCGGCCTTCACCAAGGCGCAAGTCTGGCAACGATTCACATACAAAGTTACGTCCCGCTTCAGCCCCGGCCACCAAAAGTATTTCTTCATATCCAAGTACATCTTTGTACTGCCCAGGTGAATGGAGTACTTTGTGAACTAAGCCTCAAACATCAACTCCTCACGGAGTTTGCCGAACTGCGGTATACAAACCCTTCCGTCCTTCCTCAGAATCCCATCAATCATCTCCCAGGCGCTGCTCTCGCCCGTTTGAGCCTCCAACACAAATGGTTGAAACTCCACATCCAACCGAGTCGCTTCCCGAATGCGAACGGTCAAGTCATTTTGCACTTCAATCAAGTTCAACCGAGCCACGCTGGACTCGCCTCTCGCCACACATTCTAAACCAAGGGACTCCCATTCCCGTACCAACCGCTCATCATGAGCTTCGATCCAATTCCCTTGCCCTAAGTACTTTCTACTCAAAGCATCCGCCACCACATTGGCTTTACCTGGCGTATACTGAATCGCCACCTCATAGTCTCCAAGAAACTCAACACACATGCGTTGCCGCATGTTCAAGTCCTTTTGATCCAAGAGATACTTCAGGCTTTTATGATCCGTGAAGATCTCCACCTTTGCACCATATACATAATGCCACCATATTTTCAACGCGAAAATTACCGCCGCCAACTCCAATTCATGGATGGGGTAATTCCTCTCATGAGGCTTCAGCTGTCTAGACCCAAAAGCTATCACCTTGCCATGTTGCACCAAAACGCAACCCAAACCGCATCCCGATGTGTCACTGAAGATCTGAAATCCCTCGGTCCCTTGCGGTAGACTTAGGATTGGAGCCATCATCAGTCTCTCCTTCAGTGCCTCAAATGCTTGACTGCACTCTTGAGTCCACACAAACTAATGATCTTTATGAGTGAGTGAGGTGAGAGGTAGAGCTATCCGCGAGAAATTCTCCACGAACCTCCTGTAATACCCGGATAGTCCAAGAAAACTTCGGACCACCGCCACGGTCCTCAAAACCGGCCAATCTCTGATGGCTTCCACTTTTGTTGGATCCACTGCCACCCCATCCCCACTAATCACGTGGCCCAAAAATGCCACCTTCTCTAACTAGAACTCACACTTGGAGAACTTTGCATACAACTGATTCTCCCTCAACACTTGCAAGACCACTTTCAAGTGGGTCTCATGCTCCACTTCAGATTTGGAATATACCAAGATGTCATCAATGAAGACAACCATGAAAGAATCCAAGTATTCCCGAAATACTCGATTCATAAGATCCATGAACATAGATGGTGCGTTCGTCAGCCCGAACGGCATCACCGTAAACTCAAAGTGTCCATACCTTGTACCAAAGGCAGTCTTGGGGATGTCCTCATCCCAAATTCGCAGCTGATAATAGCCTGACTTCAAGTCCAATTTTGAATACACCACTGACCCCACCAATTGGTCGAATAAGACGTCTATCCGAGGAATCGAATACTTATTCTTGACGGTCAATTTATTCAGCTCTCGGTAGTCAATGCATAGCCGCATGCTACCGTCTTTCTTCTTCACAAACAACACTGGCGCGCTCCACGGCAAAGAACTGGGTCTGATATACCCTTGCTCCAACAGTTCCTGCAACTGTACCTTGAGTTCTGCCAACTCCTTTGGTGCTATCCTAAATGGAGGACGTGACACCGGCCTAGCCTCCTGTACTAACTCGATCGAGAAGTCGATCTCTCGCCGAGGAGGCGCTCCAGGAAGTTCATCCGGAAACACATCGTTGAACTCTGCTACTACGGGCACTTCCTCAATAGATAGGTGTGAGAGTCGAACCTCCAATAACGCTACAAGCGCTACACCACCCTGGTTAACCGCCCGCATCTACTGCATGGCCAAAATTAGGGAATAGGCCACTCCACAAAGGCCCTCAAATTTGACCTCCGCCTGCCCTTTGCTCCTTAGGGTCACTACTGTAGATAGGCAGTCAATACTGGCACGCTTCTCTGCAAGCCATTCCATGCCCAAAATGACATCGGACTCAACCAATGGTAAAATCGCTGCTACCAAAACGAAGTCAACTCCGTCCAGCTCCCAACAGATGCGCCCTCTGTCCCCGGTGGTCATGGATGACCCATTGTGCATGCACACTTTCAACTCTGCGTCCGCCGAGGAAGGCTCTGTAACACCCCCTATCCGTCGCATAGCATATAGTAGTAGGTCCGGCCGGGGCCCGACACCATATACTACAAACAGACCGGGTGGTTACTCATGGAAACCATCCAACCAATCACAACGTCCTACACAGAGCATTCTAGCAGAAGCAGATTAATAAGGTTGCAAATAAGAACCCAGAACTATAGCATGAATGTCCACTAATCCAAAATAGGAATGTTACAAAATACACCAGTATAAGACTTAAGGCCTTACATAAATTGTTCACTTGATATTACATGATTTACAAACCTCGGCACGCAGGCCGGTCAAACATGAATAAAACAGTAAACACTTCCAATTAGGCCTTCGAGGGCCGGCTTCACAAAAAGGCCTTTAGCCCGCTATTGACCGCTTGATCCAGCAGCACCTGCAAACAACAAACCACCGCACGGTGGCAAAACAAGGCAACGGTCGGCAATGCTGACCAAATTATAACGATCCTGCCCCCAACTCTGGGTGGCGATGCTCCTTCCCTGCATTTCATTAGCATAAGCGAGCAATATAACAATATTCATTTCATCACAGACGTTGGCTCGCAGGGCCACACGCCCCGTGCTCTCAGGGCACATTCTCGGTGAATCGGTCGATGTCACGTCAATTAAAGCCATAGACATTCCGGACTCACCACCGCCACTTTGACGGCCAAACCTATGAGCATTTTGTCTTCCTGGCCTGGGTCACGACAATTTAAGCCATAGACCGCCGAAGACCCTAATCTATGTCAACGGCTCTAACCGAACAACATAGAACGGGTACGGTTCCATCTAACCCATGCTAACATCGCAACGACAGTTTAAGCCATATGCACGGGTCAAACTTCTCCCGAGTCCCATTTCCATCACAATTCACATAACCCGGTTATGTTCAAGTTGGCTCTCAGGACACCAAGTTGGCAAGATCACGCATCCGCCCATTTTTCCGGGTGCACCTTTGGGTTAATCCCCAAGGCTCCCTGTTGCAATCTACCGTGTAGAAAACCTGAAAAACAACCAATAGCACGGAGTCTTCTCCGGCATTATGCAATGAAACATCACCGATCCAGAACAACATGTCCGGGTAGGCTTCACACATCATGCCTATGTCCATTCTCGCTTACGGACTCTAAACAACGGGTACTTCACATATCTACCCGAAGGAACGCCTCCAACTCTCCGCAAACTCACGAGAGCGGGCTTCCTATGCAAAGAAGGTGAGATACTCATGCTCAAGAAGAGAATCGTTACCCTTGCGTTCCTCTTTGGCGCCATGGAAAAGTAAGCGGATGAAAAGCACCGCACGAGCTTTGCCTCCGTGGATTCGGAGTCGGCTCGCGATTTGGAGCTTCGAAGCTCCTCCAATGGCCGGATGTAGCTCCTTTTTCCTTCCTTGGCTCTCCTCTCTCTCTAAGCTTTTAGAAAGATAACAACTTATGAAAAGTGAGGGTTTCCAAGTCCAATCCTGAGTATATACCTTCAGGAACAACCCCCTCCCGTTGGATCATCAATTAAAGAAATGAACGGCTTTGATTCGGGACTGAAATGCCCAATCTGGACCACACACGGCCTGGCACATGCCCGTGTCCAAGGCCGTGTGCCTCATTCGCCATCAAAACCGGCTCGCCTGGAACAACACACGGGTATCGAACACGCCCGTGTTCGAGCTGACACGCCCGCGTTCCAACTGACACGGCCGTGTGTCCGGCCGTGTACCCCCATCATTTTTCCCCGAAAACAACCCGAGCACTGCACGGGTTATAGGACACGCCCGTGTCCTTGCCCGTGTCACCTCAACACGCCTGGGCTCCAGGCCGTGTACACGGTCTCGACACTCGACACTTCGTCGAGCGAAGATCGTCGACATGACGACACAGCCTTGGACACGCCCGTGTCCTAGGCCGTGTGCCTTGTCTCGACACATCGTCGAGCAAAGTGTCGACTCCCCGGGACGAGTGTCGACACATGTTGACACGCCCTGCGACACGCCCGTATTGTAGGCCTTGTGCCATGTCTCGACACTTCGTAGAATGCAGAGTGTCGACTTCGCGGGCTAAGTGTCGACACGGGTCGACACGCCCTGCGACAAGCCCTTATCGCAGGTCGTGTGCCCAGTCTCGACACAATGTCGAGATCAAAATGTCGACTTCCCGGCTGAGTGTCGACACAAGCTTGACACGCCCTGGGACACGCCCGTGTCCCATGCCGTGTGCCTGCAGCCAGAAACCAAAGCTGGCCCAAAACGTCCCCCGTCGCTCCTTTGAGTTTCGGGGCGTTACAACTCTCCCCCTCTTAAAAGAATTTCGTCCTCGAAATTATATAAAGGAAAGACATGTACAAAACCAAAATTTGTACCTGAGCGGAACAACTCCGGATACTCGTCAAGCATAGTCTGGTCTCGCTCCCAAGAGAGCTTCTCACGACCGCAATTGTCCCACCGGACCTTGACCATCCTGATCTCTTTATTACGTAGCCGCTTGACCTCCGAGTCCTCAATCCGCACGGGCTTGACCTTTGTCGTCAGCCCACTATCCACCGGCACTTGATCAACCGCGATCACTTGCGAAGGCTCTTGCACCGCCTTCCAGAGCACCGAAATATGGAATACATCATGTAATCCACCAAGCTCCACTGAAAGCTTCAACCGATAGACCGCTTCACCGACTCGCTCCAGAACCTCAAACGGCCCAAGGTAACTCGGGCTTAGATTTTTCAATCGCCGCACCCGCGAGACACCCTTGAACGGCTTGATCTTTAAGTATATATAGTCGCCCACAGCGAACTCCACGTTCCTGTGCTTGGCATTATAGTACTTCGCTTGCCGGTCCTGAGCGATAAGCAACCTCTCCCGAATGGTTCTCACCAAAGAAGTAGCATCCTCCACTTACGATCGCTTATACAACTTTGACTCACCCGTTTCTAACCAAGACAACGGCGTGCGACATTTTCTACCATATAGGGCCTCGAAGGGCATCATTTGAATACTCGCTTGGTAGCTGTTGTTGTATGCGAACTCCACCAAATAAAGGTGGTCTTCCCACTGCTTTCCAAACTCCAAGACACACATGCAGAGTATGTCTTCCATGATTCTATTGACCCTCTCGGTCTGCCCATCCGTTTGCGGATGGAAGGTTGTGCTGAATTTCAGCTTTGTTCCAAACATTTGCTGCATAAGCCTCCAATCATTGGACGTGAACCACCCATCTCGGTCACTCACAATGCTGCGGGGCACACCATGAAGCTGTACTATGTTATCCACATAAAGCTTTGCCAA
This sequence comes from Platanthera guangdongensis, assembly GCA_039583875.1. Lineage (NCBI taxonomy): Eukaryota > Viridiplantae > Streptophyta > Magnoliopsida > Asparagales > Orchidaceae > Platanthera > Platanthera guangdongensis. The sequence goes on along the minus strand of CM077155.1, from coordinate 103,344,350 downwards.
CTTCTCCACCGGATCATCATTCCTATGCGGAATGAAATGTGACACCTTCGTTAACCGATCCACGACCACCCAAATGGCGTCGTTCCCCTTTTGCGACCTTGGCAAACCATGCACAAAGTCCATAGAGATGTCGTCAAATTTCCACTCTGGAATAGGCAAGGACTTAAGAAATCCTCCAGGCTTTTGGCACTCCGCCTTCACCAAGGCGCAAGTTTGGCACTTCGCTACGTATAGAGCCACATCCTTCTTCAAACCCGGCCACCAAAACAGTTTCTTCACATCATGGTACATCTTCGTGCTCCCCGGATGAATCGAGTACTTGGTATGGTGTGCCTCGTACAACAACTCCACCATTAAATTACCCACACTTGGGATGCACAGACGACCGTCTTTACAAAGTAATCCGTCCTCCACGACGAATTGGGAATTTGACCCATCCAGAGCCTCTAACATGAACTGCTTCATATGAGCATCCATATTCAAAGCCTGCCGAATACGATCAGCCAGGTCATATTGGAATTCAGTCCAATTCAGAACTGCTTCAACACTTGATTGCCTGTCCACACAAATAATCTCCAACGCCTCCAACTCCCGCACCAACCGCTCATCATGCACCGATAGCCAATTGGCTTGAGCTGCGGCTCGGCGACTCAACGCATCCTCAACCGCATTCCCTTTACCAGGCACGTAGTGGATCTTGAATGTATAGTCCCCTAGGAAATTCATCCATCTACACTGTCGCATATTCAGATCCTTCTAATCAATAAGATACTTCAGGCTCTTGTGATCGGTGTAGATATCAATCTTCACACCGTACAAATAGTGCCTCCACAGCTTCAAGGAAAAAATCACGGCCGCTAACTCCAAGTCATGGACCGGATAGTTCCTTTCATGCACTTTTAGCTGTCTCGAGCCATAAGCTAATACACTTCCGTATTGCAGTAGCACGCAACCCAAACCGCTGCCCGAAGCATCACTATAAATCTCATAGCCTTCGGTCCCACATGACGAACTCAGCACAGGCTCCGTGGTCAACCGACACTTCAACTCCTCAAAAGCTCGCGCGCACTCCGGCGTCCAAACGAACTTATGCTCCTTCCTCGTCAAAGTAGTGAGAGGTAACGCTATCCGCGAGAAGTTCTCTACGAAGCGCCTATAATTGCCGGCAAGCCCCAGAAAACTCCGGACTTCCGCTACCGTAGCAAGCTCAGGCCACTCCCGTATCGCAAGAATCTTCGCCGGATCCACAGCAATACCCTCTTCACTTACTATATGACCGAGGAACGCCACTGAGGATAGCCAAAACTCGCACTTCGAGAACTTGACATACAATTGATTTCTCCTTAGCGTCTCCAGAACCAAGTGGAGATGCTTGAAATGATCTTCCTCACTTTGCGAGTACACCAAAATATCGTCGATTAAGACGGTCATGAAATGGTCCAAGTACTCCCTGAAAGTCCTGTTCATCAAATCCATGAACACTGACGGCGCATTAGTCAGCCCAAACGGCATGATCGTAAACTCATAATGACCGTATCTCGTACTAAACGCTGTCTTCGGGATATCACTCTCCCTTATTCGCAGCTGATAGTACCCAGCCTTGAGATCTAACTTCGAGTACACCGTCGACCCTACCAGCTGATCAAAAAGATCATCAATTCGGGGGATCGGGTACTTGTTCTTCTCCGTCAACTTGTTGAGCTCCCGATAATCAATACACAGCCTCAATCTTCCGTTCTTCTTCTTACAAAGAGGACCGGTGCGCTCCAAGGCGAAGAACTCGGGCGCACATACCCTTGCTCCAACAACTCTTGCAGTTGAACTTTCAGCTCCACCATTTCCTTAGGCGCTAGCCGATAAGGAGATCGTGACACAGGCTTTGCACCTGGCACTAGCTCGATCGTAAAATCTATCTCCCGTTGAGGCGGGGCTCCAGGAAGATCTGCGGGAAACACATCAGGGTATTCCGATACCACTGAAATACAATCCAACGCGGGCTTCGGCTTTGCCACCTCCACTAGTGTAAAGAACTGTAAGACCCCCTTTTTTTTCTCTTATCGACACCGGGGTCTTAGGCCCAGAACCGCCGTTTTGCGGTGACTCCTTCACGCCATGAAGGGTCATCACCACAAAGCGCCGATTCTGCCGGCCGATTTCGATCACAGAAATGTAGCATAAAGAAGTAAATGGAAACTGCAGTCCACAGAGAATCACATGTCATAAAAAATAACTCCACGAAGGGAGTGTCCACAGAATAATACATCAGAGTAGTAAAATACGGGCTTATACCCGGTACATCATATCCTCACTACAAAAAGATCACTCATGCGGAAGCAGAAAAACTACTCAAGGTCGAGACTCACGGTCCCGGCTGTGTGAACTCCGGAGCTAGACTGCCCCACCTCCAAGCGCACCGGTCTCTGGGGCTGCTCCTCCATGCTGGTCTCCACGATCCCCTAAATGATGCGGTTCGAAAACCGTTAGTCAAAAGACTAAGTCCTATCATCCCCCGCCCCTTCCCCCATGGCTCCTAGGCACCGAGCGGAGAGGAAGAAAGGGGAGGACTTGAGGGTGGAGAATATCAAAAGCAGATGGCAGCGGTCCTATACTAGCAAATTCTATAGCATATAAAGGCAATAAGCTGAAATATGAAAAGTAACCTTTACTTATGTGAAAACACATAAGCCAAGGGATCTTCTGCAAGGCTCCCATCGTATAAAAAGTCTCATACCAATTTATACGTTGGGGTGTCGGTGATCAAACAGCAGTAACTATATATATCAAAATTAACCTTAATTTATAAACTTGCCCGCACAAGCTTATAGACTAAGGGGTCGTGTAGCAGGTCCTAAAGTATAAGCATCCCATTCCACTTATACTTTAGGTGTCAAGGTTAAAGGTAACGAATATGCTATGACATGCAAGTGGGTATGATGGACATGCAAGTGCAACACACACACCCTACTCTGTGCACACAGACCTTTAGTTCCCCCTTTCTAGCTTCCTAGGGTTTTGTCATGGCCTAGTCATGGCCAAAACCACTCTTAGAGGTCTAGTTTGAAGTGGGATGTTACAAATCCAAATAAACAAAACAAAGATTTCGTCCCCGAAATCAAGGTTGAGCCTACGGGACTTACTACCGAAGAAAAGAATCTTGGAACATCCCATCATGACGCCTTGTTTGCTAAATTAGGTTTAAAGGAAAACCTAGACCTATGACCATTTCGCCCAATCGGCCACCCAAGATCCCAATAAACAAGGATAAGCCCCCAATAAACAAAAGATAAGCCTCTATCTGCCTAGAGCAGCCCTTAGTAATTTAAAGCAGGAAAATAAATTAACATCTTGAGGGGTCTGAGAGGTATACCTGACTGAATAGCTCTGGGTATCTTTGTCGCATCAGGTCCTGCGGCTCCCAGGTATGTTCCTCCTGGCCGTGGTTCCTCCACAGGACCTTGACTAGTGGGACCTTCTTGCGTCGCAAGACCCGTACTCCTCGGTCGTCGATCCTCACTGGCTCCAAACGAACAGACCGGTCTGAAGCTACCGGTCCTTCGGGGATCAAAATCTGTTGCTCCAGGCGTAGCAGAGCCCTCCTCAGCGAAGAAATATGGAAGACGTCGTGCAGCGCTTCCAGCTCCGGTGGTAACTCCAGCCTGTAGGCTAGGGGTCCGATCCGCTCCAGGATCCTATAAGGGCCCATGTACCTAGGGCTGAGCTTCTTCCTCCGACCACGCACCCGCGAGACTCCATGCATGGGCCGGATCTTCAGAAACACACGGTCTCCCACCTGGAACTCCACCTGCCGATGCCGGGCATCATAATACTTAGCCTGTCTGCTCTGCGCCTCTAGCATCCTGTCTCTGATCAGCCTCACCTGAGCCTCGGTGTCTTCAACAAACTCTGATCCCAACACCTTTGGATCTTCATCCTGAACCCATGAAAGCGGGGTTCGGCATCTCCTCTCGTACAAGGCTTCGTAAGGCGCCATCCTGATGCTGGATTGGTAGATGTTGTTATAGGAGAACTCGACCAGGGGTAAGAGTTTCTCCCACGGTTCCCCGCGGTCCAAAATGCATAGCCTCAGAAGGTCTTCCAGCGTCCGGTTGGTGTGTTCTATCTGCCCGTCCGTCTGGGGATGAAATGCAGTGCTGAAGGTCAATCACGTGCCTAAGTAAGCTTGCACCGATCTCCACTCCCTGGAGGTGAACCTACCATCCCGATCCGACACTATCGTCTTGGGCACCCCGTGATATCGAATGAACTGCTCCACAAATCTCCATACTAAAACTCCCACAGCGTCTTCCTTCCTGATCGGAATGAACCTGGCTACCTTAGTCAACCGATCGACGATGACCCAAATCGAGTCATTCCCTGTTCGTGATCGGGGAAGTCCGTGAATAAAGTCCATCGCGATGTCTTCGAACTTCCACTCCGGTATCGGGAGTGGTTGCAACAACCCCGTAGGGTTTTTGCACTCTGCCTTCACCAGCTGACAAGCTTCGCAGTGGGTCACAAACCGAGTAATATCCTTCTTCATGCCAGGCCAGTACATAGTCTTCTTCAAATACGCAGTCATCTTCGTGATGCCCGGGTGCACCGAGTATCTGCTATGGTGGGCTTTCGCCATGATATCCTCCCGGACCTGGCCTCCTCCCGATATATAAGTCCGACCTCTGAAGCATACCACGCCGTCCCTCATCGTATAATCTCCTGCTGTACCGTTCTCCAAGGACCAGAATATCGGCTCCAGATCGACATCTCGCCTCTGTCCCTCTCTGACTCTGTCCCGGATATCATCTGTAGCACTCACCGCTGCTAAATACTCCGTGTAAAGCTCGGGGTCCTCGGATGACACCAGTGTGATGTGCATATCCTCCAATCTCCTGGCCAACTCCATAGACATAACCTGAGTCCCGACTGCGGAAGTGGCAGCTCTCCGACTCAATGCGTCCGCCACCACGTTTGCCTTCCCCGGATGGTAGTGCATCTCATACTGATAATCTGCAAGGAACTCCACCCAGCGCCTCTGCCTGATGTTCAGTTCCTTCTGCGTGTCCACATATTTCAGGTTCTTGTGGTCGGAAAAGATATCGCAGTGGACTCCGTAAAGATAATGGCGCCACACCTTCAAAGCAAAAACGACCGCCCCCATCTCAAGGTCGTGCAACGGATAGTTCTGCTCGTGCTTCTTCAACTAGAGAGATGCATATGCAATCACCTGGCCCTTCTGCATTAGTACAGCTCCCATACCCTGGTAGGAAGCATTAGTGTAGACCTGAAATCCCTCCCTCCCCGAGGGGAGAGTAAGAATGGGAGCCGAGGTTAGACGATCCTTCAGCTACTGGAAAGCTGTCTGGCACTGCGGGGTCCACACGAACAGTACCTCCTTCTTTGTCAAGGATGTGAGTGGGAGGGCGATTCGAGAGAATCCTTCCACGAACTTCCGGTAGTAACCGGCAAGTCCTAGAAAACTCCGTACGTCGGTGGCTGTCTTCAGCTGCGGCCAATCCCGAATAGCCTGAATCTTTGCCGGATCCACTGCCAATCCGGCTCCACTGATGATGTGGCCTAAGAAGCCCACCTCCTTCAGCCAGAACTGACATTTACTAAACTTCGCATATAGATGATTCTCCCGCAGTCTCTGCAGGGTCAGTGTCAGATGGCGGGTGTGCTCCTCCTCCGTGCTCGAGTAAATGAGGATGTCATCGATGAACACAATGACAAACACATCCAGATATTCCTTGAAGACTTGGTTCATGAGGGTCATGAACGTTGATGGTGCGTTGGTGAGTCCGAATGGCATCACCGTAAACTCGTACAAACCATATCTGCTACTAAAAGCAGTCTTCTGAATGTCCTCCTCCCGAATCCGAAGCTGGTAGTATCCCGACCTCAAATCTAATTTCGAAAAGAACTGCGCTCCCTACAGCTGGTCGAACAGCTCGTCTATCCTTGGCAGTGGATAGGTGTTCCGGACCGTCAGCCGATTTAGTGCTCGATAGTCGATGCACAGTCTGAGGGTCCCGTCTTTCTTCTTGACGAACAATACCGGGGCTCTGATGGTTAAAACTCCAAAATTATTTACGGTCACGCGGCGACCCGGCGGTTTTATTTGAGAAAAAGGCGGAAAGATTTTATTTAAGAAAACAGGGCGCGCGTATTTATTTATTTGGATATAAAACGGTTTAGATCGAATTTTAACGAAAGGAGGCAAGTGCACCTATCGTGAGTAGTACAGGATATTCCGGGTGGAATATCGAGGTCGTATTGTTCTCGGGTCCGGTTCGATTATTTCTACTCTTCCCTGGAGGGGTCTATTATTTTACCGATAATTATCTTGTCGGGATATTTTATATATAATAAAATGCAGAAAATGACAGAAAGAAAATGAAAGCAATAAAAAGAAAGCTTGAAGGTGGTGTCGATGAAGAGCTTAGCTCGATGGCACCGAGAAAACAATTGAACTAAAATAGACTTTAAATAAAAAGAGCTCTTAAATTTCTAATTAATTAAGGCGGAGACTTGGCCGTGGAGGTTCCACTAAAATGAACTCACATTGCTATAGGGCTATCGCTCACCTGAACGCTAAGACTATTCGACCGGGCTCTCGTCCGACGAAGGATTCCTCTTAACGCCTGCATTACGCTAAGAACCCCGCTATTGGGTGGGGAACCCAATCCGGTAGAGTTGGCGCGCCTCCTCTCTCGAGGGTTAGTGCGGAACTCTCTTTGCCAAGGGGTGATCTGTCCATACGCACGGCCTCTCGGCGAGCGTATGGAAAACGGAAATAGGGCCCACACATCGATATGTGGTCCTACGCATCGTTAACCCCGGGCAAACCTTAAGTACTTTTAATTAATTAGAAAAATTAGACCTTTAATTATTTTAAGCTATTTTATCTGTCCCAATGCTCTTCGATGCCGAGGGCTAAGAACGATTAGCCACTCATCGGAATGGGGACGGCTTGCGGGAAAAGCAGAAAAGAAAGCAGAAAAAGAAAGCAGTAAATGAAAGCGATAAAATGAAAGCAGTAAAATAAAGCAGTAAATTGCAAGTCCTACCCAAACGAGTTGGACTGAAGAAAGCTGTAAATTGCGAGTCCCGGCGCAAACGCGTGGGCGGGAGAAATGAAAGCAGTAAAATGCACACACGCAAGTCCTACTCAAATGAGTAGGAGAAAATAAATACGGGTCCTACTCAACCGAGTAGGACAAATAAATGCAACGCACACACACTCTCTCTCGACATAAATGAAAACGCACACACTCTACCGAAATAAAAACCAGCCATTAAACTCAAGTGAGTAGGCGGAAAAAAGGAAAACTACAAACTCACGCACTCTACAGAAAGTAAAATAAGCAGGCGCCATTTAACTCTTAACGAGTAGGCGGAAATAGATGCACAAGTACAAAAAATGTGAAAAAACTAAGTTACCGAAAAAAAATAAAATAACTGCATTTCTACCGCTAAAATGCGGTAGAAATGCATAAAAAGGGAGAATAAAAATAAACGGAGCGAAAAAGTTTGCAAATAAAAATGAAAATGCAAGTGCTCGAAAAATTAAAACGAATACATTTCTACCGCTAGAATGCGGTAGAAATGCATAAAAAGAGAACGAAAAAAATAAATAAGGAAAAAGTTTAAATGAAAAACTAAGTGCGCGAAGAATTAAAACAACTATATAATCATTCCTATAACTCTGTAAAACTGATTAAAAAGTGAAAATAAAACGAAAAGAACGAAAAGGTTTTACGAAATAAAAAGCTAAGTTAAAAAAAGGAAAAACACTTTGAAAACGTTTTTACGGATCTATAGGAATGAAATAAAAGCTATAAAAATCTAAGGTAACCAAAACAAGTAAAAATAACTAAACATAAAAACAAGAAAACTAATCTCATACACACACACACACATATAAAGAAGAATAAAAACTAAGTTAAAACAAAAGAAGAAAGATAAGATTGCAAAGGGAAGATTTGCATTAATCCATTCCAAAGCCATATTTAAGAGAAGAAAAAGAACACATTTTATTAAATAAAAGGACGAGTTACAAAGATACGAAAATAAAACTAAGGAGAGGGGGAGAAATTATCACTTACATAAGCCTTGGAAGCATTCCTGCAGCACAACACCTAAGCAAAATGGATCCAAAAAGGGAACAGAAATCCTAAGCAGAAGACTGGAATTTATAGAAAAAATTTACATGGGTCACGCCCTTGGTCACGGGCGTGACAGGGGGCGTGACAGTACTATTTGAGAAGGCGGCCGGCGATTTGACGGGAAAGTGGACTTCGGGCTGGACACGTGTCGGTCTCGCAGTGGTCACGCCCTTGGTCACGGGCGTGACAGGGGGCGTGACAGTACTATTTGAGAAGGCGGCCGGCGATTTGACGGGAAAGTGGACTTCGGGCTGGACACGTGTCGGTCTCGCAGTGGTCACGCCCTTGGTCACGGGCGTGACAGGGGGCGTGACAGGCAGGTGGATCTGGGCGCGGTGCGCGCCGAAAGTCTTCGGGCAGGTCTTGTCGGCCAGGCGCAGTGGTCACGCCCCAGGTCACGGGCGTGACTCTAGGCGTGTCAGCTGGTGTCGACACTCGACGAATGTCGAGCGGAAAGTGTCGAGTTGAAAATCGTCGAGCGGAAAGAGGTGTCACGCCCTAGGTCACGGGCGTGACTCTAGGCGTGTCGGCTGGTTTCGACGATCGTTGAGCTGAAAACGTCGAGCGGGTGGACACGGGCTTGGGTCACGCCCCGTGTCGGGTGACACGGGCGTGACCCCGGGCGTGTCAGGCTTTGTACTTCAAAATTTGATGATTGACTGGAATTTGACGTGTCACGCCCTGGTCACGGGCGTGACCAATATGTCACGGGCGTGACATGTCAATTTTGGCAGATTTTTCATATTTTCCTGAAAAATAAAATAAAATAAGTTAGTATAATATTTACAAAAATAGGAGCATTTTATAAATAAAAATGACAAAAATAAATGAAAATAACTAAGTTAATGTACACAAAAATAGGTATATTTACAACTCATCAAATACCCCCATACTTAAGCTTTTGCTATTCCAGAGCAAAAGTTGGAGATGAACTTATAAGGAATAAAAGAAATCCTAAGTTTAGCTACCGCTTGACTTAATTAAAAGGAAGATCAAAATAAACATCCGGGGTTAAAGAATTAAATCCTAATTTATGAAATGTTATGAATAGAGGAAGAGTTTCAAAAAGACTTCTAGAAAAAATAAAATAGAAAGCAAAAATTTATTTTTGTTAGTTTAACAAAGATAGATTGGATTTATATAAAAAACTTTAGCTTAAAAGAAGTTAAAGGAAATAATGCAATTTAAAAATTATGCTCTCAAAAAAAATTTTAAATTAATTCTAGAATTATTGAAATAGGCTAAGTGGTTTGGTGGTTTATGAAGAAGGCTTGGATATTGAGGTGAGATAATTTTTTCTCGAACCTCCAATTTTTTTCTTTTTGGATAGTTAGGAAAACGAAATCTTATTTTTCTAACACATAATAAATTTTTTTTTTCTTTCTTCATAAGGATAAAATTAACCCAATGTATATTTGTAGGAGTAATGAATTTTATCCTCTTACTCCATATATAATCTTTTTAAATTATTGGGTGCCTATGTTTACGGAACGAAATCTTATTCTCATTGACATAGGATCTTTTAAGGGATAAAGTAGGGGAAAACATGTCAATTAAGACACAAAAAAAATGGAAGTGAGTTTAGTTTTTCAAAAATAAAACTAGCTTTTAATCAAAAAGTTTTGAGAGCAACCTTTTTAAAATGAACGTTCCAATGTTTCTAAAAGCATGAAGTTGAAATAATTGAAATCCATGGATGTTATTTTCTAACATAAAAAACGAGCTTCTATTTATAAAATTAGAAGTGGTGGTGAAAAACAAGTTCCCTATTATAAGGAAAAGACATAAAAAATTCTTTAAATCTTAACCCCAGACACTTAAATCTATCGAACTTTAATTAATAAACGAATATTAAGCAAAGAATAACTAAAATTCGCATATAAATTAACTCGAAACTAGATTTTTGGAAAGCAAAAAGAGTTAAGATATGGTGTATTCGAATTATTTACATAATTAACAAAACATTTTTTTTTTTGGAATTTTTTAGAGTTTTATCATTTTTTTGTGTTTTAATTTTATCTTTTTAGGATTTTTTAGATTTTTTATCTTTTTAGGGTTTTGGGGTTTTTCTAAGTTTTTTTTTAGTTTTTAGTTTTTGAGGATAAATTATTTACAAGAAAGAGGAGAGAAAGAAATGTTATTTACAAAGAAGATAGGGGGGAAAGAGAGATTTTTACAAAAAAAGGCAAAGTAAAAACTCGATTGCGGCCCCGCGAACAGACTCTTATTTGAATGGTTGGTTCGATGAGTCGACCGTCGCGGGCAAGCAAGACGCAAGTTTTTACAAAAAAGAAGATGAGGGGGAAAGAGAATTTTTTTTTTTTGAGTTTTATGAATTTTTTTGAAGTTTTATGATAATAAAAACAAGAAAAATTTTTAGATTTTAAGTTTTGCAAATTTTTTTTTTGTAGTTTTGATGAGTACAGAATAAAAAATTGCAGTATAGGAAAACACCCCCATACTTAAACCCAACATTGTCCTCAATGTTGCAGTCTAAGTATGCGGAACGATTAATATACAAAATATAATAAGTACAAAAAGAAAAAGGGAGGGTAGGAGCTTCCCTTAGACGAGTCCGGGAAGGCGCAGGTTGAAACCCTGCATTATTTAGAAAAGAAAAAAAAATGATAACAGAAAAAATTAACTCGGCCGAAAGTGTGCGGGCGGTAGGGGGCAAGTGCGTGTGTGACTCGAAGGTAGCTAAGGCCTTAGCCACGTGAGTGATGGAAATGCGCGCCCCTAGCGTGCACAATAATGAAAGCGCGCCGAAGCGAAACAAAACAAAATAAAACAAGTTAAAAAATAAAGACAAAATATATACACTTGTATTTTTTTGTGTTTTTAAGGACGTTTTTTATTTTTTAGTTGTTTTTTAGTTGTTTTTTTCGAATGTTTTTTAAGTTTTGTTTGTTTTATAGTTTTTTTTTGTCTTTTTATTAAAAGAATGAAAAATAAAATTTTTTTGTTAAGTTTTTTTGTTTTTTCATTTTTTTGGGTTTTAGTTGTTTTTTATTTAGTTTTTTTTTTAGTTTTATAGTTTTTTTTCAAATTTTTAATTTTTAAGGTTTTTCAAAAATTTTTTGCTTTTGTAAGTTTTTCAAATTTTTTTTTTATAAATTTGTATATATATATATTTTATTATTTATTATTATTATTATTATGATTATTATTATTATATTATTGTTGTTGGCCATTTTTAATTTTTGTTATATATAGATATAGGTAAAATTAATAGATTTCCAGGGTTTAAAATAACGAACCTAAAATTTCCCCGGCAACGGCGCCAAAAACTTGATGAGGTTAAAACTCCAAAATTATTTACGGTCACGCGGCGACCCGGAGGTTTTATTTGAGAAAAAGGCGGAAAGATTTTATTTAAGAAAACGGGGCGCGCGTATTTATTTATTTGGATATAAAACGGTTTAGATCGAGTTTTAACGAAAGGAGGCAAGTGCACCTATCGTGAGTAGTACAGGATATTCCGGGTGGAATATCGAGGTCGTATTGTTCTCGGGTCCGGTTCGATTATTTCTACTCTTCCCTGGAGGGGACTATTATTTTACCGATAATTATCTTGTCGGGATATTTTATATATAATAAAATGCAGAAAATGACAGAAAGAAAATGAAAGCAATAAAAAGAAAGCTTGAAGGTGGTGTCGATGAAGAGCTTAGCTCGATGGCACCGAGAAAACAATTGAACTAAAATAGACTTTAAATAAAAAGAGCTCCTAAATTTCTAATTAATTAAGGCGGAGACTTGGCCGTGGAGGTTCCACTAAAATGAGCTCACATAGCTATAGGGCTATCGCTCACCTGAACGCTAAGACTATTCGACCGGGCTCTCGTCCGACGAAGGATTCCTCTTAACGCCTGCATTACGCTAAGAACCCCGCTATTGGGTGGGGAACCCAATCCGGTAGAGTTGGCGCGCCTCCTCTCTCGAGGGTTAGTGCGGAACTCTCTTTGCCAAGGGGTGATCTGTCCATACGCACGGCCTCTCGGCGAGCGTATGGAAAACGAAAATAGGGCCCACACATCGATATGTGGTCCTACGCATCGTTAACCCCGGGCAAACCTTAAGTACTTTTAATTAATTAGAAAAATTAGACCTTTAATTATTTTAAGCTATTTTATCTGTCCCAATGCTCTTCGATGCCGAGGGCTAAGAACGATTAGCCACTCATCGGAATGGGGACGGCTTGCGGGAAAAGCAGAAAAGAAAGCAGAAAAAGAAAGCAGTAAATGAAAGCGATAAAATGAAAGCAGTAAAATAAAGCAGTAAATTGCAAGTCCTACCCAAACGAGTAGGACTGAAGAAAGCTGTAAAGTGCGAGTCCCGGCGCAAACGCGTGGGCGGGAGAAATGAAAGCAGTAAAACGCACACACGCAAGTCCTACTCAAATGAGTAGGAGAAAATAAATAAGGGTCCTACTCAACCGAGTAGGACAAAATAAATGCAACGCACACACACTCTCTCTCGACATAAATGAAAACGCACACACTCTACCGAAATAAAAACCAGCCATTAAACTCAAGTGAGTAGGCGGAAAAAAGGAAAACTACAAACTCACGCACTCTACAGAAAGTAAAATAAGCAGGCGCCATTTAACTCTTAACGAGTAGGCGGAAATAGATGCACAAGTACAAAAAATGTGAAAAAACTAAGTTACCAAAAAAAAAAATAAAACAACTGCATTTCTACCGCTAAAATGCTGTAGAAATGCATAAAAAGGGAGAATAAAAATAAACGGAGCGAAAAAGTTTGCAAATAAAAATGAAAATGCAAGTGCTCGAAAAATTAAAACGAATACATTTCTACCGCTAGAATGCGGTAGAAATGCATAAAAAGAGAACGAAAAAAATTAAATAAGGAAAAAGTTTAAATGAAAAACTAAGTGCGCGAAGAATTAAAACAACTATATAATCATTCCTATAACTCCGTAAAACTGATTAAAAAGTGAAAATAAAACGAAAAGAACGAAAAGGTTTTACGAAATAAAAAGCTAAGTTAAAAAAAGGAAAAACACTTTGAAAACGTTTTTACGGATCTATAGGAATGAAATAAAAGCTATAAAAATCTAAGGTAACCAAAACAAGTAAAAATAACTAAACATAAAAACAAGAAAACTAATCTCATACACACACACACATATAAAGAAGAATAAAAACTAAGTTAAAACAAAAGAAGAAAGATAAGATTGCAAAGGGAAGATTTGCATTAATCCATTCCAAAGCCATATTTAAGAGAAGAAAAAGAACACATTTTATTAAATAAAAGGACGAGTTACAAAGATACGAAAATAAAACTAAGGAGAGGGGGAGAAATTATCCCTTACATAAGCCTTGGAAGCATTCCTGCAGCACAACACCTAAGCAAAATGGATCCAAAAAGGGAACAGAAATCCTAAGCAGAAGACTGGAATTTATAGAAAAAATTTACATGGGTCACGCCCTTGGTCACGGGCGTGACAGGGGGCGTGACAGTACTATTTGAGAAGGCGGCCGGCGATTTGACGGGAAAGTGGACTTCGGGCTGGACACGTGTCGGTCTCGCAGTGGTCACGCCCTTGGTCACGGGCGTGACAGGGGGCGTGACAGTACTATTTGAGAAGGCGGCCGGCGATTTGACGGGAAAGTGGACTTCGGGCTGGACACGTGTCGGTCTCGCAGTGGTCACGCCCTTGGTCACGGGCGTGACAGGGGGCGTGACAGGCAGGTGGATCTGGGCGCGGTGCGCGCCGAAAGTCTTTGGGCAGGTCTTGTCGGCCAGGCGCAGTGGTCACGCCCCAGGTCACGGGCGTGACTCTAGGCGTGTCAGCTGGTGTCGACACTCGACGAATGTCGAGCGGAAAGTGTCGAGTTGAAAATCGTCGAGCGGAAAGAGGTGTCACACCCTAGGTCACGGGCGTGACTCTAGGCGTGTCGGCTGGTTTCGACGATCGTTGAGCTGAAAATGTCGAGCGGGTGGACACGGGCTTGGGTCACGCCCCGTGTCGGGTGACACGGGCGTGACCCCGAGCGTGTCAGGCTTTGCACTTCAAAATTTGATGATTGACTGGAATTTGACGTGTCACGCCCTGGTCACGGGCGTGACCAGTATGTCACGGGCGTGACATGTCAATTTTGGCAGATTTTTCATATTTTCCTGAAAAATAAAATAAAATAAGTTAGTATAATATTTACAAAAATAGGAGCATTTTATAAATAAAATGACAAAAATAAATGAAAATAACTAAGTTAATGTACACAAAAATAGGTATATTTACAACTCATCAAATACCCCCATACTTAAGCTTTTGCTATTCCAGAGCAAAAGTTGGAGATGAACTTATAAGGAATAAAAGAAATCCTAAGTTTAGCTACCGCTTGACTTAATTAAAAGGAAGATCAAAATAAACATCCGGGGTTAAAGAATTAAATCCTAATTTATGAAATGTTATGAATAGAGGAAGAGTTTCAAAAAGACTTCTAGAAAAAATAAAATAGAAAGCAAAAATTTATTTTTGTTAGTTTAACAAAGATAGATTGGATTTATATAAAAAACTTTAGCTTAAAAGAAGTTAAAGGAAATAATGCAATTTAAAAATTATGCTCTCAAAAAAAATTTTAAATTAATTCTAGAATTATTGAAATAGGCTAAGTGGTTTGGTGGTTTATGAAGAAGGCTTGGATATTGAGGTGAGGTAATTTTTTCTCGAACCTCCAATTTTTTTCTTTTTGGATAGTTAGGAAAACGAAATCTTATTTTTCTAACACATAATAAATTTTTTTTTTCTTTCTTCATAAGGATAAAATTAACCCAATGTATATTTGTAGGAGTAATGAATTTTATCCTCTTACTCCATATATAATCTTTTTAAATTATTGGGTGCCTATGTTTACGGAAAGAAATCTTATTCTCATTGACATAGGATCTTTTAAGGGATAAAGTAGGGGAAAACATGTCAATTAAGACACGAAAAAAAAATGGAAGTGAGTTTAGTTTTTCAAAAATAAAACTAGCTTTTAATCAAAAAGTTTTGAGAGCAACCTTTTTAAAATGAACGTTCCAATGTTTCTAAAAGCATGAAGTTGAAATAATTGAAATCCAGGGATGTTATTTTCTAACATAAAAAACGAGCTTCTATTTATAAAATTAGAAGTGGTGGTGAAAAACAAGTTCTCTATTATAAGGAAAAGACATAAAAAATTCTTTAAATCTTAACCCCAGACACTTAAATCTATCGAACTTTAATTAATAAACGAATATTAAGCAAAGAATAACTAAAATTCGCATATAAATTAACTCGAAACTAGATTTTTGGAAAGCAAAAAGAGTTAAGATATGGTGTATTCGAATTATTTACATAATTAACAAAACATTTTTTTTTTGGAATTTTTTAGAGTTTTATCATTTTTTTGTGTTTTAATTATTATCTTTTTAGGATTTTTTAGATTTTTTATCTTTTTAGGGTTTTGGGGTTTTTCTAAGTTTTTTTTTTAGTTTTTAGTTTTTGAGGATAAATTATTTACAAGAAAGAGGAGAGAAAGAAATGTTATTTACAAAGAAGATAGGGGGGAAAGAGAGATTTTTACAAAAAAAGGCAAAGTAAAAACTCGATTGCGGCCCCGCTAACAGACTCTTATTTGAATGGTTGGTTCGATGAGTCGACCGTCGCGGGCAAGCAAGACGCAAGTTTTTACAAAAAAGAAGATGAGGGGGAAAGAGAATTTTTTTTTTTTTTGAGTTTTATGAATTTTTTTGAAGTTTTATGATAATAAAAACAAGAAAAATTTTTAGATTTTAAGTTTTGCAATTTTTTTTTTTTGTAGTTTTGATGAGTACAGAATAAAAAATTGCAGTATAGGAAAACACCCTCATACTTAAACCCAACATTGTCCCCAATGTTGCAGTCTAAGTATGCGGAACGATTAATATACAAAATATAATAAGTACAAAAAGAAAAAGGGAGGGTAGGAGCTTCCCTTAGACGAGTCCGGGAAGGCGCAGGTTGAAACCCTGCATTATTTAGAAAAGAAAAAAAAATGATAACAGAAAAAATTAACTCGGCCGAAAGTGTGCGGGCGGTAGGGGGCAAGTGCGTGTGTGACTCGAAGGTAGCTAAGGCCTTAGCCACGTGAGTGATGGAAATGCGCGCCCCTAGCGTGCACAATAATGAAAGCGCGCCGAAGCGAAACAAAACAAAATAAAACAAGTTAAAAAATAAAGACAAAATATATACACTTGTATTTTTTTGTGTTTTTAAGGACGTTTTTTATTTTTTAGTTGTTTTTTAGTTGTTTTTTTCGAATGTTTTTTAAGTTTTGTTTGTTTTATAGTTTTTTTTTGTCTTTTTATTAAAAGAATGAAAATAAAATTTTTTTGTTAAGTTTTTTTGTTTTTTCATTTTTTTGGGTTTTAGTTGTTTTTTATTTAGTTTTTTTTTTAGTTTTATAGTTTTTTTTCAAATTTTTAAGGTTTTTCAAAAATTTTTTGCTTTTGTAAGTTTTTCAAAATTTTTTTTTTTTATAAATTTGTATATATATATTTTTTATTATTTATTATTATTATTATTATGATTATTATTATATTATTGTTGTTGGCCATTTTTAATTTTTGTTATATATAGATATAGGTAAAATTAATAGATTTCCAGGGTTTAAAATAACGAACCTAAAATTTCCCCGGCAACGGCGCCAAAAACTTGATGAGGTTAAAACTCCAAAATTATTTACGGTCACGCGGCGACCCGGCGGTTTTATTTGAGAAAAAGGCGGAAAGATTTTATTTAAGAAAACGGGGCGCGCGTATTTATTTATTTGGATATAAAACGGTTTAGATCGAGTTTTAACGAAAGGAGGCAAGTGCACCTATCGTGAGTAGTACAGGATATTCCGGGTGGAATATCGAGGTCGTATTGTTCTCGGGTCCGGTTCGATTATTTTTACTCTTCCCTGGAGGGGACTATTATTTTACCGATAATTATCTTGTCGGGATATTTTATATATAATAAAATGCAGAAAATGACAGAAAGAAAATGAAAGCAATAAAAAGAAAGCTTGAAGGTGGTGCCGATGAAGAGCTTAGCTCGATGGCACCGAGAAAACAATTGAACTAAAATAGACTTTAAATAAAAAGAGCTCCTAAATTTCTAATTAATTAAGGCGGAGACTTGGCCGTGGAGGTTCCACTAAAATGAGCTCACCTAGCTATAGGGCTATCGCTCACCTGAACGCTAAGACTATTCGACCGGGCTCTCGTCCGACGAAGGATTCCTCTTAACGCCCGCATTACGCTAAGAACCCCGCTATTCGGTGGGGAACCCAATCCGGTAGAGTTGGCGCGCCTCCTCTCTCGAGGGTTAGTGCAGAACTTTCTTTGCCAAGGGGTGATCTGTCCATACGCACGGCCTCTCGGCGAGCGTAAGGAAAACGAAAATAGGGCCCACACATCGATATGTGGTCCTACGCATCGTTAACCCCGGGCAAACCTTAAGTACTTTTAATTAATTAGAAAAATTAGACCTTTAATTATTTTAAGCTATTTTATCTGTCCCAATGCTCTTCGATGCCGAGGGCTAAGAACGATTAGCCACTCATCGGAATGGGGTCGGCTTGCGGGAAAAACAGAAAAGAAAGCAGAAAAAGAAAGCAGTAAATGAAAGCGATAAAATGAAAGCAGTAAAATAAAGCAGTAAATTGCAAGTCCTACCCAAACGAGTAGGACTGAAGAAAGCTGTAAAGTGCGAGTCCCGACGCAAACGCGTGGGCGGGAGAAATGAAAGCAGTAAAACGCACACACGCAAGTCCTACTCAAATGAGTAGGAGAAAATAAATACGGGTCCTACTCAACCGAGTAGGACAAAATAAATGCAACGCACACACACTCTCTCTCGACATAAATGAAAACGCACACACTCTACCGAAATAAAAACCAGCCATTAAACTCAAGTGAGTAGGCGGAAAAAAGGAAAACTACAAACTCACGCACTCTACAGAAAGTAAAATAAGCAGGCGCCATTTAACTCTTAACGAGTAGGCGGAAATAGATGCACAAGTACAAAAAATGTGAAAAAACTAAGTTACCGAAAAAAAAATAAAACAACTGCATTTCTACCGCTAAAATGCGGTAGAAATGCATAAAAAGGGAGAATAAAAATAAACGGAGCGAAAAAGTTTGCAAATAAAAATGAAAATGCAAGTGCTCGAAAAATTAAAACGAATACATTTCTACCGCTAGAATGCGGTAGAAATGCATAAAAAGAGAACGAAAAAAATTAAATTAGGAAAAAGTTTAAATGAAAAACTAAGTGCGCGAAAAATTAAAACAACTATATAATCATTCCTATAACTCCGTAAAACTGATTAAAAAGTGAAAATAAAACGAAAAGAACGAAAAGGTTTTACGAAATAAAAAGCTAAGTTAAAAAAAGGAAAAACACTTTGAAAACGTTTTTACGGATCTATAGGAATGAAATAAAAGCTATAAAAATCTAAGGTAACCAAAACAAGTAAAAATAACTAAACATAAAAACAAGAAAACTAATCTCATACACACACACACACACACACACATATAAAGAAGAATAAAAACTAAGTTAAAACAAAAGAAGAAAGATAAGATTGCAAAGGGAAGATTTGCATTAATCCATTCCAAAGCCATATTTAAGAGAAGAAAAAGAACACATTTTATTAAATAAAAGGACGAGTTACAAAGATACGAAAATAAAACTAAGGAGAGGGGGAGAAATTATCCCTTACATAAGCCTTGGAAGCATTCCTGCAGCACAACACCTAAGCAAAATGGATCCAAAAAGGGAACAGAAATCCTAAGCAGAAGACTGGAATTTATAGAAAAAATTTACATGGGTCACGCCCTTGGTCACGGGCGTGACAGGGGGCGTGACAGTACTATTTGAGAAGGCGGCCGGCGATTTGACGGGAAAGTGGACTTCGGGCTGGACACGTGTCGGTCTCGCAGTGGTCACGCCCTTGGTCACGGGCGTGACAGGGGGCGTGACAGTACTATTTGAGAAGGCGGCCGGCGATTTGACGGGAAAGTGGACTTCGGGCTGGACACGTGTCGGTCTCGCAGTGGTCACGCCCTTGGTCACGGGCGTGACAGGGGGCGTGACAGGCAGGTGGATCTGGGCGCGGTGCGCGCCGAAAGTCTTCGGGCAGGTCTTGTCGGCCAGGCGCAGTGGTCACGCCGCAGGTCACGGGCGTGACTCTGGGCGTGTCAGCTGGTGTCGACACTCGACGAATGTCGAGCGGAAAGTGTCGAGTTGAAAATCGTCGAGCGGAAAGAGGTGTCACGCCCTAGGTCACGGGCGTGACTCTAGGCGTGTCGGCTGGTTTCGACGATCGTTGAGCTGAAAACGTCGAGCGGGTGGACACGGGCTTGGGTCACGCCCCGTGTCGGGTGACACGGGCGTGACCCCGGGCGTGTCAGGCTTTGCACTTCAAAATTTGATGATTGACTGGAATTTGACGTGTCACGCCCTGGTCACGGGCGTGACCAATATGTCACGGGCGTGACATGTCAATTTTGGCAGATTTTTCATATTTTCCTGAAAAATAAAATAAAATAAGTTAGTATAATATTTACAAAAATAGGAGCATTTTATAAATAAAAATGACAAAAATAAATGAAAATAACTAAGTTAATGTACACAAAAATAGGTATATTTACAACTCATCAGGCTCCCCAATGTGAAGAGCTTGGCCGGACAAATCCGGCTTCCACTAACTCCTGAAGCTGGCTTCGGAACTCCGTCAACTCCTTTGGGGCCATCCGGTAGGGTGCCATGGATGCTGGCTTGGCCCCCGGCACAAGCTGTATCTGGAAGTCCTGCTCCCTACACGGGGGTAGCCCGGGTAACTTCTCCGGGAAGACGTCCTCAAACTCCCGCACCACCGGAATATTCGATAAAGAACTCGTGGCCTCCGCCATCTCAAACAGCACCTTGTAGACCTCCTCCCCCTGTAAATAGGCCTTGACGGCCTGTACTGAAGATAAGGGTATACGTGAGGCAGGTCTTATACCTTCGATGATGATGGTAGAGTCCCCGTACCTCACGGTGATCCTCTTCGCTTGACAATTGATCTGGGCATGGTTCCACTGTAGCCAAATCATGCCCAGGATCAGCTCGAAGACTGGCATCCTCAGGACCGTTGCCGAAACTTCGAACGACTTTCCACCAATCTCCGCCTCCATACTGCAGTGGGCTGTGGTGTGTATCTCCGATCCGTCGGGTAGACGCACTCTACTCAACCGGCCTGTGAACCGTTCCACTCCTTCCAGCCCTTCCAGAAAGGCCTCCGACACAAACGATTGCGAGGCACCCGTGTCGAACAGAGTATAGGCGGGCTTGCCGCTGATGAAGACTATACCTGTGATGATTAAAGGTCTTAGTTTTTTATGACGCGTTTTCTTTGCTATTCATTCTGCTTAGGGCAGTTCTACTTGTTGGATAATTGAGAACGGGAATTTAGCTTAAACAATTTAAAACATCTTAGCTTACCTGTGATGACCCGCTCTGGATTTCGAGGCTGTGCCAGATCCAAGGTATATGCCTGCTCCCTTTCCTGTCTCCGGTCTCCTCCCTGGTAACCACGTCCTCGGCCGCGTCCTCGTCCTCCGAAATGCTGGGCAGGTGGGCCACCCTGTGGTGCTGGAGGTGGTGCCCCCCTCATGGGGCAGTTTCTCCAGAGGTGTCCCACCTGATGACAATGGAAGCACTCCGGCGGGGGATACGCCATACCCCCGGGTCTCGGCATCTCCTGAATCCGGAGAGGTTGAGGGGCCAAAACCACCTGCTCTCTCGGCTCCTGCCTCACCTCCTGACGAGGCTGCTCCTCTGTCCTTCTCCCAACTGGTATGACGCCTCGCCGCTGATCATTTCGGGCCCTCCGGCACTGATCCTCCGCTTGCCGCTTCCGGCCCCGAGTGGCATGCCAATCGGCCTCAATCCTCTTCGCCATCTCCAAACTCCGGGAGATAGGCCCGTTAGAGACAAACAGCAAGGCCTCCCTCAACTCCTCTTTTAGGCCCTTATAAAACCTCTTGACGTAACCTGCTTCGTCCAGCTGGTAAGAGCCCGCATATCGGGCCAAATGATCGAACTCTCGGTGGTACTCCACCACCGTCTTGGTGCCCTGCCTCAGCTGCAAGAACCGATCCTCCAACTCATCCCTGGCCGACTGCGGAACAAAGTGCTCCAGCAGCGTGGCCCTGAATTCCTCCCAAGTGATTTCTGCAACCTCCCTATCAGCAAATGTCGTGTCCAACAGCGTCTTCCACCACCTCTTAGCATGGGACTCCAAGCAAGATACCACCAGGGCCACCCTCTCCTCCCAAGGGCATCGTATCCCAGTCAACATCTCATACATAACATCCAGCCACTCCTCGGTCCGCACTGCCGACTCTATCCCCAAGTATGATGGGGGAGAGAGTCCTCGGAAGGTGCTCATCCAGTTGGCCCCTGGGTTTGGCTGCTGGGCTGGAGCCTGCTGAGCCCGGAAGGCCTCAAGGATAGCTGTAAGGGTCTGCCCCATGTCTGACTGAAGGAAGGGTGTGGGGACCATGGGAGGTGGTGCAATATCTGGGGTCTGCTGAGCTCCACCTTATGGGGTGGGCTGAGCTGGGGGCTGCAAAACGAACTACATTAGTAGGTAATCGACTCAATGCCTAATGAAAGTGGACAATTTACATGTGATCCCCCATATGGGCACACCACTGCTTCCGCTGCTTAGTTTGTCCCCAAACCTAACTCGCACGGGGGTGACCCAGGGTTGTGGACTGCTACTTTTCGATAGAGGTCTGCAAAGATACCACTTGTAAGACCCCCTTTTTTTCTCTTATCGACACCGGGGTCTTAGACCCAGAACCGCCGTTTTGCGGTGACTCCTTCACGCCATGAAGGGTCATCACCACAAAGCGCCGATTCTGCCGGCCGATTTCGATCACAGAAAAGTAGCATAAAGAAGTAAATGGAAACTGCAGTCCACAGAGAATCACATGTCATAAAAAATAACTCCACGAAGGGAGTGTCCACAGAATAATACATCAGAGTAGTAAAATGTAACACCTCCCTTGTAGTGGACGTATAATATGGGTCCGGCCGGGGCCCCACAGCATACGAACGCCACAACTTTAGTATTATAAGTTGATATGACTACGCAAACTCAAAACACTTGCACAACACAGCGGAAACACAACAGGACTAGAAGTTATCCACCACTAAAGAGTAAGACAAATGGCCTTAAGGCCTTACAACAAGTGTCCAAAAAGAAATAGTACATCAAACATGAATGTGCTCAGCACTCCTAGTCTACCTCGGCATGCAAGCCGGACAAAATAGTCTCAAACAAACATCATCATAACTGTAGTGCTACAAAAAGGGAAAAACACTTCATGGGGCTTAGGCCTTTCTGGCCGGCGTGCTAGCTTCTGCATGCGATCCTTGCCCTGTAAAAATCATTAGTAACGTGGGTCAGCAAAGGTTGACCTCAAACTGTGTAACAACACATCTCCTCCCGGCCGCCCCTAACGGACCCCGGGGAACCCTCCAACCTGCAAGTCAGCACTTCGTATGCAATATAATCATCTATAAATAGAAAAGCATTAAAACAGGCTTGAATGTCTCAATCATCAAACACGTTCTCTACTGGTTGAGCATGTAATAAAAGGGCCTACTATGCAACATGTATGCAACACTCGGGCTTCGCCCAAGGCACCCTACTGCGTATACAACTATCACAACATTTGGGTACTCACATTTCCCCATTGGCATAAAGCCGCAAACAATGAGGGAGACACAACTCCCTCAAACGGCGCACAGGCCGCCACATGGAATTCTTGCCAAGGCCCCACCCGCTCGTGGGCTTAGCCCTGGGCTTGCCTGCAAACTCTGACGTCTCATGTCAGGATTCCAACAAACACAGACCGACCGATTCTAAGAAGCCTTGCTGGACCCCACCCGCTCATGGCCTCTTTGCCCGGGCTTGCCCCAAGCTTGGCATTCTCGTCAGTCTCACAGAAGGGGACTAGTCTCGCCGGGACACTCTCCACACATGACGCACATGTCACGGGATAGCCAGCCGACCACAGAGACATAGCCACGCCTTGGCACAATACAAACCAAGACCAAATACATCAAAATCCCTCATTGTACTGCAGCGTTCCCGCGCACCAAGGAAACCATCTCCAACTCGTGCGGAGCTAACCTTGTCCCTCAAGGAAACCATCCACCGCCACGAGGAGCTAACCTTGTCCGGGTCCGACTACACGTACCTTTGCAAATAAACGGGACAGTCACCACCACAACACAAACGACATCTTGCCGCAACGGAAAATCTCTACGAATCCCTAAGTTCGTATGCAACATCACCGAGTCGGACTAACGGTCGCGACTACGGCTTCACCCACCATGCCTAATCCACTAGCGAAGCGGATCTCTAATGCAAAAATATGCCGGGGACGGACTCAATCAACCCGGAAGTTCCTCTTGAAACTTGGCAAACCAAAACCCCTCTCATTTGAGAGTTTGGTGCCCAAAAATTAGGGAGAAAGAAATCTAAATGATGCTAATACGTGCATCCTAAGGACCGAGAGGAGAGATGTCGTTACCTTCCGACTCCTCTTCCTTGCCATGGCAAAATAGCCAGATGGAAATCTTCGCAACGCTCCAAGCTTCACGGATCCGGACTCGGCTCGCGATTTGGAGCTCCGAAACCCTTCCTACAGCCCAAGACCTTCTTCTTCTTCCTCCTTGCTCTAGTTTTTCTCAAGAACTTAGAAAGAGAAGACTTGGAAAACAAATGAGGGTTTCCAACCCTAGAATCGGACTTAACTTCCCAAGAACAGTCCTGAGCCGTCAGATCCCAAAATCTGGGAAAGAATGGCCACGATTCGCCTGGAAAATAAAAGACCTGGGCCAAACACGGCCTGGCACACGCCCGTGTACAGGGCCATGTGCCTCATTCGGCGTCTCAAATCGACGCGCCTGGAACCGCACACGGGCATCCGACATGCCCGTGTTCAACCCGACACGCCCGTGTCCCCAGTGACACGGCCGTGTGGCTGGCCGTGTGTCTCCAACAACACGGCCCCGAAACCAACCCGAGAGATGACACGGCCTGGGACACGCCCGTGTCCCAAGCCGTGTGCGAAGTCTAGACACCCGTCGACAGGCTTTGTGTCGACACCGCAGAAAAATGACGAGCGAAGATCGTCGACCAAGCGGGACACGCCCTGTGACACGCCCGTGTCACAGGCCGTGTGCCCCAGTCTCGACACTTTGTCGAGCGCATGTGTCGACACTTGGGCCGAGTGTCGACACGGCCTCGACACGCCCTGCGACACGCCCGTGTCGCAGGCCGTGTGCCCCACTCTCGACACTTTGTCGAGCGAAAGTGTCGACACTTGGGCCGAGTGTCGACACGGCCTCGACACGCCCTGCGACACGCCCGTGTCGCAGGCCGTGTGCCCCAGTCTCGACACTTTGTGGAGCGAAAGTGTCGACACTTGGGCCGAGTGTCGACACGGCCTCGACACGCCCCGTGACACGCCCGTGTCGCAGGCCGTGTTCCCCCTGCCAGAAACCCAAAAATGTTCAGAACTGCAGACTGAACCTCTTGCAAAAACTGGGGTGTTACAGCTCTCCCCCACTTAACAGAATTTCGTCCCGAAATTTCAAAACAAAAGGGTACAAAACTTAAATTGTACCTGACATGAAGAGTTCTGGATAATCTTCTATCATGGCCTGTTCTCGTTCCCAAGAGAACTCCTCACGACCGCAGTTGTCCCATCGAACTTTCACGAGTTTGACTTCTTTATTCCGCAACTGCCGAGTCTCCGAATCCTCTATAGCAATTGGGAGGACTCGCGTCCTCAAGTCTTCCTCAATCGGCACTGATGCCGGATCTATCACCACGCTAGCCTCCACCAAGGCTTTCCTCAAAGCGGAGACGTGGAAGACGTCATGTAACCCACTCAAGTCTGCGGACAATGCCAACCGATATGCTGCTTCTCCTACCCGCTCAACAATTTCAAAAGGCCCCAAAAACCTTGGACTCAACTTCTTGAGTCGGCGAATCCGTGAGATGCCTTTGAACGGCTTGACCTTCAGATAAACCCAATCACCAACTGTAAATTCCAACTTCCGGTGACGAGCATTAAAATATTTTGCTTGCATGTCTTGCGCCACCTTCATACGCTCTTGGATGGTCCGTACCAACTCACAAGCGTCAACTACCGCACCCTTTCCCAAAAGTTTGGTGTCTCCCGCCTCTACCCATGACATTGGCGTTCGACACCGCCTCCCATACAAAGCTTCGTATGGCGCCATCTTTATACTAGCTTGAAAACTGTTGTTGTACGCAAATTCTACCATGAAGAGGTGATCCTCCCACCTCTTGCCAAAATCAAGAACGCACATCCTCAACATGTCCTCCATAGTACGGTTCGTTCTCTCCGTTTGCCCATCCGTTCGAGGATGGAACGCCGTACTAAACTTTAGCTTCGTGCCCAAGCTCTTCTGAACCAATCTCCAGTCCTTGGACGTAAATCGTCCATCTCGATCACTGACTATGCTCTTAGGAACTCCGTGCAGTCGCACAATGTTGCGAACATACAACTCCACCAGCTTCTCCACGCTGTCCTCTTTCCGATTTGGGATGAAGTGAGCCACCTTGGTTAGGCGATCCACGATCACCCAAATAGCATCATTACCATGCTGCGATCTAGGCAAACCATGCACAAAGTCCATGGAGATGTCCTCAAATTTCTATTCAGGAATTGGAAGGGGCTTCAGGAACCCGCCCGGTTTCTGACATTCGGCCTTCACCAAGGCACATGTTTGGCAACGACTCACATACAAAGCTACATCTCGCTTCAACCCCGGCCACCAAAAGGATTTCTTCATATCCAAGTACATATTTGTACTGCCCGGGTGAATGGAGTACTTTGAGAAGTGAGCCTCAAACATCAACTCCTCACGGAGATTGCCAAACTGCGGTACACAAACCCTTCCATCCTTTCTCAAGATTCCCTCATTCATCTCCTAGGCGCTACTCTCGCCCTTTTGAGCCTCCAACACAAAAGGTTGAAACTCCACATCCAATCGAGTCGCTTCCCGAATACGATCGGACAAGTCGCTTTGCACTTCAATCCAGTTCAACCGAGCCACGCTAGACTCGCCTCTCGCAACACATTCCAACCCAAGAGACTCCCATTCCCGAACCAACCGCTCATCATGAGCTTCGATCCAATTTCCTTGCCCCGAGTACTTTCTACTCAACGCATCCGCCACCACATTGGCCTTACCCGGCGTATACTGAATCGCCACTTCATAGTCTCCAAGGAATTCAACTCATCTGCGTTGCCGCATGTTCAAGTCCTTCTGATCCAAGAGATACTTCAGGCTTTTATGGTCCGTGAAGATCTCCACCCTTGCGCCATACACATAGTGTCGCCATATTTTCAACGCGAAGATTACCGCCGCCAACTCCAAGTCATGGACGGGGTAATTCCTCTCATGAGGTTTTAGCTGTCGAGACCCAAAAGCTATTACTTGCCATGTTGCACCAACACGCAACCCAAACCGCATCCCGATGCGTCACTGAAAATCTGAAATCCATCGGTCCCTTGCGGTAAACTCAGGATCAGAGCCGTCATAAGCCTCTCCTTCAGTGCCTCGAATGCTTGACTGCACTCTTGGGTCCACACAAACTTATGGTCTTTACGAGTGAGTGAGGCGAGGGGTAGAGCTAACTTCGAGAAATTCTCCACGAATCTCCTATAGTACCCGGCTAGTCCAAGAAAACTTCGGACTTCCGCCACGGTCCTCAACACCGGCCAGTCTCTGATGGCCTCCACTTTCACCGGATCCACTGCCACCCCATCACCACTAATCACGTGGCCCAAAAATGCCACCTTCTCCAGCCAGAACTCGCATTTGGAGAATTTTGCATACAACTCATTCTCCCTCAACACTTGCAAAACTATTCTCAAGTGGGTCTCATGCTCCACTTGCGATTTGGAATACACCAAAATGTCATCAATGAAGACAACCACAAACGAATCCAAGTATTCCCGAAATACCCGATTCATAAGGTCCATGAACACCGATGGTGCGTTCGTCAACCCAAACGGCATCACCGTAAACTCAAAGTGTCCATACCTTGTACCAAAGGCAGTCTTGGGTATGTCCTCGTCCCAAATTCGCTGCTGATAGTAGCCTGACTTCAAGTCCAACTTCGAATATACCACTGACCCCACCAATTGGTCGAACAAATCATCTATCCGAGGGATCGGATACTTATTCTTGACGGTCAATTTATTCAGCTCTCGGTAGTCTATGCACAGGCGCATGCTACCGTCTTTCTTCTTTACAAACAACACTGGTGCGCTCCACGGTGAGGAACTGGGCCTAATATACCCCTGCTCCAACAGTTCCTGTAACTGTACCTTAAGTTCCGCCAACTCCTTTGGTGCCATCCTAAAAGGAGGACGCGACACCGGTCTAGCCTCCGGCACTAACTCGATCGAAAAGTCGATCTCCCGCCGAGGAGGCGCTCCAGGAAGTTCATCCGGAAACACATCTCTGAACTCTGCCACCACAGGCACTTCCTCAAAAGATAGCTGGGAGAGACGAACCTCCAACAATGCTACCAGCGCCACACCTCCCTGGTTAACCGCCCGCATCATTTGGATGGCCGTAATTAGGGAATGGGCTACTCCACAAAGGCCCACAAATTTGACTTCCGATTGCCCCTAACTCTTTAGGGTCACTACCTTGGACAAACAATCAATGCTGGCGCGCTGCTCTGCAAGCCAGTCCATGCCCAAAATGACATCGAACTCTACTAACGGCAACACTGCCGCTTCCAAAACGAAGTCAACTCCGTCTAGCTCCCAACAGATGCGCCCTCTAGCCCCGGTGGTCATAGATGACCCATTGGGCATGCGCACTTTCAGTTCCGCGTCCGCCAAGAAGGACTCGACTCCTACCCTTCGAACGAAGCTCTCCGCAAGAAAGGAGTGCGATGCTCCTGTATCGAACAATACCCTAGCGGGGTATCCAGAAACTAACACGAAGCCTACAACAAGACAACACACGGAAAGGGGGTCTAAAAGTATGAAGCACAAATGCAAACTTAAATTTTCTTCATACCTGTCACCACATCGGTTTGGCGGATCGCTTCTTGCTGTCCAAGGTTGTAAGCCCTTGGTTGCACCGGTTGGAACCGAGAAGCGCTCGACTCTGCCATCTTTCCTTTCTCCGCAGCACTGGGGCCCGAGCGCACAGACTGCTCCTGCTTTGACTCTTGCCCCGCTCCCCCTTGCTGACAAGCACGGGCTATGTGCCCAACCTTCCCGCAGTTGTAACACGTCGGCGGTCCCCTAGAGTGAGAAGCCCCAGGCGTCCAAGTGCTCCTCTCACCCGACCTGGAAGGGTGAGGCTTCCTCCTCCACCTGCTCCCATCAGACTTTACATGAGATTGGGAGGACTTCCCTTCCCCATGCTTGGGAGTAAAACCCTTTCGACGCTGGGTTCGCTCCAAATCACTCTCCAAACTCCTGGCGGCTTCAACTAGCTCATTAAATCCCGCCCTCTTCATGGAGATGAGAGGCTGTCTCAGATTCTCCCTCAAACCTTGGTAGAAGACGTTATCCCTCTCTACATCATCCGCCATTGTCGTTCCCGCATAACGACCCAAACGGGTGAACTCTTGCACGTACTCATCCACTGTCTTGTCTCGCTGCATTAGATGCAGAAACTGCCTCTGCAGGGCCAACCGTGTTGAAACTAGAATATACCTCTTAAGAAAAGCGTCCCCAAACTCTTCCACTGACGGGGTGCAACCCGGGAACAGGCGGCTGCTATGGCTCACCCACCACAATTTGGCGTCTCCTTCCAACATGAACGCCGCATACTCGGATTTCTTCTCCTCTGGCGTCTCTGCCGCCCTTAACAGTTCTTGAATAGGAACCCACCAATCCTCCGCGTCCGTTGGCGTTCCTACACCCTTGAAAGACGGGGGATGGAAACTCAGGAAATACTTCATGTGTCGGTCTCCATGCCCTACCACCACCCTCTCTGCCAAAGGCTCCACTCGCCTGGCTTCTCCGCCTGGCACGGCCGTCGCCGTGTCCGGTGTAGCAGGGGTTGCTACCTGGGCTGCAGCCGCCGCTTGCGCCGCCACCATCGCTTCTGCAAGCATACGGCAGAAGTCAGCCAGGTTTACACCCGTGCCCAGAAGGCCTGGAGCAGTTGCACTGCTCGCCGAGAGATCATCCCTTGCTCTTGAAGTGCCCGCCTCGTTGCTTGCACTCTTTAGGAAAACAAGAAATAAGGGATTAGTCTCCAATCTCAAGACTAGAACATAAGGACACTCACGGTCCCGCATTACTCTTATGTGGATAACGTCTCTACGCACTGACCTTGAATCCAACCTGGCTCTGATACCAAATTGTAACACCTCCCTTGTAGTGGACGTATAATATGGGTCCGGCCGGGGCCCCACAGCATACGAACGCCACAACTTTAGTATTATAAGTTGATATGACTACACAAACTCAAAACACTTGCACAACACAGCGGAAACACAACAGGACTAGAAGTTATCCACCACTAAAGAGTAAGACAAATGGCCTTAAGGCCTTACAACAAGTGTCCAAAAAGAAATAGTACATCAAACATGAATGTGCTCAGCACTCCTAGTCTACCTCGGCATGCAAGCCGGACAAAATAGTCTCAAACAAACATCATCATAACTATAGTGCTACAAAAAGGGAAAAACACTTCATGGGGCTTAGGCCTTTCTGGCCGGCGTGCTAGCTTCTGCATGTGATCCTTGCCCTGTAAAAATCATTAGTAACGTGGGTCAGCAAAGGCTGACCTCAAACTGTGTAACAACACATCTCCTCCCGGCCGCCCCTAACGGACCCCGGGGAACCCTCCAACCTGCAAGTCAGCACTTCGTATGCAATATAATCATCTATAAATAGAAAAGCATTAAAACAGGCTTGGATGTCTCAATCATCAAACACGTTCTCTACTGGTTGAGCATGTAATAAAAGGGCCTACTATGCAACATGTATGCAACACTCGGGCTTCGCCCAAGGCACCCTACTGCGTATGCAACTAGCACAACATCACAACATTTGGGTACTCACATTTCCCCATTGGCATAAAGCCGCAAACAATGAGGGAGACACAACTCCCTCAAACGGCGCACAGGCCGCCACATGGAATTCTTGCCAAGGCCCCACCCGCTCGTGGGCTTAGCCCCGGGCTTGCCTGCAAACTCTGACGTCTCATGTCAGGATTCCAACAAACACAGACCGACCGATTCTAAGAAGCCTTGCTGGACCCCACCCGCTCATGGCCTCTTTGCCCGGGCTTGCCCCAAGCTTGGCATTCTCGTCAGTCTCACAGAAGGGGAGTAGTCTCGCCGGGACACTCTCCACACATGACGCACATGTCACGGGATAGCCAGCCGATCACAGAGACATAGCCACGCCTTGGCACAATACAAACCAAGACCAAATACATCAAAATCCCTCATTGTACTGCAGCGTTCCCGCGCACCAAGGAAACCATCTCCAACTCGTGCGGAGCTAACCTTGTCCCTCAAGGAAACCATCTACCGCCACGAGGAGCTAACCTTGTCCGGGTCCGACTACACGTACCTTTGCAAATAAACGGGACAGTCACCACCACAACACAAACGACATCTTGCCGCAACGGAAAATCTCTACGAATCCCTAAGTTCGTATGCAACATCACCGAGTCGGACTAACGGTCGCGACTACGGCTTCACCCACCATGCCTAATCCACTAGCGAAGCGGATCTCTAATGCAAAAATATGTCGGGGACGGACTCAATCAACCCGGAAGTTCCTTTTGAAACTTGGCAAACCAAAACCCCTCTCATTTGATAGTTCGGTGCCCAAAAATTAGGGAGAAAGAAATCTAAATGATGCTAATACGTGCATCCTAAGGACCGAGAGGAGAGATGTCGTTACCTTCCGACTCCTCTTCCTTGCCATGGCAAAATAGCCGGATGGAAATCTTCGCAACGCTCCAAGCTTCACGGATCCGGACTCGGCTCGCGATTTGGAGCTCCGAAACCCTTCCTACAGCCCAAGACCTTCTTCTTCTTCCTCCTTGCTCTAGTTTTTCTCAAGAACTTAGAAAGAGAAGACTTGGAAAACAAATGAGGGTTTCCAACCCTAGAATCGGACTTAACTTCCCAAGAACAGTTCTGAGCCGTCAGATCCCAAAATCTGGGAAAGAATGGCCACGATTCGCCTGGAAAATAAAAGACCTGGGCCGAACACGGCCTGACACACGCCCGTGTCCAGGGCCGTGTGCCTCATTCGCCGTCTCAAATCGACGCGCCTGGAACCGCACACGGGCATCCGACACGCCCGTGTTCAACCCGACACGCCCGTGTCCCCAGTGACACGGCCGTGTGGCCGGCCGTGTGTCTCCAACAACACGGCCCCGAAACCAACCCGAGAGATGACACGGCCTGGGACACGCCCGTGTCCCAAGCCGTGTGCCAAGTCTCGACACCCGTCGACAGGCTTTGTGTCGATACCGCGGAAAAACGTCGAGCGAAGATCGTCGACCAAGCGGGACACGCCCTGTGATACGCCCGTGTCACAGGCCGTGTGCCCCAGTCTCGACACTTTGTCGAGCGCATGTGTCGACACTTGGGCCGAGTGTCGACACGACCTCGACACGCCCTGCGACACGCCCGTGTCGCAGGCCGTGTGCCCCACTCTCGACACTTTGCCGAGCGAAAGTGTCGACACTTGGGCCGAGTGTCGACACGGCCTCGACACGCCCGTGTCGCAGGCCGTGTGCCCCAGTCTCGACACTTTGTCGAGCGAAAGTGTCGACACTTGGGCCGAGTGTCGACACGGCCTCGACACGCCCTGCGACACGCCCGTGTCGCAGGCCGTGTGCCCCCTGCCAGAAACCCAAAAATGTTCAGAACTGCAGACTGAACCTCTTGCAAAAATTAGGGTGTTACATAAAATACGGGCTTATACCCTGTCACAACCCGCCTTTTTCTCATTAATAAATAAATCAGAGCACGAGATAACTACGAGCTGTGATGCCACGTCAAGCAGGGGATAACTGCTGACGCTCAGGCAACACTCTAATCCTTCAAATCATAAGTTAAAATGAATAGAAAACTGATTTTTAAATTAATTGGCCGTATCCCTCGGCTCAGTGGATCAGATAGTCCACGGTTTGAAAACTATTTTTATACGTAGCGGAAAAATACTTCATTTATGCTTAACATCCTAAAAGAGCGCATAAGTGTCCTAAGAGCACAACTTACACTAAGCAAGACCCTAGATTTCAATTTATAATATTTATAAAGAAAACAATCTTTTTACGCATTTGGAAAATAATGATTGAGCTTTTATAAAATATGCCGATCATGCAATACATATAGTAGTTCTTTTTTTATAGGTTTTAAAGTAACTAGCAACCTAGCATAAAACATTCCCAGAGAGCAAGTGAAACTACCACAAAACAGGTAAACTAGCAGTTAAGCAAAAACTTAGTATCACAAAGGAAAATCACCAACGAGCGTCAACAACCTGACACGAACTCGTTGGTGAGCATGTATGTCTGTACTACTACAAAGCTAAAGAACTACCTCAACAAGTGAGGAAAACACTGCCACAACGCAGTCCACAAGGAAACTCCTGAAATTAGCCGTTCAGCCGGCTACAGACCTGAACCAGAGGCATTCAAAAGAAGAACACCTCAGCAAGAAATAGTAAAACAGGAGGCAAAGAAACATCAGATAATAATCGAATGAATAGAGCAGAAAGAAAAAGGGTTACCAACCCTGCAAGAGAAATGCTGAAAATCTCAGCTAAAGAATCCAAAAAGGGACAAAATGTAAGTATAATAATCAGAAAAGCAAGAGAAATGCATCAAGTACTAAAACGTACCAAACTCCGCTCAAGCCTGCAGAGATAAAAAGGAAACCAATATGCATCAAATGAACAGTATGAAAGGAACTAACAGTCCTAAACTTGTAAATCGTTAGCACTGGCACAAATCCCAAACCTGTGTCGGAGACTAAGAACAGTCACAACCGAACAACCAGGTACAGGTGTCTCAAGAGTACTAAAGGGGCTGCCACAGGGTCCACACACATAGAGTTCCAACCTCTTACAGGAACCCAAAATGTCCAAAGGAGGGAATGGTGGTGGCCACGGCTCGAACTCCCCCGGTACCATACTCCTTCAGAAATCCAGCTACCACATGCTAAGGATCCACGATTCGGCGCCAAAACTAGCCGACAACACCACTTAGAAACTACCAAGTTCTACAACCAAAACCCGCCGAATTATTTCTCCCTACCCGCCGAATTATTTCCCTTACCCGCCGAATTATTTCCCCTACCCGCCGAATTATTTCCCCCTACCCGCCGAATTATTTCCCCTACCCGCCGAATTATTTCCCCCTACCCGCCGAATTAAACTTAAAATAACTTACAAAACTTCCTAGTTTAGGCCGACAACACGCCCTAACCTAGGAATATTTCTAGTCTCACCTATACTATTCCGGTATTCTACGACAAGGAGAGTTAATAAGGCGAAATATAACCCATGGAGGCACGCAAGAGGGGAGAAATCCACTTGCCTCAAATCGTTCTTGAAAACGTCCACCCAAAAAAACTCCACCACGTAGATCCGTCCAAAAGGGGGCACGCGGAGACGAGATCTACGAAAAAAACAAACAACCGGGGTTAGGGCCGAAAACATCTAAGGCGAAACGGTCACCAAAACGGGAAAAGCTTACCGCGATCTCGAAGCTCTCGCCGAGAGCTTTCCAACGCCGCGATCGGATCGAAATTCCGTCCACCGGATCGACGGTGGCGGCCGCCGGAAGATTCGCGAACGAGGGTTCCGCACTCGCCTAAAATTTCGCACGGGGGGGGGGGGGGGGGGGGGGCTGCTGGTCGGAGGAAGAAGAAGGGGGATTCTTTCTTTTGTTTTTTTTTTATATAAATACTTAATATATATTTATTATTAATATAACAATAAATAATATTAAAATTAGTATACATAATTAGTATAAAGGGGGGCTGTTCGGTGAGATGATTCTCACCGAACTCATGATTCGGTGAGAATCATTCTCACCGAATTCATGATTCGGTGAGAATCATTCTCACCGAATCTCCCCTTCTACTTTTTTTTTTACTTTTTTTTTATATTAATTCTTTATATATATATATATAAAATAATATATATAATTATTATAACATGATAACCTTATATCGTTACGGAGGGCCAAACGCGCGCCGAATCGAACGAAATTCGCACCGTAGGCGAATGTCGACGCTACGAATCCAACGGCGAAGTCGAAATCGAATTCTGACGAACCGTTTTCGAGATAATAATTTCTAAAGTTAACGGCGTACGCGAAAACATACAAACTACAATCGCGCGCCGAGACTCCAAAAATGCTCGGAACGCGACGAAACTTGACGAGCAAATCTAAAATTAGACGATCTAATTTCCTAATATAAAATTTTCCACTCCCGACGCAAATCCCAAAATTTGGCCGGTCAAACCTAACGAACGCAAAACGCGCTAACGATAAGGTCGGTAACAAAATCCGACGAACAAAACTCGGGCAAATTTCGCCCGAAGCCAAAACACAAGCATTCCCCAAGAGGCTCCACCGAGTCACCAAACAGACTCCGGCTCGCTAGGGAATCTTGCTATCAGGCAACACCATGCCACGCAGGGAACCTAAAAAGCTAAGAGCACGTTCTAACAACGTCACATGACCAACACGCGCTAACATAACGCTCTGACGTCATAATACGTCAAATAAGAAATTAAATAAATCACTGGAAAATCGGGGGCGTTACAGTCACTCCCCTAAAAGAAAGTTTTGTCCCGAAACTTTACGCACAAAACACTTCTACCATAGAAGGAAAAGAAAATAACCAAGGGTTATCAAATGCTTACCGAGCACAGCTAGGAGAACAAATGAGGATGCGCCTCCCTCATAGCTGACTCCAACTCCCAAGTCGCGCTCTCCACGTCTTGGTTTTTCCACAGAATCTTTACCATCGGTATTGTCTTTCTCCGCAACACTCGATCTTGCACATCCAAAACACGAATAGGAACTTCCACGTAGGAAAGGTTAGGCTCCAACTGGGGCACTGCATCCAGAACTTGTCTGTCACTTAGCGCGCACCTCCGCAGTTGGCTCACGTGAAAAACATTGTGCACGCCAGGAAAATTTTCGGCCAATTTCAACTTGTAGGCTGACACACCAATCCGCTCCACAATTTCAAATGGTCCCACATACTTCGGGTCCAACTTATGGTTCTTACCGAACCTCTTCACTCCAACCATCGGGGAAACCTTAAGGAATACCATGTCCCCCACAGAAAATTCCAAAACGGACCTACGCCGATTGGCGTTCTTCTCGTATCGCTCTTGAGCTATCCGAAGCTTCTCTCGAATAAGCTTTACAGAGACTTCCATTTCTTCTAAGGCATCTGGACCTAACATCGGCCTCTCACCAACCTCAGCACAAAATAGAGGAGTTCTACATCGTCTTCCATATAACGCTTTGAAAGGAGCCATTTGCAGACTCTCTTGATAACTGTTATTGTATGCGAACTCCATCAACCTCAAGCGTTAATCCCACGCTCCTCCGTGGTCTAATATATAACAACGGATCATATCTTCCACAATCTGATTAACACGCTCCGTTTGACCATTGGTCTGTGGATGATATACGGTAGAATATCTCAAGTTAGTTCCCCATCCTTCTTGAAGGCTCTTCCAGAAACGAGACGTAAACCTGGAGTCTCAATCTGATACTATACTTACGGGTACTCCATGTAACCTGATAACTTCATTCAAATATAGTTCCGCTATCTTTTTCATCGAGTAACCAATCTGAAAGGGTACGAAGTGCGCACACTTTGTTAATCTATCAACAATCACCCAAACAGAGTCATGCCCTCGGGGAGATCTCGGCAAACCAGTAATGAAATCCATTGAGATACTCTCCCACTTCCAAGTTGGAATCTCTAAAGGCGCTAATTTTCCACCAGGCCTTCCATGATCAGCCTTAACTTTTTTGCACGTAAAACATTCTGACACAAACCTTGCAATGTCACCCTTCATCCCAATCCACCAGGCAATCTGTTTCAAGTCCTTATACATTTTTGTAGACCCTGGATGGTAGGCCACACTTGAACCGTGTGCCTCACTGCACAACTTAACTCGAATATCTCGAAAATTGGGGACGCAAAATCTACCGCGGTACTTTAGAGTACCCGCGTCATCGATCGAAAAGTCAGGCAGCTCCCCCTTCTCAGTTCTATTATGAAGGTGCAGTAGATCAGGATCGTCCTTTTGATGAAGCCTCGTAAGAGAAATCCATGAAGGCTCAGACACTTCCAAACTGCTTGGCGAGTCACATCTACACACTGAAATATCCATTAAAAGGAACTCTTCTACTAACAACTCAGTGGAGAGATTGAAAATTTTCCCTGTCTTCCTGCTTAAGGCGTCGGCTACCACGTTAGCCTTACCCGGATGGTATAGGATCTCCACTTCATAATCAGCCACATACTCTAACCATCTGCGCTGGCGCAAGTTCAACTCCTTTTGAGTGAAGACGTACTTCAAACTCTTATGATCTGTATAAATCTTGCACTGCGCGCCATACAACAAGTGTCTCCATAATTTCAATGCATAAATAACTGCTGCGAATTCCAAGTCATGCGTAGGGTAGTTCCTTTCATGAATCTTAAGTTGTCTTGACCCATACGCAATCACTTTTCCTTCTTGCATCAGCACACAACCAAGACCCACGTGGGATGCGTCCACGTAAACGGCATAGTCTAATCCTTCCGTAGGCAATGTCAATATCGGAGCAGTGCACAGTCTATTCTTTAGCTCTTAGAATGCCTCTTCGCACTTATCGCTCCACACAAATGCTGCATTCTTCTGCATCAATTTGGTCAATGACGCAGATAATGTAGAGAAACCCTCTACGAATCTTCTATAGTAGCCAGCCAACCCTAGGAAGCTTCTTATTTCTTTGGGTGTGGCATGCCTCGTCCATTCCATAACTGCGACTATCTTTTCTGGGTCGACAGAGATTCCGTCCTTGTTAACCACATGACCCATGAAAGAAACCTGAGGCAACCAGAACTCGCATTTACTTAGCTTGGCGAACAACTTATGGTCCCTCAAGGCAGATAAAACTAGACGCAGATATTGGTCATGCTCCTCAACATTGCGCGAATACACCAACACATCGTCTATAAATACGACTACAAACTTATCCAGAAAGTCCTTGAAAACCCTGATCATCATGTCCATGAAAGCAGAAGGTGCGTTGGTCAAACCAAACGACATCACCAAAAATTCAAAATGTCCATGTCTGGAACGGAAGGCAGTCCGCGGGATATCTGATTCACGGATCCTTAACTGGTGGTAGCCCGAACGAAGGTCAATCTTAGAGAACACGACACTGCCTCGCAGTTGATCAAACAAATCATCTATCCTCGGCAACGGATATCTATTCTTGATCGTTACCTTATTTAGCTCTCTATAATCGATGCACAACCTCATCGATCCATCTTTTTTCTTGACGAACAAAACGGGAGCACCCCAAGGCGAAGAACTCGGCCTTATAAATCCGTTCTCAAGCAACTCGTCTAACTGGATACGCAACTCCTCCAGTTCGCGGGGGGCCATCCGGTATGGCGCCTTGGCAATAGGACGCGTACCCGGCTCCAAATCTATAACAAACTCCACGTCTCGATCAGGCGGGAGACCAGGAAGGTTAGCTGGAAAGACATCAGAAAAATCACGAACCACCGAGATCTCCTCCAAACACGGCAAACTATCCTTGGTTTCTAAAACCGAAACCAAACAAGCAAAACATCCGGAATCTACAAGCTTCCGAGCACATACCGCCGATATAGTCGGAGAATCCTGGCGCGGATAACCGTAAACACTCCCGGGCTGACCGTTGTCCATCCAGAAGTCCAAGCGTTTACCCTTGCATTGGATCACAGCATCGTATCTGGACAACCAGTCCATCCATAGGATCACATCGAAGTCTTCCAGATCCAACAGCTTCAAATCAGCAATCGCGAGAAAATCGCCTAGTAAAATCGGACAACTCTGAATACCCTGATCCGAAACTACAGATTCCCCTGAAGGAAACTTGACACAGAACGCATCACCAACATGATCGAGATCCAAACGGTAACGCTCTATGAAGGCCCTAGCCACAAATGAGTGGGTAGCACCGGAATCAAACAGAACACGCGCCCAGCGGTTCTTTACCTTAAATCATCCTATAAAATTGCACACGCGACTAAGGAAGCGAACGCTCAAAACAATAATTATGAGCTAAACATTAAAACTAGGGGAGAGTCTAACCTGATATCACTTGCGTGGACGCCTGAGCTTCCTCCATAGAGACCACGTTCAACTTTCCTTTTCCCTTGTCCACTCGCTGCGGCGGCGGCAAAGCCTGAAGAGGAACTGACTGCAGAGTAAGCTGAGCTTGCGGGCACTGATACTTGAGATGACCCTCTTGACCACACAAGAAACAACTTCTCGCCTTCTTCCAGCAATGGGCAGCATCGTGCCCCGGCTTCTTGCATACAGAACAAAGCAAGTATTTCTTTGAGATACCTTAGATCGCATGAATCTGCTCTTTCTTCTGAGCTCCTAATCTTTGATAGCACCTTTCAAATGGATGGCCCGGTCGGCCACAGAAACTGCATACCTCTTTGTTTCTCTTCCTCGGAGCAGCGTCAGGGACCTGAGTACTCTTACCCTCATCAGACTTTCTTTTATCTTTTCTCAGTTGTTGACCTCGATTCTTGGCGTTATCAATTGCCTCTACCTTTAAGGCAGCTTCCACCATACCAGCATAACTTGAGGTCGCATAGGCACTTGCTAATTGCTGGACGTCACTCCTTAGCCCAGCCAGAAATCGCTTGCTTCTATTTTCATCGGAACTCACCAAGTCTGGGGCAAATCGGCTTAGCTTACTAAACTCGATTTCGTACTCACTAAACGTGAGCTGCCTCTGCTTTAAGTGCAGGAAATCATTCATCAGACGGTCCCTCTCGACCGATGGCAGAAACTTGCTCAGAAGTAGCTCCTTAAAGGACTCCCAGGAACACCCGTCCTTCAGAGCTTCTTTCTCCCTCAGCCACCAGCCCTTTGCCAATCCTTTGAGCTGATATGCGGCTAACATCACTTTCTGATCATCAGTAATCCCGAAGTATGAGAACATCTCCTCGATTGATATCATCCAATCATCTAAGACCATGTAATCTGCCTTGCCATCAAACGTTGGAGGCCTAAGTCGCTGAAACTGAGAAATAAAGGTCATCTCTGGTGGCACCACGGCCGGAGGCACCAGAGGAGTGGGGGGAACAGGGACAGCTTGACCCACAACAGGGTCCTGAACTCTCGGAATTTGCCCTGCTACAACTGCTAACAAGGACTGGACCTGAGACTGCAAATCCACTACTTGCTTTGACAAGGCTTCATTGCTTTGTCACAGACCTTCTATCATTGCGCTGCTCTGCGCACCTGACGATTCTCCATCCGATTGGGGAGTCAACCTTGTCGAAGGACGCCTCGACATTCTAATGGAACAACAAAACACTAATCAGACACCTAGCCCACCCACTAGAACCAGACAACATAGTACAAACAATACATACTTAAGTACTTGCTCTTGCTGCTAACTTGCTCTGGGATTTTCAATAATGATGATATGCTTATCCTACGATGATTCACTATCATCACACTAACTCTTGTGCCTAGATCGGGAATGCATGAATTTATATTCTTTTTGACTCAAAAATTATGTGTGTACACATGTCATCCTGCAAATCTTTAGCTTGGCACGTTGTGCTTATGCAATGTTATGCTATGCATGATTGTGCTATGCATTCTAAAAAGGTCCTAATGCATGTTATGAGCGGCGTACACATGAAAATGTTATGCATCCCATACTACATAACATTTCCATGCAACGAAAAAGAAAACGTGCTAGCCGCATTCATGTGGTGAGGTTATGCATCCCATACTACATAACCCTCACATGTTGCCTCCTATGGTGG
Organism: Platanthera guangdongensis; assembly: GCA_039583875.1. Lineage (NCBI taxonomy): Eukaryota > Viridiplantae > Streptophyta > Magnoliopsida > Asparagales > Orchidaceae > Platanthera > Platanthera guangdongensis. Next base: position 103,304,023 of record CM077155.1, on the reverse strand, counting down.
ATCCATATACAAACACATAGTATGCATCCCATACTACATAATATTCCTCGTATACTTCATGTCATGCTATGAGTGTAGTGTTCGTGCTTCAGCCAAGACGTGCTGATGACATATCGGTGTGTGTATGATATGACTCTAAACACCTAATACTAACAGGGACAGGTTGCCCGATAATTTGTCAAGCAACCTCCCTCTGATACCAACTGTCACAACCCGCATTTTTCTCATTAATAAATAAATCAGAGCACGAGATAACTACGAGCTGTGATGCCACGTCAAGCAGGGGATAACTGCTGACGCTCAGGCAACACTCTGATCCTTCAAATCATAAGTTAAAAAGAATAGAAAACTGATTTTTAAATTAATTGGCCGTATCCCTCGGCTCAGTGGATCAGATAGTCCACGGTTTGAAAACTATTTTTATACGTAGCGGAAAAATACTTCATTTATGCTTAACATCCTAAAAGAGCGCATAAGTGTCCTAAGAGCACAACTTACACTAAGCAAGACCCTAGATTTCAATTTATAATATTTATAAAGAAAACAATCTTTTTACGCATTTGGAAAATAATGATTGAGCTTTTATAAAACATGCCGATCATGCAATACATATAGTAGTTCTTTTTTTATAGGTTTTAAAGTAACTAGCAACCTAACATAAAACATTCCCAGAGAGCAAGTGAAACTACCACAAAACAGGTAAACTAGCAGTTAAGCAAAAACTTAGTATCACAAAGGAAAATCACCAACGAGCGTCAACAACCTGACACGAACTCGTTGGCGAGCATGTATGTCTGTACTACTACAAAGCTAAAGAACTACCTCAACAAGTGAGGAAAACACTGCCACAACGCAGTCCACAAGGAAACTCCTGAAATTAGCCGTTCAGCTGGCTACAGACCTGAACCTGAGGCATTCAAAAGAAGAACACCTCAGCAAGAAATAGTAAAACAGGAGGCAAAGAAACATCAGATAATAATCGAATGAAAAGAGCAGAAAGAAAAAGGGTTACCAACCCTGCAAGAGAAATGCTGAAAATCTCAGCTAAAGAATCCAAAAAGGGACAAAATGTAAGTATAATAATCAGTAAAGCAAGAGAAATGCATCAAGTACTAAAACGTACCAAACTCCGCTCAAGCCTGCAGAGATAAAAAGGAAACCAATATGCATCAAATGAACAGTATGAAAGGAACTAATAGTCCTAAACTTGTAAATCGTTAGCACTGGCACAAATCCCAAACCTGTGTCGGAGACTAAGAACAGTCACAACCGAACAACCAGGTACAGGTGTCTCAAGAGTACTAAAGGGGCCGCCACAGGGTCCACACACATAGAGTTCCAACCTCTTACAGGAACCCAAAATGTCCAAAGGAGGGAATGGTGGTGGCCACGGCTCGAACTCCCCCGGTACCATACTCCTTCAGAAACCCAGCTACCACATGCTAAGGATCCACGATTCGGCGCCAAAACTAGCCGACAACACCACTTAGAAACTACCAAGTTCTACAACCAAAACCCGCCGAATTATTTCTCCCTACCCGCCGAATTATTTCCCCTAACCGCCGAATTATTTCCCCTACCCGCCGAATTATTTCCCCCTACCCGCCGAATTATTTCCCCTACCCGCCGAATTATTTCCCCCTACCCGCCGAATTAAACTTAAAATAACTTCCAAAACTTCCTAGTTTAGGCCGACAACACGCCCTAACCTAGGAATATTTCTAGTCTCACCTATACTATTCCGGTATTCTACGACAAGGAGAGTTAATAAGGCGAAATATAACCCATGGAGGCACGCAAGAGGGGAGAAATCCACTTGCCTCAAATCGTTCTTGAAAACGTCCACCCAAAAGAACTCCACCACGTAGATCCGTCCAAAAGGGGGCACGCGGAGACGAGATCTACGAAAAAAACAAACAATCGGGGTTAGGGCCGAAAAAATCTAAGGCGAAACGGTAACCGAAACGGGAAAAGCTTACCGCGATCTCGAAGCTCTCGCCGAGAGCTTTCCAACGCCGCGATCGGATCGAAATTCCGTCCACCGGATCGGCGGTGGCGGCCGCCGGAAGATTCGCGAACGAGGGTTCCGCACTCGCCTAAAATTTCGCACGGGGGGGGGGGGGGGGGGGGGGGGGGGGCGGGGGGCTGCTGGTCGGAGGAAGAAGAAGGGGGATTCTTTCTTTTGTTTTTTTTTTATATAAATACTTAATATATATTTATTATTAATATAACAATAAATAATATTAAAATTAGTATACTTAACAATTAGTATAAAGGGGGGCTGTTCGGTGAGATGATTCTCACCGAACTCATGATTCGGTGAGAATCATTCTCACCGAATTCATGATTCGGTGAGAATCATTCTCACCGAATCTCCCCTTCTACTTTTTTTTTTCTTTTTTTTTATATTAATTCTTTATATATATATATATATAAAATAATATATATAATTATTATAACATGATAACCTTATATCGTTACGGAGGGCCAAACGCGCACCGAATCGAACGAAATTCGCACCGTAGGCGAATGTCGACGCTACGAATCCAACGGCGAAGTCGAAATCGAATTCCGACGCACCGTTTTCGAGATAATAATTTCTAAAGTTAACGGCGTACGCGAAAACATACAAACTACAATCGCGCGCCGAGGCTCCAAAAATGCTCGGAACGCGACGAAACTTGACGAGCAAGTCTAAAATTAGCCGATCTAATTTCCTAATATAAAATTTTCCACTCCCGACGCAAATCCCAAAATTTGGCCGGTCAAACCTAACGAACGCAAAACGCGCTAACGACAAGTTCGGTAACAAAATCCGACGAACAAAACTCGGGCAAATTTCGCCCGAAGCCAAAACACAAGCATTCCACAAGAGGCTCCACCGAGTCACCAAACAGACTCCGGCTCGCTAGGGAATCTTGCTATCAGTCAACACCAAGCCACGCAGGGAACCTAAAGAGCTAAGAGCACGTTCTAACAACGTCACATGACCAACACGCGCTAACATAACGCTCTGACGTCATAATACGTCAAATAAGAAATTAAATAAATCACTGGAAAATCGGGGGCGTTACATACCTGGTACATCATATCCTCACTACAAAAAGATCACTCATGCGGAAGCAGAAAAACTACTCAAGGTCGAGACTCACGGTCCCGGCTGTGTGAACTCTGGAGCTAGACTGCCCCACCTCCAAGCGCACCGGTCTCTGGGGCTGCTCCTCCATGCTGGTCTCCACGATCCCCTAAATGATGCGGTTCGAAAACCGTTAGTCAAAAGACTAAGTCCTATCATCCCCCGCCCCTTCCCCCACGGCTCCTAGGCACCGAGCGGAGAGGAAGAAAGGGGAGGACTTGAGGGTGGAGAATATCAAAAGCAGATGGCAGCGGTCCTATACTAGCAAATTCTATAGCATATAAAGGCAATAAGCTGAAATATGAAAATTAACCTTTACTTATGTGAAAACACATAAGCCAAGGGGTCTTCTACAAGGCTCCCATCGTATAAAAAGTCCCATACCAATTTATACGTTGGGGTGTCGGTGATCAAACAGCAGTAACTATATATATCAAAATTAACCTTAATTTATAAACTTGCCCACACAAGCTTATAGACTAAGGGGTCGTGTAGCAGGTCCTAAAGTAAAAGCGTCCCATTCCACTTATACTTTAGGTGTCAAGGTTAAAGGTAACGAATATGCTATGACATGCAAGTGGGTATGATGGACATGCAAGTGCAACACACACACCCTACTCTGTGCACACAGACCTTTAGTTCCCCCTTTCTGGCTTCCTACGGTTTTGTCATGGCCTAGTCATGGCCAAAACCACTCTTAGGGGTCTAGTTGGAAATGGGATGTTACAAGAACAGTTCTGCACCGGCACGAACCGCCTTCACCACCTGAAGAGCAGACATCAACGTCTTGCTCGACCCCTTTAAGCCCGTAAAAGTCATCTTACGACTTGCTCCCATCTTGACTTCCTTACTACCGCAATCTATATGGGCCTGCTGCTCCGAGAGTCAGCCCATGCCAAATATGACGTCGAACTCCACCAACGGAAGTAAAGACGCCTGCAGGTCGAACTCCTGATTCCCAATACGAATCTTAACATCGCAGATCCTATCCGCTTGCATTTAACACCCATTGGGCAACAACACATCCAACTTATCCTTCGCCATCAAAGAAGGGACTCCGATGCGTGATATAAATCCTTCGGACAAGAAGGAGTGTGAAGCACCCGTATCGAAGAGTGCTCGTGCCCGATTTTCACAAATCAATACAAATCCTAAACAAGCATGGGTAAGGTAACATGTGCATAACAAGTATTTAAGGAAATTGACTTGCTATAAATTAAACCGTAACTGTCACCACATCAGCTTGTTTGATGGCCTCCTGTTGGCCAAGATTATACACCCTTGGTTGGGCCGGAGTATAGTGGGATGCGGTCGACTCCACCGCCTTTCCCTTCTCTTCATAAGTTGCTCCCGACCTTCTCTCGGACTTAGGACGTCCGCTCCAACAGTCACGGGCAAAGTGCCCCGTCTTTCCACAAGTAAAACACGCGCCCGGGGTCCGAATCATAGTCGCCCCAGAAGCACCAGAAGGAGCTGGACCCGAAGTCCTATGCTTCTTGAAAGACCTCCAATAGCCGGACTTTGAAGTAGTCGGCACTTTGAATTCAGATTTCTTCTCACCCAAGCTTTTCTTTGCTTGTACATTCTTCATGTCCTTCTCCAAGTACCGGGCAGTATTGACCAAGGTTAAGAAAGCCCTGCGTCATTGGCCCCGAAAGTAGTAATCTCAACTCATCTCTCAAGCATTCATAGAATCGATTCGTCTTGCGCTCCTCATCCACAATAGTGGAGCTAGCATAACGACTCAGACGAGTAAACTCGTGGAGATATTCATCCATGCTCCTCTCACCATGAACCAACTTCAGAAACACATTCTCCAACGCTATCTTCTGCGTCAAAGGGAGTTATCTAGCCAAGAACAATCTCTAGAACTCTTCCATCGAGACATCGCCAAGTTGTCTACCTCTCAATAAGTGCAGCTCCAATCCTTCCCACCACATTCTCGCTTCACCATCCAGAAGGAACGTAGCGATGGTGGTCATTTGCCACTCCTCCGTCTCCGTTGCTGTCATGACTCTCTTCACCCTGGAGAGCCAATCTTCAGCCTGAGATGGGGTTCCCAAGCCCGAGAATAACGGAGGGTTAAAGCTCATTACATGCTTAAGTTGCCTCTCGGTTGCCCTCCTTGGCACCACCGGTTCCACAACCACTTGCTCCACTCTCCTCGGCTCAGCCTCTTGAAGAGGTTCCTACTCCATCACAGGAGCGGGCTGCTGCGTTTTCCTTGCAGGATGCGCATTTATCACGGCCAACACCGCTTCAGCCACCAATCGTATGTTCTCAGCCGATAGAGGTGTTGTAGGAGCAACATCTGGTGCACTGCTAGCCTCAGAAACTCGACGTTCCGACGGCCCAACACCACTTCTGGTCACCTATTGTGGTACAAAACACCGTTAAGCGACCAAATAAATTGCAAACAGCAATTATAGGAACACGCAGGTTCCTCAAACACGTGTATTTTCATTCCTAAGTGGACATTCATGGGTTCTTTTACCGTTATAACGATGACGCACACAATGTGCTCACCACCCCTTAAAAAGAATTCGCCCACGAATTCACCTGAAGCCCGACCAAAACCAGTAGTCTGATACCAAATTGTAACACCCCCTATCCGTCGCATAGCATATAGCAGTAGGTCCGGCCGGGGCCCGACGCCATATACTACAAACAGACCGGGTGGTTACTCATGGAAACCATCCAACCAATCACAACGTCCTACACAGAGCATTCTAGCGGAAGCAGATTAATAAGTTTGCAAATAAGAACCCACCACTATAGCATGAATGCCCACTAATCCAAAATAGGAATGTTATAAAATACACCAGTACAAGCCTTAAGGCCTTACAAAAATTGTTCACTTGATATTACATGATTTACAAACCTCGGCACGTAGGCCGGTCATACATGAATAAAACAGTAAACACTTCCAATTAGGACTTCGAGGGCCGGCTTCGCAAAAAGGGCTTTAGCCCACTATTGACCGCTTGGTCCAGTAGCACCTGCAAACAACAAACCACCGCACGGTGGCAAAACAAGGCAACGGTCAGCAATGCTGACCAAATTATAACGATCCCGCCCCCAACTTGGGGCAACGATGCTCCTTCCCTGCATTTCATTAGCATAAGCGAGCAATATAAGAATATTCATTTCATCACAGACGTTGGCTCGCACGGCCACACGCCCCGTGCTCTCACGGCACATTCTCGGTGAACCGGTCGATGTCACGTCAATTAAAGCCATAGAAATTCCGGACTCACCACCGCCACTTTGACGGCCAAACCTATGAGCATTTTGTCTTCCTGGCCTGGGTCACGACAATTTAAGCCATAGACCGCCGAAGACCCTAATCTATGCCAACGGCTCTAACCGAACGACATAGAACGGGTGCGGTTCCATCTAACCCGTGCTCATATCACAACGACAGTTTAAGCCATATGCGCGGGTCAAACTTCTCCCGAGTCCCATTTCCATCACAATTCACATAACCCGGTTATGTTCAATTTGGCTCTCAGGCCACCAAGTTGGCAAGATCACGCATCCGCCCAGTTTTCCGGGTGCACCTTTGGGTTAATCCCCAAGGCTCCCTGTTGCAATCTACCGTGTAGAAAACCGAAAAACAAGCAATAGCACGGAGTCTTCTCCGGCATTATGCAATGCAACATCACCGATCCAGACCAACATGTCCGGGTAGGCTTCACACATCATGCCTATGTCCGTTCTCGCTTACGGACTCTAAACAACGGGGACTTCACATATCTACCCGAAGGAACGCCTCCAACTCTCTGCAAACTCGCGAGAGCGGGCTTCCTATGCAAAGAAGGAGAGCTACTCATGCTCAAGAAGAGGATCGTTACCCTTGCGTTCCTCTTTGGCGCCATGGAAAAGTAAGCGGATGAAAAGCACCGCAATAGCTTTGCCTCCGTGGATCCGGAGTCGGCTCGAGATTTGGAGCTTCGAAGCTCCTCCAATTGCCGGATCTAGCTCCTTCTTCCTTCCTTGGCTCTCCTCTCTCTCTAAGCTTTTAGAAAGATAACAACTTATGAAAAGTGAGGGTTTCTAAGTCCAATCCCGGGTATATCCCTTCCGGAACAACCCCCAGCCTTTGGATCATTAATTAAAGAAATGAACGGCTTTGATTCGGGACTGAAATGCCCAATCTGGACCGCACACGGCCTGGCACACGCCCGTGTCCAGGGCTGTGTGCCTCATTCGCCGTCAAAATTGGCTCGCCTGGAACAACACACGGGTATCGAACACGCCCGTGTTTGAGCTGACACGCCCGTGTTCCAACTGACACGGCCGTGTGTCCGGCCGTGTACCCCCATCATTTTTCCCCGAAAACAACCCGAGAATCGTTACCCTTGTGTCCTTGCCCGTGTCACCTCAACACGCCTGGGCTATAGGCCATGTACACGGTCTCGACACAAGACACTTCGTCGAGCGAAGATCGTCGACCTGAGGACACGGCCTTGGACAAGCCCGAGTCCTAGGCCGTGTGCCTTGTCTCGACACATCGTCGAGCAAAGTGTTCACTCCCCGGGACGAGTGTCGACACGGGTTGACACGCCCTGCGACAAGCCCGTGTCGCAGGCCGTGTGCCATATCACGACACTTCATCGAACGCAGAGTGTCGACTTCGCGGGCTAAGTGTCGACACGGGTCGACACGCCCTGCGACACGCCCGTGTCGCAGGCCGTGTGCCCAGTCTCGACACAATGTCGAGATCAAAATGTCGACTTCCGGCTGAGTGTCTACACAACCTTGACACGCCCTGGGACACGCCCGTGTCCCAGGCCATGTGCCTGCAGCCAGAAACCAAAACTGGCCCAAAACGTCCCCCGTCGCTCCTTTGAGTTTCGGGGCGTTACAGGCTCAACTCCTATTCTCTAGATGAAGCTCTACGCAAGAAACGAGTGCGATGCTCCCGTATCGAACAATACCCTAGCGGGGTATCTGGAAACTAATACGAAGCCTACAACATAGACATCACAAAAAAAGGGTCTAAAAGTATGAAGCACAAAATTTCAACTTAAATTTTCTTCATACCTGTCACCACATCGGTTTGGCGGATCGCTTCTTGCTGTCCAAGGTTGTAAGCCCTTGGTTGCACCTGTTGGAACCGAGAATCGCTCGACTCCGCCATCTTCCCTTTCTCCGCAGCACTAGGGCCGGAGCGCACAGTCTGCTCCTGCCTTGCCTCTTACCCCGCTCCTCCTTGGGGACAAACACGAGATATGTGCCCCACCTTACCGCAGATGTAGCACGTCGGCGGTCCCCTAGAGTGAAAACCTCCAGGCATCCGATTGCTCTTCTCACCGGACCTGGATGTGTGAGGCTTATTCCTCCACCTACTCACTTCAGACTTTCCATGGGATTGGGAAGGCTTCCATTCCCCTTGCTTGGGAGTGAAACCCTTATGGCGCTGGGTTCGCTCCAGATCACTCTCCAACATCCTGGCAGCCTCAACAAACTCATTGAAACCAGCTCTCTTCATGGAAATGAGGGGTTGCCTCAGGTTCTCCCTAAGCTCCTGATAGAAGAGATTATCCCTCTCTACATCATCTGCCATTGTCGTTCCCGCGTAACGACCAAAACGGGTGAACTCCTGCACATACTCGTCCACCGTCTTGTCCCGCTGCTTTAAGTGCAGGAACTACCTCTGAAGTGCCAACCGTGTAGAAACGGGAATGTACCTCTTAAGAATAGCATCCCCAAACTCCTCCACCGACGGGGTGCGCACAGGGAACTGGCGGCCGCTATGGCTCACCCACCACAACTTGGCGTCTCCTTCCAACATGAACGCCGCATACTCACCTTTCATTTCTTCTGGCGTCTCTGCCGCCCTCAAAAGCTCTTGAATTCGAACCCACCAGTCCTCCGTATCCGTTGGTGTACCAACTCCCTTGAATGACGGGGGATGAAAGCTCAGGAAATACTTCATGTATCGGTCTCCATGTCCGACAACCACCCTTTCCACCAAAGGCTCCACTCGCCTAGCTTATCCTCCTGGCACGGCCGTCGCCGTATCCGGTGTAGCAGGGGTTGCTACCTGAGTTGCCGTTGCAGCTTGGGCTGCCACCATCGCTTCTGCAAGCATGTGGCAGAAATCGGCCGGGTTAACACCCGTGCCCAAAAGACCTGGATCACTGGCACTGCTCGCTGAGAGTTCCTCTCTTGCTCTCGACGTACCCTCCTCGTTGCTTGCACTCTTCAAGAAACCAAGAAATAAGGAATCAGTCTCTAATCTCAAGACTTAAACATAAGGACACTGATGGTCCCGCGTTACTCATATGTGGATAACTTCTCTACGTGTTGACCTTGAATCTATCCTCGCTTTGATACCAAATTGTAACACCTCCCCTGTAATGACCGTAAAAAAAGGGTCCGGTCGGGGCCCCACAACATACGGATGCCACAGCTTTAGTATTATAAGCTGATATAGCTACCCAGACACAAAACACTTTTCACTACACAGCGGAAACAAAAACAGGACTAGAAGTTATCCACCACTAAAAGAGTAATAACAATGGCCTTATGGCCTTACAACACAAATGAGTCCAAAATTAACAATACACCAATCATGAAAGTGCATAGCACTCCTAGTCTACCTTGGCATGCAAGCCGGACATCATGAGTCTCAAACATACAACATCATATAAGTAGAGCTACAAAAGAGAAAAACACTTCATGAGGCTTAGGCCTTTCTGGCCGGCGAGCTAGCTCCTGCATGCGATCCTTGCCCTGTAACATTTATTAGTAACGTGGGTCAGCAAAGGCTGACCTCAAACTGTGTAACAACACATCTCCTCCCGGACGCCCCTAATGGACCCCGGGGTACCCCTCCAACCTGCAAGTTAGCACTTCGTATGAAATAATCATATGCAAGAAAAGCAACTACAGAAACAGGCTTGGATGTCACACACATCATACATGTTCTCTACTGGTTTAGCATATAATAAAAAGGGCCTACTTATGCAATCATGTATGCAACAACCCGGGTTTCACCAAAGGCACCCTATCTCATATGCATCTAGCACATCATCACATCATATGGGTACTCATCGATTCTCCATTGGCATAAAGCCGCAAACAAAGGGGTAACACCATTCCCCCCCAACGACATACAGGCCGACACATGGAACTCTTGCAAAGGCCCCACCCGCTCAAGGTCTTAGACCCGGGCTTGCCTGCAAGCTATGACATCTCTTGTCAGGATTCCAACAAACACAAACTGACCGATTATAAGAAGCCTCGTCGGACCCCACCCGCTCATGGCCTCATTGCCCGGGCTTGCCCCCATGCTCGGCATTCTCGTCAGTCTCACAGAAGGGGACTAGTCTCGCCGGGACACTCTCCACACATGACGTGAACGTCACGGGATAGCCAGCCGACCACAGAGACATAGCCACGCTTTGGCACATCACAAACCAAGACAATTCCACCCTAGTGCCTCATTTGTACTGCAGCGTTCCCGCGCACCAAAGAAACCATCTCCAACTCATGCGGAGCTAACCTTGTCCACCAAGGAAACCATCTACCGCCACGAGGACCTAACCTTGTCCGGTTCTGACAACACGTACTCATTCGAGAAAGGGGGAAAACACCACCACATCACAAACGACATCTTGCCGCAACGGAGTCTCTATGAATCCCTAAAGTTCATATGCAACATCACTGAGTCGGACTAACGGTCGCGACTACGGCTTCACCCACCATGCCTAATCCACTAACGGAGCGGATCTCTAATGCAAAACATGATGGGGACGGACTCAATCAACTCGGAGGTTCCTCTTGAACCTTGGCAACCCAAAACCCCTCTCATTTGAGAGTTTGGTGCCCATAAATTAGAAAGAAAAGATGCTAAAGACATGCATCCTAAGACCGAGAGGAGAACTGTCATTACCTTCCGACTCCTCTTCCTTGCCATGGCAAAATATCCGGATGAAAACCTTCGCAATGACCTAGCCTCCATGGATGTGGACTCAGCTCGCGATTTGGAGCACCGAAGCTTAACCTACAACCCAAACCCTCCTTCACCTTCTTCCTTGCTCTCCCTTCTCTCTAGAAATTAGTAAGAGAAAAGCTTGAAGAAGAATGAGGGTTTCCAACCCTATTCTCGGACTTAACTCCCAAAGAGCAGTTTTGGACCATCAGATCCCAAAATAAGGGAAGGAATGGCCATGATCCGTCTGAAAAATAAAATACCTGGGCCGAACACGGCCTGTCACACGCCCGTGTCCCGGGCCGTGTCCCCCATTCGCCGTCTCAAATCGACGCGCCCGGAACAGCACACGGGCATCCGACACGCCCGTGGTCGACCCGACACGCCCGTGTCCCAACTGACACGGCCGTGTGGTCGGCCGTGTGCCTCCATCGACACAGCCCCGAAAACAACCCGAGAAGTGACATGGCCTCGGACACGCCCGTGTCCCAAGCCGTGTGCCAAGTCTCGACACTCGTCGACAGCCTTTATGTCGACACCGCGGAAAAACATCGAGCGAAGATCGTCGACCAAGCGGGACACGCCCTATGACACGCCCGTGTCACAGGTCGTGTGGCCCAGTCTTGACACTCGACACTCGTCGAGTGAACACAGTCGACTGACCCACACGGCCTTGGACACGCCCGTGTCCTAGGACGTGTGCCTTGTATCGACACATAGTCGAGCGAAAATGTCAACACCCCGGGCCGAGTGTCGACACGGGCTCGACACGCCCTGCGACACGCCCGTGTCGCAGGCCGTGTGCCCTGTCTCGACACTTCGTCGAGCGCAAAGTGTCGACTATGCAGCCGAGTCGTCGACTCCAGCCTGACACGGCCTGGGACACGCCCGTGTCCCGTGTCCTGGGCCGTGTGCCCCCTGCCAGAAACCAAAAAATTGTCCAGAAACGCAAATCGACCCTTTCTCAAAATCTGGGGTGTTACAAAGGTTGTAGGTCTTCTATCTTTAGCCTTGATTTGAGAAGATCCTGGAACTTCTTGACAGATAGAAGTTTGTTGTCCTTGAAGAATCTTGGCGTGATGGTTGAAGAAGACTCTTGATTTGGAATGAATGTCCTTCTTCTTCTTCAGCAATGTCAAGAAGAAAACAAGATTGTTTTCTGTACAGAGAAGGATTAGATTGTAGTTGCTATTGATCTTCTCTGTATGCCTTGTGTTATTTCTCTGGTCTCGACTTCTTGTTCTCTTTTATGTGAAGAAGAAAAGAAAAATCTCTTTTATATGATTAGTCGAATTTCTCCTCTGAATTTCGAATTCCTATGCATTAATTTCTGACAGCCTGGAGAATGAAAAAAGACTGGATATAATATCTACGTTAATGGATTTCCCCAACTGTCCTATTGAAAAGCGGCAAGTAATAATCCCGATGGATAGCATAATCAATGCTGCTTCTAACGGTTATATTCACAGAATATTAAGCATTGATTATTCATGAATTACTGCAATAGAATAAGGACAAAAGAAGGAAAAATCCAAGTCTTGATCTGCACAGAGTTCGTTGAGCAAAGAACAAATTTCATCGACCTGAGTCCAGAGTTCGTCGACCTGAGAACAACTAACTACTTTCTGATAAAACTTGCCAATTCTGTGCTCTAAGTTCATCGCGCTGATAGCAAAACTTCATCGACTTGAGTTCAGAGAAAGGATTCTGGACTTAGAATGTTGAAGTTGAACTTCCAGAAATCATCGACCTGAGCTAGGAAATCATCGAGCTCAGCTCAGAGAATTGTCTCTGAGTTTATCGAGCGGAGCACGACTTTCGTCGAGCTGAGTTTGATGAGCGTCGACCTCACTTTCCTAAAACTAGATTTTTCTCTTAGTCTAGAGTCTTCTGCAGTCTTTTCTTGGCTGGTCCATGCTATATTAACTCTAAGGACATAGCCTAAACTCTATGACACAGACATGACCTTGGCTATACATGGTGGGTCAATTATCCTAGTTAGTGAACGTAGCCCAAATCAAACTAGGGATACAACTTGTTCTAAACAGAAGTTTAATACATAAACTTAAGGTTAAGACCCCCTATGAATTACTTAAAGGGAAGCAACCTAAATTAGATTGTTTTAAAGTATTTGGATGCAAGTGCTATATTCATAACAATAACAACAAACAGCTAAGAAAATTTGAAGCCAAGGCTGCAGAGGGAATCTTCCTTGTATAGTCCCAAGTCAGCAAGGCCTATAGTGTTACAACCCGCATTTTCTCAACATGTAAGTTATATCAGAGCAAGAGAAAATACGCGTCGTGATGCCATGCCGTGCATGAGATAACTGCAGGCGCTAATGCAAAACCCCAAACTCTATAATTTATATGAAATCCATAAGTTATTAGGTAAAACCAGCTTAAATTGGATGGTCGTATCCTACGACATAGTGGATCAACTAGTCCACGAGTAAAAGTATAGTTATGAGCTGCAGAAAAATACTTTTGGTTATGTTGATTAACACCCTACATGAGTATAAAACATCCCCAAAGGACTACTCATGCCACTAGAATTATTATAAGTATATAAATAGTCTTTACGTTAGCTAGAAAGTAATTTTAGAAATATGAGATGTATGAAGTACAAGTAGTAATGCTTTTATGAGTGAAAATACCTTACATGCAACGTAGCATAAAATATTCCCAGAGAGCAAGTAAAAATGACCACAAAAGGAAAAACTAGCAGCTTAGGAGAGTATTCAACCATTCAAAAGAAAACCACCAGTGGGCGTCAACAAACTGACACGAACCCACTGGTCAGTTTGAGTGTCTGTACTAAAAAGAAAACAATAAATAACTACCTCTCAAGGTGGTGGAAACCTCTGCAACACGGCGGTCCAGAAGTAGACACCAAACCTAGCCACTCAACCAGCTACTGCTCAGAACCTGAGGCATTCAAAGAAAGAACACCTCAGCAAGAAAAATACAAGTGACAAACAAAACTGCCAGTAAACAAGGTGTAACAACATTACTATTCCCAAACCTGAATAGCTGTAAAAAAAACACAACAAACTAACTAAAATTTAGAACAAAGAGTTAACTTATAAAGTTAAAAGGTAAAGAAATTTGCACCAAGTGCGAACAGAGTTATACTCCAAAAATAATCTGCGAGAAAAGGCAGAAGTAGCATAAGTTTAATCCATAGGAAACAAAAATTGGGTAAAGGCTCAATAAACACGTGATTCATTAACACCGTAACGCAACTGGATCTCAGTCAGGACCAAACAGGTCAACCCCGAACTAACAGGCCCAAAAATCTCAAAAACGGGACTGCAGTGGTGGCTATCTAGTCCAACACAACCCAACAACCCAAAAACGAGACCGAAACATACCCAGGTGTGATTATTCATGAAACTAAGCCAACCAAACCAACCACATATATCCAAATAACCATAAACCCAAACTCAACAAATTCAGCAAAAAATTGATGAGTCTAGCTTGGCAAGACTAAGCTTTAGTGATACACGTCAAATCAGTGAAAGGACACAAAGCTAAGGAAAAACCATCGAGTACACTCGACGCCGCGTCGAGTGTAGTTGACGCACTCAATGCCATAATATAGCACACTCAATGCTTAAACACAACAATAAGAACATATGATGGCGTTGAGTGAGTTCAGCTCACTCAACGCTTAAACACAGCGCGACGGCATTGAGTGAGTTCATCTCACTCAACACTGTCGATGCTTTTACACTTAGACTCCAAGATTCCTGATGGCGTCGAGTGTATATAGCACACTCAATGCTGCGTTGAGTGTATGCAGCACACACAACGTCTACTAACTTATCGTCAAAATCTGATGGCGTTAAGTGTATGCAGCACACTAAATGCTACGCTGAGTGCACTCAATGCACTCAATGCTTTTACAAAGCATCGTAGACCTCACAACAATGCGTTGAGTGTATTCATCACACTCAACGCCGCATTGAGTGCACTTAATGCACTCAACACTTTTGGACTTAGGCTTGAAACTGGTTTCAGTGCTAAGGCAATACTCAACGCCTAAGGGCTATACTAAACGCCTAGCGGCTATACTCAACACCTAGGGTTGCACTCAGCGAATCTGCTCTATTTGTTGAATTGGCTTAGTTCGACGAACTGAGTTCAATGATTTAGCTTCTATTCGACGAACTATGACCTCTCCCAACCGACAGCTACACAATGAAACTATAATAATGAGTCATATACTTGTTTGAACTTGGTTGGACAAATGACACCATAAAGCTGTTCGGCAAAATGACGGATCTAACCCTAATCCCAAAACTACTACAAGGGAAGAACAGTATCGAAAATATATAAGGAAAAGACAAGCTTGGCAAGGGGAAGAAGTCATCACTTGCCTCAAATTGCCGAAACTAGCCACGAAAATTCTCCTCCTCAAAGATCTGGCCGCAACAACACATAAGCAAAACTTCCTGAAACTTTTCAGAACGAAAAAGGGTCAAAACCGCATACACAGACCTCTAAAAATCCAGGAAACTGGAAAAATTTACCTTAGAAACGTAGATCTAGGAGAGATCTACCAGGGTCCACTCTCGAAAGAAGAAATCGAGCACCAAAACTCCAGAAATCAGGGGCCGAGAGATTAGGGATGTCCGTCGCTCTCGTTCTTCCATAACAAGCTGACGGTTTCACGAGGGAGACAAGTGAATAGGTTTTGAAGCAATGGGTTTCTATTTATACTACTTTATTTGATTATTTTTATATAGAATATCATAATTAATTGAATTAAAAGTCAAAGCGACACGAAAACCAAACTTACCCGAAATTTAACGAAAATAGCACCGTAGCTAAATACCGATGCTACGAACCCAACGTCGCAGTTGAAATTAAGATTCAATGAAACAAACTCGGGTAAACACCTACCGAAGACAAAACACAAGTATTCCAAAAGACACTCCACCGAGTCACCAAAACAGACCCGGCTCGCTAAGAAATCTTACAAACAGGCTAAACCCAGCCACACACACAGAAAACCTAAGAGCTAAAACCACGCTCTAACAACGACAAATGCCGAAAAAGCGTCAACGTAATGCCCGGACGTCATAAACATGCAAGATAATGAATTAATCCAAATATTGAAAAATCGGGGGCATTACAGTCACTCCCCCTAAAAAGAAGTTTCGTCCCAAAACTTTACGCACCAAAAGATTCCACAAAAAGAATATAATCAAAAATTATAGAAGGGGAAATACATACCATAAGAATTTACGAGAACCGATTAGGATGAGCCTCCCTCATCGCTGACTCCAACTCCCAAGTGGCGCTTTCCACGTCTTGGTTTTACCACAAAGCATTAAACATTGGTATGATTTTCCTCCGCAACACTCGATCTTGAGCATCCAAAATGCGGACATGCATCTCAGCATAGGAAACATTGGGATTCAACTGGGGCACATCATAAAGAATCTAACGGTCGCTGGGCACACATTTCTGTAACTGGCTCACATGAAACACGTCGTGCACACCAGGGAAATTTGGGGGCAAATCCAGCCTATAAGATTATAGACCAATACTCTCAACAACCTTAAAAGGTCGCACATACCTTGGGTCCAAATTATGATTCTTACCAAACCTTTTAACTCCAGACATCGGGGAAACTTTAAGAAACACCAAGTCCCTATAGAAATTTCTAAATCAGACCTACACCGATTGGGGTTCTTCTCATATTGTTCATGCGCTATCCGAAGCTTTTCCCGAATAATCTTCCCAGAAATATCTATTTCTTCTAACACTTCAGGACACAGCAATGGTTTCTCACCGACCTCGGCCAAAAACAAAGGAGTTCTGCATCGCCTCCCATACAAGGCCTCATACGGGGCCATATGCAAACTTTCTTGATAACTATTATTGTATGCAAACTCCATCAATCTGAGTCACTCATCCCACGCTCCACCGTGGTCCAAAATGTAACATCTGATCATATCCTCCACGATCTGGTTCACTCTTTCCATTTGACCGTTTGTCTGTGGATGATATGCTGTGGAATACCGCAGATTGGTACCCAAACCCACCTGTAAACTGTTTCAAAAGCGAGACGTAAACCTGGATTCTCGATCTGATATAATACTAATTGGCACTCCATGTAATCTAATGACTTCATCTAAATATAGATCATCTATCTTCTTCGTGGGGTAATCAATCTTAAAAGGCACGAAGTACCACACTTTGTTAGTCTATCAACAATAACCCCGACTGAATCATGTCCTCAGGAAGATCTCTGTAACCCAGTAATGAAATCCATTGAGATACTCTACCACTTCCAACTCGGAATTTCCAAGGGCGTTAGCTTGCCACCAGGTCTGCAATGATCGGCCTTTACTCGCTTGCACGTAAAACATTCTAAAATGAACTTTGCTATATCACCTTTCATTCCGAACCACCAGGCGATCTGCTTCAAATCTTGGTACATCTTTGTTCAACTTGGGTGGTTGGCAACACTGGAACCATGAGCCTCACTACATAACTTAACTCAAATATCTTCAACATTGGCGATGCAAACTCTACCCCGAAACTTCAAGGTACCCGCGTCATCGATCGAAAAATCTGGCAACTCTCCTTTCTCAATCGTATTGTAAAGGTGCAACAACTCAGGGTCTTCCATCTGATTCAATCATGTGAGTGCAATCCATGATGGCTTAGCTACCTTCAAACTACTTGACAAGTTACAATTCCCAACAGAAATACCCATCAAGAGAAATTCTTCTACCAGTGACTACATAGAAAGATTAAAAACTTTCCCCGTCTTTCTACTCAGAGCGTCAGCTACCACATTAGCTTTGCCCGGATGGTACTATATCTCAACATCATAATCAGCAACATACTCTAACCATCTTTGCTGGCGCAGATGCAACTCCCTTTGAGTGGAAACGTACTTTAAACTTTTATGATCAGTATAAATCTTACATAATGCGTCATATAACAAGTGTCTCAACAACTTTAGGGCATAAATCACTGCTGTGAACTCTAGATCATGCGTAGGGTAGTTCTTTTCATGTACCTTTACCTGTCTCAACCCATACATAATTACCTTGCTTTCCTGCATCAGCACACAACCCAGATCAACATGTGATGCGTCTACATACACCGCATATTCTAACCCTTCAGCAGGCAAAGACAAAACTGGAGCAATGCACAATCTCTTCCTCAATTCCAGAAAGGCATCCTCGCACTTATCACTCCAAATGAAAGTTGCATTCTTTTGTGTCAGTTAGTTAAATGCTCAGATAACATAGAGAAACCCTCTACAAATCTTCTATAGTAGCCAGCCAACCCTAGGAAGCTCCTTATCTCCTTGGGGGTGGTGGGCCTATTCTAATCCATAACAGCAGTTATCTTCTCAGGGTCAACTAAAATTCCATCTTTATTTACCACATTACCCAATAAAGAAACCTGAGGTAACCAAAACTCACACTTACATTGCTTGGCATACAACTTATGCTCCCTCAAAGTAGATAAAACTAAATGCAAGTGTTTGGCATGCTCAATAACACTGCAGGAATACACCAAAACATCATCTATAAACATTACCACGAAATGGTCCAGACAATCCTTGAACACGATGTTCATAATATCCATAAAGGAGAGGGAGCATTGGTCAAACCAAAGGACATTACCAAAAACTCAAAATGCGCATGCCTTGAATAGAAAGTAATCCATGGAATATCTGCCTCACGAATCCTCAACAGGTGGTAGCCTGAACGAAGATCGATCTTTGAAAATATAGAGCTACCACACAACTGATCAAATAGGTCATCAATCCTAGGCATGTGGTATCTATTCTTAATGGTGACTTTATTCAGCTCTCTATAGTCAATACATAGTCTCATTGATCCATCCTTTTTCTTTACAAACAAGAAGGGAGCACCCCAAGGTGAAGAACTCATCCTAATAAAACCATTCAGGAGCAACTCATCCAACTGAGTACGCAACTCCTCCAACTTACCCGGGACCATCCGGTACGGCGCCTTAGCAATAGGACGTGTACCCAACTCTAGATTTATGACAAACTCCAAGTCCCTCACAGGCGGAAGACCAGGAAGATTAGCTGGAAAAACATCGGGAAACACGCGCGCCATCGGAATCTCCTCTACACGCGGCAAGCTACCAATAGTTTCCAAAACTAAAACCAAATAAGCAAAACATCCAAAATTTACCAGCTTCTGAGCACGTACAGCAAATATAATCGGAGAAACTTGGTGCGGAAAACCATAAACACTCCTGGGTTGATCGTTGTCCATGTTGAAGTTCAAGCTCTTAACCATGCACGGGATAACCACATCATATTTGGACAACCCGTCCATGCCCAAGATCACATCAAAATCCTCAAATGTCTATCACATTCAAGTCTGCAACTGCTAGAAAATTGCCTAATAAAATCAGACCACTCTGGGTACCCTGGCCCGACACCACCGAATCACTGGATGGAAACATGACTTGAAACGAATCTCCGACTTGATCGAGAATGAAACGATGATGGTCAACAAAGTCCATATCCACAAACGAGTGGGTAGCACCAGAATCAAAGAGAACACGTGCCCAACGGTTCTTTACTTTAAATTTCCATATAAAAACGCTTACATAACTAATAGAACTACATCGAAACTAAAGCTACAAGCTAAAACAGAAACAAAACAAGGTTAGAAACTAACCTTAAATCACTCGAGTAGAAGTCTGGGCCTCCTCCAGAGACAGCACGTTTAGCTTTCCCTTCCCTTTATCTACAGGATGCGGCGGTGGCAAGGCCCGAAGCAAAACTGGCGGTAGCGCAGGCTGACACTGCAGGCACTTCGATTTGAAGTGACCTTTCTTTCCGCACTGAAAGCAAATTCTAACCTTATCCCAACAGTGGGCAGCCTCATGCCCCTTCTGTTTGCATGAGGTACAAACCAAATCTCCTTTAGGCGCACACTGGATTGCATGGACCTACTCCTGTTTCTGAGCTCGTATCCTCTTGAAACATTTCTTGAATGGGTGGCCTGGTCGGCCACAAAAACTACATATTTCTTTGCT
This sequence comes from Platanthera guangdongensis, assembly GCA_039583875.1. NCBI lineage: Eukaryota > Viridiplantae > Streptophyta > Magnoliopsida > Asparagales > Orchidaceae > Platanthera > Platanthera guangdongensis. The sequence continues at coordinate 103,283,892 of CM077155.1, read as the reverse complement.
CGTCTTCCTCGAAGAAGCACCGGATTCCTAGGAAGTCTTACTCTCACCAGTCTTCCTCTTATCCTTTCTCATTTGCTATCCTCGGTTCTTGGCATTGTCAATTGCCTCAACCTTAAGAGCTTCTTCGACTTCTTCAGCATAACTCTTCGATTTATAAGCACTTGCCAACAACTGGATGTCACTCTTCAGACCACCCAGAAAGCGCTTGACTCCGCTGGCTTCAGAAACTACTAAATACGGGGCAACATGCTCAGCTTGCTAAACTCCACCACATACTGACTCACCGTGAGCTGCCTCTTCATTGAGTGCAGAAAATCATTTAACAAAAGGTCTCGCTCGACCGATGGCAGAAACTTCTTCAATAAAAGCTCCTTGAAGACTTCCCAACAACATCCATCCTTCAAGTTTTTTTGTCTCCCTTAGCAACCAACGCTTTGCCAAACCTTTGAGCTAGTAGGCAGCGACCATTACTCTCTGGTCCGCTGAAACTCCGGAGTAAGTGAACATCTCCTCGATGGCTATAATCCAGTCATCCAAAGCCATGAAGTCTGTCGTACCATCATAGGTAGGGGGTCATAATCCCTGGAAGTGCGAGATGAAGTTCATCCCTGGTGGCAGCACAATTGGGTGCAATAGAGGAGCAGGAGGAACTGGAACACCTTAACCCACGACCGGGTCCTGAACTCTAAGTTGTTGTCCTGCAGCGACAGTCAACAAGGCTTGGATTTGCGACTGCATCTCCAACATTTGCCTAGACAAAGCTTCATTTATCTGTCGCAATCCTTCTATCACGGCCTCACTCAAAGCACCAAACGACTCGCCCTCTGACTGGGGAGTCGACCTCATCGTAGGACGTCTTGACATTCTAATAATTACAACAAGTAACTAGTCAAAACCTAGCTTAACCGCTACAACTAAACAACCTAGTATAGACAAAACATACATAAATACTTGCTCTTGCTGCTAACTTGCTCTTGGAATTTTATAAATGATGAAATTCTTAAACTTATGATGATATACTATTACACTATTAATTCTTGTGCAAAGTCTATGAATGCCAGAATTTGTATTCTTTTGACTCAAAACAATGTCTGTAGATATGTCATCATATAAATATTTAGCTTGGCACGTGTGCAAATGCTATGTTATGTTATGAATGATGTGCTACGCATTCTAAAAAGGCCTTAATGCATGTTATTAACGACATACACATGAAATATTATGCATCCCATATTACATAATATCAAATATAATGAAAAAGTAAAACGTGCTAATGGGAACCCATGTGATGATGGTTATGCATGTCATACTACATAACCGTCACATGTTGCCACCTATGGTGGATCCATATACAAAGACATATTATGCATCCCATACTACATAATATTCTCTATATGCTTCTTATCATGCTATGAGTATATTGTTCATGTTTCGGCCAAGACGTACTGATGACACATCGGTGTGTGTATGAAATGACACTAGACAACTAACACTAACAAAAGATGGTTGCTCGACCAATTACCAAAGCAACCTCCCTCTGATACCAACTGCCACAACCCGCATTTTCTCAGCATTTAAGTTATATCAGAGCAAGAGAAAATACGCGCCGCGATGCCACGCCATGCAAGAGACAACTGCAAGCGCTCTGGCAAAAGCCCAAACTCTACAGTTTATATGAAATCCATAAGTTATTAAGTAAAACCAGTTTAAATTGCATGGTCATATCCCTCGGCACAGTAGATAAACTTGTCCACGAGTAAAAGTACAGTTATGCTCTGTGGAAAAATACTTTTGGTTATGTTGATTAACACCCTACATGAGTATAAAACATTCCCAAAAGACAACTCATGGCATGCAAAACCATAGATTTATTATAAGTATAGAAATAGTCTTTACATTAGCTAGAAAATAGTATTTTAATTTTAGAAATATGAGATGTATGAAGTACAAATAGTAATGTTTTTATGAGTGAAAATACCTAACATGCAACCTAGCATAAAATATTCCAAGAGAGTAAGTAAAAACAACCACAAAAGGCAAAACTAGGTGCTTAGCAGAGTATTCAGCAATTCACAAGAAAACCACCAGTGGGCGTCAACAAACTGACACGAACCCACAAGTCAGTATGAGTGTCTGTACTAAAAAGAAAACAACGAGGAACTACCTGTCAAGGTAGTGGAAACCTCTAAAACACTGCGATCCACAAGCAAACACCAAATCTAGCCGCTCAACCGGATACTGCTCAGAACCTGAGGCATTCAAAGAAATAACACCTCAGCAAGAAAAATACAAGTGGAAAACAAAACTGTTAGTAAACAAAGAGTAGAAAGATTACTATTCACAAACCTGAATAGCTGTCAAAAAAAACACAACAAACTAACAAAAGATTTAGAACAAAGAGTTAACTTATAAAGTTAAAAGGTAAACAAATTTGAACAAAGTGCGAATGGATTTATACTATGAAAACAATCTGCAAGAAAAGGCAGAAGTAGCATAAGTTTAATCCATAGGAAACAAAAAACGGGGCAAAGGCTCAATAAACATGTGAATCATTAACACCGTAATGCAACCGGATCTGAGTCAGGACCAAACTGATCAAACCCGAACTTACAGACCCAAACATCTCAAAAACGGGACTACAGTGGTGGCCATCTGGTCCAACACAACCCAACAACCCAAAAACGAGACCCAAACATGCCCGGGTGTAATGATTCACGAAACTAAGCCAACCAAGCCAACCCTATAAATCCAAATATCCATAAACCCAAACTCAACAAATTCAGCAGAAAATCGACGAGTCTAGCTTCGCAAGACTAAGCTTTAGTGATACACGTCAAGTCAGTGAAATGATACAAAGCTAAGGAAAAAGCATCGAGTACACTCGACGCCGCGTTGAGTGTAGTCGACACACTCGATGCCAAAACACAACACACTCAACGCTTAAACACAACATCAAGAATAGACGATGGCGTTGAGTGAGTTCATCTCTCTCAAATCTTAAACACAGCGCGACGGCGTTGAGTGAGTTCAGCTCACCCAACACTATCGACACTTTTATATTTGACTGCAAGATTCCTGATGGCGTCGAGTGTATACAGCACACTCAACACCGCGTTGAGTGTATGCATCATGCTCAAAGACATCTGACTTAACAACATATTCTGATGTCATTGAGTGTATGCAACACACTCAACACCGTGCTGAGTGCACTCAATGCACTTAATGCTTTTATATAGGGCCGCGGACCTCATATCATGGCGTTGAGTGCATTCATCACACTCAACGCCGCGTTGAGTGCACTCAAAGCTTTTGGACTTAGGCTTGAAACTGGATTCAGTGTTATGGCTACACTCAACGCCTATGGGCTATACTCAACGCCTTGGGGCTATACTCAACGCCTAGGGTTGCACGCAGCGAATCTGCTCTGTTAGACGAATTGGCTGAGTTAGACAAACTGAGTTCGACGATTTAGCTTCTACTCGATGACCTCTGACCTCTCCAAACTGACGTCTACATAATGAAACTAGAACAATGAGTCATATACTTGTTTGAACTTGGCTGGACAAATGACACCATAAAACTGTCCGGCAAAAGGACGGATCTAACCCTAATACAAAAACTACAATAAGGGAAAAACAGTATGGAAAATATACCAGGAAAAGACAAGCTTGACAAGGGAAAGAAGTCACCACTTTCCTCAAATCGCCGAAACCAGCAACGAAAACGCTACTCCTCAAAGATCTGGACGCAACAACACCTAAGCAAAACTTCCTGAAACTTTTCAAGACAAAAAAGGGTCAAAACCGCATACCTAGACCTCTTAAAATGTAAGAAACTGAAAAAGCTTACTGTAGAAATGTAGATCTAGGCAAGAACTACCCTGATCCGCTCTCCAAATAAGAAATTGAGCACCAAAACTCCATAAATCAGCGACCGAGAGCTTAGGAAAGTCCACCTCTCTCGTTCTTCCGTAACAAGCCGACGGTTTCACTAGGGAGACAAGTGAATAGGGTTTGAAGTGATGGGTTTCTATTTATACTACTTTATCCGATTATTTTAATATAGAATATCATAATTAATTAGATAAAACATCAAAACGACCGGAAAACCAAACTTACCCGAAATTTAACGAAAATCGCACCGTAGCTAAATACCGATGCTACGAACCCAACGACGCAGTTGAAATTAAGATTAGATGAACCAAACTCGGTTAAACACCTCCCAAAGCCAAAACACAATAATTCCCAAATATGCTCCACTGAATCACCAAAACAGACCCGGCTCGCTAGGATATCTTGCAAACAGGTTAAACCCAGCCACACACACAGAAAACCTAAGATCTAACATCACGCTCTAACAATGGCAAATGTCGAAAATGCGTCAATGTAACTCCCTGACGTCATAAACACGCCAGATAATGAATTAAACCAAATATCAAAAAATCAGGGGTGTTAAATACAGGGTATTTAACAAATCAACATTAAAATGGAAGAATCTGTACATATATCCTTTGATTAAGCTAACATGTTTTACAAGGAGAAGGTTTCTTCTACCAAATACACTTTGTAGGTACACTATCTGTGTGAGAAGTTGGATGATTTAAATCTTACCCAAGAGGTTACATTGCATCCTTCTCCACAGATTGATGAAGACAGTGAAAAAGAAATTGTTGAAGTAGTTGAACCCACAATAGCAAATATAATTTCACAAGAGGAATTAATTCCACAAGCTGTTGATGAACCAACTCCTCCTACTAATCTTGTCACACTTAGATATCATCCCATATCTCAAGTGATTGGAGTCATATCAACTGTTGTGCAAATAAGTCATTAACTCAACCAAGATCTGATGTAAGCTTGCTTCATTTCTCAAATTGAGCCTCAATGCATAAAAGATGCAAAGCAAGATCCCCACTGAATTATTGCAATGCAAGAGGAACTCAATCAATTTGAGAGGTGTAGAGTTTGGGATTTAGTTCCAAGACCAAAAGACTACCCAGTCATTGGAACTAAATAGGTCTTTAAGAACAAGCTGGATACACAAGGATTAATTATGAGGAACAAAGCAAGGTTGGTAGCCCAAGGATACTCACAGGAAGAAGGCATTGATTATGATCAAACTTTTGCTCCTATTACAAGACTTGAAGACATCAGAATTTTTCTTGCATATGTAGCATTCAAGAAGTTCAAGGTCGATCAGATGGATGTCAAAAGTGCATTTCTAAATGGAGAACTAAAAGAGGAAGTTTATGTTGAGCAACCACAAGGTTTTATCTCCTCAAATCATCCACCTTATGTTTTAAAGCTTCATAAAGCTCTTTATGGTCTAAAGCAAGCTCCAAGAGCTTGGTATGAGACCTTAACTTGCTTTATTTTAGAGCATAAGTTCATTATAAGCATTGTAGATAGGATCTTATTCATTAGACATCATAAATCTAAAATTTTACTAGTCCAAATATATGTAGATGATATAATATTTGCCTCTACTGATTCCAAACTTTGCAAAAGTCTTGCTGACCTGATGCATTCAAAGTTTGAAATGAGTTGCTTGGGTGAACTATCCTACTTCCTTGGTTTTCAAGTGAAGAAAACCCCTGATGGTATCTTTATATCCCAGTCAAAATATGCTAAAGAGTTACAAAAAAGAATTGGGATGACAGATGACTCAGCCAAGAAAACACCCATGCACTCCAATACTGCAGTTGATTCTGATGAATAGGGCAAACCAGTTGATCAGAAAATATATGGGGTTATTGTTGGGTCCTTATTGTATCTTACAGCTAGTAGGGCAGACATTATGTTTGCTACTTGCATTTGTGCTAGATTTCAAGTCAATCCTAAAGAATCTCACCTTATTTTACTAAAAAGAATTTTAAGATATATAAAGGTTGTCCTAATCTAGGACTCTGGTATCCTACTGAGTCAAAATTTGAATTATCTGGATTCTTAGATGCTGATTTTGTTGGATGTAGAGTTGACAGGAAAAGCACATCAGGAACTTGTCAGTTCCTTGGTGATACGCTTGTGTCGTGGTTTTGAAAAAAGCAAACTTATGTGTCAACTTCAACAGCTGAGGCTGAGTACATAGCTGCAGGTAGTGGTTGTTCATAAATTTTTTGGATTCAAAATTAGCTCCCAGATTATGGTGCCAACTTAAATAATTCAACTATCTTTTGTGATAATACTAGTGCAATTTCTATTGAACAAAATCCAGTGCATCATAGTAGGACAAAGAATATAGAGATTAGACATCATTTCATTAGAGATTGTGTGGACAAAAATAAAATTAAACTTGTCTTTATCTCTACTGATTTACAAAGTGCAGACATTTCCACCAAACCATTAGATGAAAAGAAACATCTATTCTTCCTAAATCAGCTAGGTATGATCAATGGAGAAGCTTTAATTTGATTTTTGTTAGTGGTCCACCAACTATTCATTTTTTGTCGAACGAAGATCGACGAAATATGAACTCTTCGTGCAGTGTTTGTCAAACGGAGATCGACAAACCTTCCTTTGCAAAACTTTCGTCGAATTGAGATCGACGAATTTGTTTCAGAAAAAGTTTCGTGGAACAGAGATCGATGCAGTTTGTTTCAAAAAATGTTTTCGTCGAACGGAGAACGACGAATTGTTTTCCCCCTCTTCAAACTTAGATCGACGCATTTATTTCTTTATGAGATTGTTCGTCGAACTGAGTTTGAAGTTTTTTTTTTTATCGGACGGAGTTCATCTTTTCAAATTCTGAAAACTTATAATTAGGTTTTCATCGAACTCCATCCCGCGCTTTCCAGTTCTTTTGCACGTGATTTCTTGTTTTTGCAGGTAATGGCAATTTTGGCGGCGACCCTTTCCTGAATAAAATTTGATGCCGGCTTCGACATTGATATGGATTCCTTCAGTCATTCCGATCAAGTCTTCAAGAACATCTTACAATTGTTTGAGAATCAGTAGTTAAGGAAGTTCATGACAACAAGGATAAAGCTTCTAGTGCAGGAGATTAAGGAATGGGTTTATACAACAAAGATTCAAGAAATTCCAGTTCTCATTGGATCTATCTCAGGACATCAGGTTCCTCTTTCACCAGAAATATTTTCTGAAATTTTTTGGTTTGTTAATGGTGAAGAAGATGATATAGAACTGTCTAGTGTTTAATTTGATGATATGCTTGTTAAAATGGGTCAATCCCAAGGAAACCCTATAAAAATGTTGAAAAATAACTTGTCTATTGAATACAAGTTCTTAGACAATGTTTTTGGAATGGTAGTCTTGGGCAAGCACTCTGCCCATGACTATATTACCAGACACCAATTTCCTCTGATGTGTGCCCTGGTAAATCAAAAGTCAGTGAACTGGGGAGTCATACTGTTTGACTCAATCAAGAAGATAAATAAGAAGGATGTATGGTATGGGAGAATTCTTGGGCTCTTCCTGCAGGCCAAATGCCCAGAATTGTTGGTCTCCAAGACCATATTCATTAATTCTTCCAAGAGGATCACAACAGCCCTCTTTTGAAGATGGGAGAGGGTTATCACCTAGCCCTCTGGGGCCTACTCCTCCAAAGCTTTTGAGGACACCAGGGCTGTAATAGCCACTTCACTAACCCCAGAAGAAGATCTTGCTCCTCACATTCCCTCTCCTCCTCCATATCCGCATCATTCTCTATTTCCTTCATCAACTCCACTTGTTGATGTTTCTCCACTTCAACAACAATCCACTGACACACCTTTTACTCCTATCCCTCCTGCCTCACCATCCTGACCACCATCTTTTCCCCACTCACCAATCCAAATTTCTGAGGATAGACCATCTCCACCTCCTCCATCACCTCTACCATCACATCCACCATCACAAATTGATGGCACACCATCTACTTCTCTTCATACATATCTACTACTTTCATCTCCAACTTTTGATCTACTGTCATCTCCCACTCCACAACACACTCCACCTCTTTCACCTCATTCTTATATTCAGTAAGATGTTATCCTCCCTGATGTCTCAACCTCCAATGTTCCAACACTTCGAACACCCTGAATTCCACAAGCATTCACCTTCTGTCCAACCTGCTCCATGTCATCCTCCTCTACTGCCAACAAACCTTCCACATCTACTAATCCAAATGATTATATGTATGTTGATTTCTCTTCAATATCAGCTAACATTCTTTACTTCATTACCCACACACTCAAGCAACTCATAGCTGAAACAATTGCTCCTCTAGTAGCTACCACCTCTAAACTTTCTTAAAAGCTTGCTTCCTCCTATATTGTCCCTTCTTCTGGGGGCCTGGGTTTAGTACTCTCTGAATCCAGGAAGGGGGAGATGTCCAATGAAGAAGCTCCAGCAATCAATTAAGAAGCAATTCCATAGGTTGCACCAGCAGATACAGAAATTCTTCCAGTTTGTACAGATGAAGATGCAGCAGATTTTTCCACTCCATAAATCATCACTGTTGGTGATTTTATCATTAATCCCACAGTTGATATTTCTTCATTACTTCATTCTTTTGGTACAGTTTCCAACAACAATTTACCAGTTTTTGATAAGTATTCTAAAGTTATAGTTTGCTATACAACACCAATAAGTCATGTAGTTTTGGAACAACTAAGGACAAGTTTTATAGTTAATGATGATATTACATAACAAATAATAGATATAGAGCCAAAGGCTTTCTCACCTCCAAATTTTGGCTGGGTTGAATCCCCCATGCCCAATCTTAATGATTTCCTATTTGAAGACATAGATACAGAGAATATAGAGCCACAACCTCAAGCTGAAGAAGAAAATATAGTTGTACGACCACAGGCTGAGATAATAAATAAATATATACAACCACAATCTCCTCCAGTATTTTCTGCTGAGATGCTTAAACAGATTAATGCTCTCTATGATAATCATGATAATGAATCTGATGATGATGAAGAGTCTGATGACTCAGAAGATTCTGGTTATAAAAAGAGAAAACTTAAGAAGAAGGTTCCATCGAGGGCTGATCCTAAACCTTCTCCTACCGCAGACACACCTTATTATATTTTGCACAACATTACTCTCACTCCAGATAATCCTCACTGGATGAGGTATTCTAAAACTGAGCTGAAAGCCAGGAAGAAGAGTAGGAGATACTCTCCACCTCCAAAATTTTGGAGAGGTCCTCCTCCTCCTCCTCCTGCAGCATGATTAGCAAGAAGTGTTTCATAAGCTTATAGGTTTACTTCTCACTCACATCAATCAATACCTACTCAAAGTAGCAGAGACAGACCTTCAAGGTCAGAATCACAGTCCAACAGCCAGCAAAGAAGACAACAACAACATCATAATATTCAAAGCAGCCAGCAGACATCTGAAGATAATCGCAAGAAAATTCAAGTCCAGAAAGGCCACAGTCTCCAGTCTATGATCTTGAAATGGATCTTAATTTTAGAATGTCCAGATTCAAGGAAATCATAGCTCTTTCACAAATAAGGAAAGCTAGGAAAGATGGAAAAGATACTTCTCAATATTCAGCAATGTCTTCCTATAGGAAGAAAGAATTAGAAAAGGTATGAAAAGTAAAAAAATTAATGTTGATACTTATATAAGCCTCCATCCAAAATCAGTAGTGCCTAGTGCTACAGTAGTAAAGATTCCTGGTGTTAAAGACTTGAAGATGACTCAAAGAGAAGCAGAGGTGATGAATTGTAAATATACCTATTTTTCTGTACATTAATTTACTTATTTTCATTTATTTTTGTCATTTTTACTTATTTTTATTCAATAAATTGCTCCTTTTATTGTAAATATTATACTAACTTATTTTATTTTATTTTTCAGGAAAAAACAAAAATCTGCCAAAAATAGTCAAGTCAAGCCCGTGACTGACTGTTCACGCCCGTGACCAGGGCGTGACAATGCAAAAACCGTGAAATCAGCAATTTTCGAGAAGAAAAGCATGACATGCCCGGGGTCACGCCCGTGTCAATCTGACACGGGGCGTGACCCAAGCCCGTGTCCTCCCACTCGATGTTTTCATCTCGACATTCGTCGACCTCCTCGACACGCCCAGAGTAACGCCCATGACCTAGGGCGTGATACCTCTTCCCGCTCGATGATTTTCAACTCGACATTTTCCGCTCGACGTTTGTCGAGTGTCGACACCAGCCGACACGCCCAGAGTCACGCCCGTGACCTGGGGCGTGACATCTCCACCTGGCCGATAAGACCTACGCGACGACTTTCGGCCCGACCCGCGCCCAGATCCACCTTCTTGACACGCCTAGCGTCACGCCCGTGACATGGAGCGTGACCAATGCGAGACCGACACGTGTCCAGCTCGAAGTCCACTTTCCCATCAAATTGACGGCCGCCATCATGAATAGTGTCGACACGCCCCCTGACACGCCCGTGTCAGAGGGCGTGTCACATGAAAATTTCTGTCTATAAATAGCTGTGTTATGTAAGGATTTTTGTTCCCTTTTTGGATCCATTTTGTGTAGGGGAGATGCTGTTAGATGTATTTCCAAACCCTTGTAAGGGATTTTCTCCCTCTCTCTCTTTTATTTTTGTATTAGCTTTGTAATCGTTTTTAGATTTAATTAAAATATAGATTTTTTCCCATCTCATGGTTTTGGAATGCATCTATGTGCCCCTCTCTTATACAATCTTATTTATGCTTTGTTTTAACTTTATTTTTCGTCTTTAAAGGCTTGTGTGAGTGTATGAGTATAGGTTTTTTTTACTTTAATGTTTTCATTAACTTTACTTAGACTTGTTTAGATTATGTTTTTATAGCTTTCTATCTCATTGTTATAAACCCGTAAAACTGATTTCAAAGTGATTTTCATTTCTTTTAACTTAGATTTTTCTTTTTAGGATGTAAAACCTTTTCATTATTTTCAGTTTATTTTCACTTTTTTAGCACTTTTACGGAGTTATAGGAATGATTATATAGTCGATTTAATTTTGCGTGCACTTTCATTTTGTTTTAAACTTTTGTTCTTTTAATTTTTTTCGTTCTCTTTTTATGCATTTCTACAGCATTCTAGCGGTAGAAATGTATTCATTTTAATTTTTCGGGCACTTTGCTTTTGCGTTTATTTGCAAACTTTTTCGGTCATTTAATTTTTCTTTTCACTTTTTACGCATTTCTACCGCATTCTAGCGGTAGAAATGCAGTTGTTTTCATTTTTAGATAACTTAGTTTTTTTACATTTTTGTACTTGCGCATTTATTTCCGCCTACTCGTTAAGAGTTAAATGGCGCTTTGCTTTATTTCAATTCTGTAAAGTGTGTGGAGTGTGTTTAATTTTCTATCGAGTGAGTGAGTTTTTACTTTCCTGCAGTGTGTGTGTTTTACTTTTTGTCGAGAGTTTGTGTGTGTGAGTTTTAAATTAAGTAGAGTGCGTGTGTTTTACTTTCATGTCGAGAGAGTGTGTGCATGTGTCGCATTTATTTAATCCTACTCTTTTGAGTAGGACCCGCTTTCTTTCTCCTGCCCACGCATTTGCGCCGGGACTCGCAATTTACAGCTTTCTTCAGTCCTACTCGTTTGAGTAGGGCTTGCAATTTTCAGCTTTCTTTACTGCTTTCTTTTACAGCTTTCTTTACTGCTTTCCTTTACCGCTTTATTTTCTGCTTTTCCCGCAAGTCGTCCCCATTCCGATGAGTGGCTAACCGTTCTTAGCCATCAGTATCAAAGAGCATTGGGACAAATAAAATAGCCTAAAATAATTAAAGGTCGTATTTTTCTAATTAATTAAAAGTACTTAAGGTTTGCCCGGGGTTAACGACGCGTAGTACCGCATATCGATGTGTGGGCCCTATTTTCGTAGTCCATATGCTAGCTAGCCAAGAGGCCATGCATATGGACTGATCACCCCTTGGCAAAGAGAGTTCCGCACTAACCCTCGAGAGAGGAGGCGCGCTAACTCTACCGGATTGGGTTCCCCACCCAATAGCGGGGTTCTTAAAGAAATGCGGGCGTTAAGAGGATTCCTTCGTCGGACTAATGTTCGGTCGAATAGTCTTAGCGTTCAGGTGAGCGATAGCCCTAGAGCTAGGTGAGCTCATTCTAGTGGAACCTCCATGGCCAAGTCTCCGTCTTAATTAATTAGAAATTTAGGAGCTATTTTTATTAAATGTCTATTTTAGTTCAATTATTTTTTCGGCGCCATCGAGTTAAGCTCTTCATCGGCTCCACCTTCAAGCTTTCTTTTTATGCTTTCATTTTATGTTTTCTGTCTTTTTATTATATATAAAATATTACCGATAAGTATTTATCGGTAAAATAATAGTCCTCTCCAGGGAAGAGTAGAAATAATCGAACCGACCCCGAGAACAATACGACCTCGATATTCCACCCGGAATATCCTGTACTACTCACGATAGGTGCACTTGCCTGCTTTCGTTAAAACTCGATCTAACCCGTTTTATATCCAAATAAATAAATACGCGCGCCCCGTTATCTAAATAAAAAACCACTTCCGCTTTACTTAAATAAACCGCCCGGGGCGCCGCGCTTCATAAGAATTTTTGGAGTTTTAACCTATCAAGTTTTTCGCGCCGTTGCCGGGGAATTTTTCGAGTCGTTATTTTGAACCCTGGAAATCTATTAATTTTACCTATATCTATAATTATAACGAAAATTTAAATTGGCCAACAAAAACATAATAATAATAATAATAAACTACTTAAAAAAATCTTAAAAAAATATATATTGTTTTTATCATATTATTATTATATTTTTTTGAAATGACGTCGTTTTCTACTAACAACACAAAACAACAAAAAAAAACTAACTTAAAAACAAAAAAAAAACTCAAAAAACTTGAAAAAGTATAAAACTTAAAAAATCTAAAAAAAAACTCTAAAAAAAACATAAAAATTCTAAAAATCAAAAATCTACAAAATCTAAAACCCAACAAAAAAAAACTCTAAAACGAAAAACCTAAAAAATCTAAACACTTAAAAAATGAAAAAAAAAACATAAAACATACTAAAAAAGAGAGAAAAACTTAAAACAAAAAAAATATTCTATAAAAAACTAAAACCCAATTAAAAAATAAAAACAAATCTACTTAAAACCACCCAAAAAAAATATAATAATTTTATATTAACAAATGTATATATGTTTTATTTAACTTCTTTTATTTTAATTTGTTTTATTTCGTTTCATTTTGTTTCGGCACGCTTCCATTATTGTGCGCGCTAGGGGATCACATTTTTATCACGCAGTGGTCGCTAAGGTCTTAGCTACCTTCCGAGTCACCCACGCACTTGCCTGCTACCGCCCGCATACCTTTTGGCTGACTTTCTCTTTTCTATTTTTTTTGTTCTATTTTTGCTACTTCTTCTAACAATAATGCAGTGTTTCAACCCGAGCCTCTCGCACTCGTCTAAGGGAAGCTACTACCCTCCATTTTTCTTTCTGTACTTATTATATTTTGTATATTATCTGTTCTGCATACTTAGATTACAACATTGAGGACAATGTTGGGTTTAAGTATGGGGGTGGTTTTCTATTCTGTATTTTATTTTCTGTACTCATAAAAATACAAAAAAATTACCAAAATAAATAAAACCTTTAAAATTTTTTTTTCTTTTTTCCCTTATTTTCAAAATAAAAAAACTCAAACAAATTTTTTTTTTATGAAAATTTCCTTTTACTTTGTTGTAAATATTTTTTTTTAAAAAAATAAATCTCTCTTTCCCCCTCTTCTTTTCTTTTTTGTAAAAGCTTGCATTTTGCTTGCCCGTGACGTTCGACTCATCGAACCAACCACCTCAATAAGAGTCTGTTCGCAGGCTGCATTCGAGTTTTTTACTTTGTCTTTTTTTTTTGTAAAAATCTCTCTTTCCCCACTACCTTCTTTGTAAATAACACTTCTTTCTCTCCTCATTCTTGTAAATTACTTATCAAAAAACACTAAAACATCAAAAAATTAGAAAAACCAAAAATTCCTAAAAAAGATAATAACTCTAAAAATTCAACAAAAAAAAGATCATAATCACAAAAAATACAAAAAAATGATAAAAACTCTAAAAATTCAAAAAAAATATTTTGTTAAATTATGTAACAAAATAAATCGAATATACCATTTCTTAACCCTTTTTGATTTCCAAAAATCTAGTTTCGAGTTAATTTATAAGCGAATTATTTTTATTCTTTGCTTACTATTCGTTTATTAATTAAAGTTTGATAGATTTAAGTGTCTGGGGTTAAGTTTTAAAGAATTTTTTATGTTTTATCCTTATAATAGGGAACTTGTTTTTCACCACCACTTCTAATTTTATAAATAGAATCTCGTTTTTTATGTTAGAAATTAACATCCATGGATTTCAATTATTTCTACTCTTTGCTTTTAGAAACATTGGAACGTTCATTTTAAAAAGGTTGCTCTCAAAAAGTTTTTATTAAAATCTAGTTTTCTTTTTGAAAAAATAAACCAACTTCCATTTTGTTTCATGTCTTACTTGACATGTTTACCCCTATCCATTAAAAGATCTTATGCCAATGAGAATAAGATTTCATTCCGTAAACATAGGCACCCAATATTTAAAAAGATTATATGTTATGGAGTAAGAGGATAAAATTCATTACTCCTACACATATACATTGAGTTATTTTTTAATTTATGAAGAAAGAAAAAAAATTTATTATGCGTTAGGAAAATACGATTCCATTTTCCTAACTATCCAAAAAGAAAAAATTTGGGGGTTCGAGAAAAAATTACCTCACCTCAATATTCAAGCCTTTTTCATAAACCACCAAACCACTTAGCCTATTTCAATGATTTTAGAATTAATTTAAAATTTTTTGAGAGCATAACTTTTAAATTGCATTATTTCCTTTAACTTCTTTTAAGCTAAAGTTTTTTATATAAATCCAATCCATCTTTGTTAAACTAACAAAAATAAATTTTTGTTTTCTATTTTATTTTATCTAGAAGTCTTTTTGAAACTCTTCCTCTATTCATATCATTTCATAAATTAGGATTTAATTCTTTAACCCCGGATGTTTATTTTGATCTTACTTTTAATTAATTCAAGCGGTAGCTAAACTTAGGATTTCTTTTATTCCTTATAAGTTCATCTCCAACTTTTGCTCTGCAATAGCAAAAACTTAAGTATGGGGGTATTTGATGAATTGTAAATATACCTATTTTTCTGTACATTAATTTACTTATTTTCATTTATTTTTGTCATTTTTACTTATTTTTATTCAATAAATTGCTACTTTTATTGTAAATATTATACTAACTTATTTTATTTTATTTTTCAGGAAAAAAACAAAAATCTGCCAAAAATAGTCAAGTCACGCCCGTGACTTACTGGTCACGCCCGTGACCAGGGCGTGACAATGCAAAAACCGTGAAATCAACAATTTTCGAGAAGAAAAGCCTGACATGCCCGGGGTCACGCCCGTGTCAATCCGACATGGGGCGTGACCCAAGACCGTGTCCTCCCTCTCGACGTTTTCAGCTCGACGTTCGTCGACCTCCTCGACATGCCCAGAGTCACGCCCGTGACCTAGGGCGTGACACCTCTTCCCGCTCGATGATTTTCAACTCGACATTTTCCGCTCGACGTTTGTCGAGTGTCGACACCAGCCGACACGCCCAGAGTCACGCCCGTGACCTGGGGTGTGACATCTCCACCTGGCCGACAAGACCTGCGCGATGACTTTCGGCGCGACCCGCACCCAGATCCACCTTCTTGACACGCCCAACGTCACGCCCGTGACATGGGGCGTGACCAACGCGAGACCGACACGTGTCCATCCTGAAGTCCACTTTCCCGTCAAATCGACGGCCGCCATCATGAATAGTGTCGACACGCCCCCTGACACGCCCGTGTCAGAGGGCGTGTCACATGAAAATTTCTGTCTATAAATAGCTGTGTTCTGTAAGGATTTCTGTTCCCTTTTTGGATCCATTTTGTGTAGGGGAGATGCTGTTAGATGTATTTCCAAACACATGTAAGGGATTTTCTCCCTCTCTCTCTTTTAATTTTGTATTATCTTTGTAATCGTTTTTAGACTTAATTAAAATGTAGATTTTTTCCCATTTCATGGTTTTGGAATGCATCTATGTGCCCCTCTCTTATACAATCTTATTTATGCTTTGTTTTAACTTTATTTTTCGTCTTTAAAAGGTGTGTGTGAGTGTATGAGTATAGTTTTTTTTAGTTTAATATTTTCATTAACTTTACTTAGACTTGTTTAGATTAGGTTTTTATAGCTTTCTATCTCATTGTTATAAACCCGTAAAACTGATTTCAAAGTGATTTTCATTTCTTTTAACTTAGATTTTTCTTTTTAGGATGTAAAACCTTTTCATTATTTTCAGTGTATTTTCACTTTTTTAGCACTTTTACGGAGTTATACGAATGATTATATAGTAATTTTAATTTTGCGTGCACATTCATTTTATTTTAAACTTTTGCTCTTTTAATTTTTTTCATTCTCTTTTTATGCATTTCTACCGCATTCTAGCGGTAGAAATGTATTCGTTTTAATTTTTCGGGCACTTTGCTTTTGCGTTTATTTGCAAACTTTTTCGGTCATTTAATTTTTCTTTTCACTTTTTACGCATTTCTACCGCATTCTAGCGGTAGAAATGCAGTTGTTTTCATTTTTAGATAACTTAGTTTTTTTACATTTTTGTACTTGCGCATTTATTTCTGCCTACTCGTTAAGAGTTAAATGGCGCTTTGCTTTATTTCAATTCTGTAAAGTGTGTGGAGTGTGTTTAATTTTCTGTCGAGTGAGTGAGTTTTTACTTTCCTGCAGTGTGTCTGTGTTTTACTTTTTGTCGAGAGTTTGTGTGTGTGAGTTTTAAATTCAGTAGAGTGCGTGTGTTTTACTTTCATGTCGAGAGAGTGTGTGCGTGTGTCGCATTTATTTAGTCCTACTCATTTGAGTAGGACCCACTTTCTTTCTCCCGCCCACGCATTTGCGCCGGGACTCGCAATTTACAACTTTCTTCAGTCCTACTCGTTTGAGTAGGACTTGCAATTTTCAGCTTTCTTTACTGCTTTCCTTTACTGCTTTCCTTTACCGCTTTATTTTCTGCTTTTCCCGCAAGCCGTCCCCATTCCGATGAGTGGCTAACCATTCTTAGCCCTCGGTATCGAAGAGCATTGAGATAGATAAAATAGCTTAAAATAATTAAAGGTCGTATTTTTCTAATTAATTAAAAGTACTTAAGGTTTGCCTGGGGTTAACGACGTGTAGGACCACATATCGATGTGTGGGCCCTATTTCCATAGTCCATATGCTAGCTAGCCGAGAGGCTGTGCATATGGACCGACCACCCCTTGGCAAAGAGAGTTCCGCACTAACCCTCGAGAGAGGAGGCGCGCCAACTCTACCAGATTGGGTTCCCTACCCAATAGTGGGGTTCTTAGCGTAATGCGGGCGTTAAGAGGAATCCTTCGTCGGAATAACGTTCGGTCGAATAGTCTTAGCGTTCAGGTGAGTGATAGCCCTATAGCTAGGTGAGCTCATTCTAGTGGAACCTCCACGGCCATGTCTCTGCCTTAATTAATTAGAAATTTAGGAGGTCTTTTTATTAAATGTCTATTTTAGTTCAATTGTTTTTTCGGCGCCATCGAGCTAAGCTCTTCATCGGCTCCACCTTCAAGCTTTCTTTTTATGCTTTCATATTATGTTTTCTATCTTTTTATTATATATAAAATATTACCAGACAAGTATTTATCGGTAAAATAATAGTCCCCTCCAGGGAAGAGTAGAAATAATCGAACCGACCCCGAGAACAATACGACCTCGACATTCCACCCGGAATATCCTGTATTACTCAGGATAGGTGCACTTACCTCCTTTCTTTAACACTCGATCTAACCCGTTTTATATCCAAATAAATAAATAAATACGCGTGCCCCGTTTTCTAAATAAAAAACCGCTTCCGCTTTACTTAAATAAACCGCCCGGGGCGCCGCGCTTCATAAGAATTTTTGGAGTTTTAACCTATCAAGAGGACCCGAAAAGAATAATGGTTTTCTCAAAAACTTCTTCAAATCCTTCTTTAGATGCTCCAAAGAAAAACTCATAATTTTTTGCCTATAAATTTTGAATTTTATTATTGCTAGATGGATATTCACAAGGCACAATTGTTTATATCTGCTGAAGGTCTATAATTCTGTCAGATATTTTTATTGCTTTGTGATTTTCTTTATTTTTATTTTTATAGTGACCTCACCCAAATATGGGGAGATTGTTGATACCCTACTTGTGATTTGGGTTAGGTTCACTATGAGGATTATTATGATGACCCAACATGTATAGTCTAGGGTCATAAGTTAGTTCCATATTTAAGGTCAATTACATGAGGTTAGATAGTTGGAACCTAACTTCAAAAGTCTTTAGAGATAGAAGAGTTTAGAGATAAGGAATTTTAAAGAATATAGAAAAGGCATTCGACGATAGCTGAACTCTGCTCGATGATCGTCGATATCAGATTGATGAACTCAAAATTACTTCTCTGAGTTGAGCTCGACAAAAGTCTAGCTGCGATCGACGAACTGTGATCTCATATCAGATGTCAGCTCAATGAAAGCTGAGCTCCGGTCGACGAACTCCGATCTTTTCTCAGAGTCTCAGCTCGACCAAAGACATCATCTGTTCAACAAATTCCAGGCTCAGGTCGACAAAATGCAGGCGTTGTTCAACGATTACCAGACAGTTTCTTAGGCAGTTAGTAAAATATTTCCAGGCTCAATTTCAGGTAATTTTGAAGGTAGAATATTTAATGGCTTAATTACAGGCAACCATAACTCTGATATTTAATGCTTCATATTCTTATGACTATAGCTGTATAAAGGCAGCATTAAATATGGATTTAATCACAGAGTTCTTATTTCCATTCTGACCAATTTCCAAGGAAGTTACCTTCTTGGGAATTCTCCAGCCATTTCAGGATCAATGAATTCAAATATTTGAATTCTTCTCTTGATTAAAATACTGAGGCTTAGAAGGTTTTCTGCAACAGTAACAGAAAGAGACAGAGACAAAAACATCTTGTTCATCATTCTTCTATATCAAGCTTTTCTTCTAGCAACACATCTTCAATCTGAGATAAAAAGTTCATATCTCTCAAAAACATATACTGGAAGAAGAAGTTTTCAACTTTAAAGGCCTACACCCTGAAGCAAAGCTTCTACTCCTCATCAGATCCACACAACTCTAGGGAGCTTTGACAACATCAATAAATCCACTAGTCTTCTCAGAGATTTGAGACAGAGAAGACAACATCATTTTCTTTTCTTTCACTATATATAGGGTTATAACTCCCTTCAAAACTTAAACCTTTTGGTTCTCAAGCCACCTTATCAAAAGACTTGGTTTGGTTTTTGGGCACCTGATCAAAAGCTCAAAGGGTTGCTAGATCTCCCTTAGAAAATAGATCTTGTGGTGACAGTGAACTTGATCAAAAACCTGTGGTGGCAGGCTACCTGAGCAAAAATCTATAGTGGCTTCCTACCAGGGTGGTAGAAGAGTGGATGTACCCGAGTTTATTAGGTAACCACTATAAACTCTTTGTGTCATCTGGTTGTGCCTTTACTTGTTTATTTTTTGTGATGTGATATTTCTCTATTTATATATATATATCACTTATTTTAATCCGCTGTAATAATAAAGTAAAATTTTAAAATTCTCTATTCACCCCCCCTCTAGAGTTAGTTAGATCTATCCCTCACTTTCACGGCTGCCCTGCCTCAACCGCGGGAACCTGTCCTCCAACAAATCCATCGCCGACAGAGTTATAAAATGCTCACACAGAGCTGCTCTGAACTCTTCCTAGGAAATATTTGTGCACTCCACTCTAGTGAAGGTGGTGTCTAATAGTGACTTCCACCATCTCATCACATGCTATTCCAATCAGGAAGCTGCCAAGGCTACTGCTTCCTCCGTCGGGCATCAAATCCCAGCTAGCATCTCATAAATAATGTCCACCCACTCCTCTCTGCAGACTGCTGACTCTATCCTAAGGTAGGATTGAGGAGAAAGCCCCCGAAAGACACTCAGCCAGTTTGCCCCGGGATTTGGATATGGGGCTGTAGCCTATTGAGCCCTAAATACCTCCAGAATAGCCATTAGTGTCTTCCCCATCTCCATCTGCTGGAACGGATTCGCAGCCAGTGGTGGTGGAACCATGTTCTGTGCCTAGGGTGTACCCTGCTGAGGAGTAGGGTTTGTCGGAGGCTACAAGGAAAATTCAAATTGTTAGTTAAGTGGAACTAATGAAAAGTGTGCCCATAACCCACAGGTTGGAGGATCGAAACCTCCCTTTGATACCGATTTGTAAGACACCATTTTTTTGCTATGCTACCAGATCTTATTCCTAGAACCGCCACTTTGCAGCGACACCAACACTCGGGAGGGTCGCCCCCAGAAAATGCAGATTCTATCGGCAATGAAGATTATCAAGAAGTCGAAGTACAAATGAAAGACTAATAAGTCAACTCAATAAATAACATATAATCTATGAAACAATAATCACAACAAGTCCACATGATAAACACAAGTACTGAAATAGATCAGTATAGTAGGAATATAAACGGGCTTATGCCCGGTACAACAATTCCTCACTACAACCCTCTCGCAGAAGCTAAGTAAGGCTAACACTCACGGAGCCGAAAACTGGTGCTCCCGTACTAGACTGGCCCACCTCCATGTGCACCGTGCTCTGCTAGTGCTGTATCTCCTGCTATTGCTGTATCTCCTGCTGTTGCCCCTTGTCTCCCATCCGAAACCCGTGAAATTTTTGTTCCACCAACTGTTAGTCATAAAGACTAAGCCAACTATCATCCTCGCCTCGCCCTCGCAGCTCTAGGCACTGTGCCGGAGGAGAGATAGGGAAGCTCATGAGGGTGGAGAGTAGGAATAAGCAGGTTATGGTGGAGCTATCTAGAAGGTATCTAGTACATATATAGAGCTATAAAAGGAAATGCAAGCTAGCAGTTCTATAATATGGAAGCAGTAATGTAAACAAGTAGATTAGAGCAGTGGAACATATAAAGTAAAATAATGAAATATGTAACCTTAACTTATATGAATGCTGTTGGGTACATTGTAAAATGTTTACCAGATTTGAAGAAGCCTCACCTTACTCAATGATATGCATCAAGGTGTATTTGATGTTGTTTTGAGTTTATATGTGCAGGTTAAGAAAATGCAAGAATGCAGGAAAAATTTCTAAGTCCATATGTCGACAACAGAAGAAGCTGTGTCGACACTTATGAAGGCTTGTGTGGACACTGGAGAAAAGCTGTGTCGACACTTGGAGTTAATTGTGTCGACACTTGGAAAGGCTGTGTTGACACCAGAAGAAACTGTGTCGACATACAGAGGCAGTGTCGACACATAGAGAAGCATAGTCGACATCAACTGTGTCGACACATAGAGGCAGTGTCGACACACAGAGAAAGTTTAGTTGACATCAACTGTGTCGACACACAGAAGATTAGTCGACATCAATTGTGTCGACACACAGAGGCAGTCTCGACACACATAAGACTTTGTCGACATCAACTGTGTCGACAAACAGGACTTGTGTCGACACATGGCAGAATTTCAACAAAGTAAATTTTTATGAAGAAAAGAAGTGACTGTTTCGACACCACAGATCTAGTGTCGACACATTATTCAGAAGCTGTGTAGAGAAGCAGTATCAACAACAAAGGAGATGTATCAACAACACTAAGGCTTGTGTCGACACTTATTCCACTTGTGTCGACACTTAGTCTACTTATGTCGACACATGAAGAAGTTCAGTCTCGACAATTTGCTGACAGAGACAGAGTTTCAAGAAGTGACTGGATGACTTGACAGCTGCCATTACCAACTGGACTATTACAACTGTCAGAGTTATCAGAAGTTTGTTAGAAATCGGATCAGCCGGTTACCATGGAGAAAGTCTATATAAAGGCATTCTCCTTCAACAGATATTGATGAACTCATAGAAAAAAGTATATACACATACAGAAGAAGATTTTCATCAGAAGATCTAAGAAGATAGTGGAGAGAGAGAGCTCCATCTATTGAAGTGCAGTTGCTGAACCAGGTTGCTAAGAAGGATTCAGATTGAGATCTGAATATCAAGAAAGAAGCTGACTGAAGATCAACTTAACAGGAGTTCAACACTACTGAGTTCAGATTCAAGAAGCTTTGAAGAAAGCTAAGAGTGGTTGTTCTCTGCTATCAGATTCTTCCAAGAACTGATCAAGAAGCCATCCATCCATTCTCTCTCTACTATGGTGGTGGTAAAATACAAACTTAAATCAATTTTCTGTAGGATCTTTATAATATTTGAGTTGTTAGTTTGTGTTTATAAAGGCTGAGTTGTAGGAGATTTAGATCTCTGAGTGGTAGAGTTGTGAGCCTGAGTTGTAGGAGATTGTTATCTCTGAGTGTAGGCCTTGTTGAAAGCTAAGGTAGGGCAGATTGCCTGAGCTATAGGAGTGTGGACTCACTCTGAGTTGTAGGAGCCTTGTTGGGTTCTGAGCTATAAGATCTGAGGATCTGAGGTGAAGAGAAGAAGTTAGGCCGAATCTAGCACACTGCTAGATAGGGGAAGGGGGAAAGTGGATGTACCCAGATCTTGGGGAACCACTATAAAAATTGTATGCACTCTGTGATTGTATAATTCTTTGAATTCTGTGCTGTGATAGCTGTAGAATTATCTGTTTATGAGTAATTAACTGAATAGATATTCTGCCTTAGAAGAAAAAGGAATTACACCTATTCACCCCCCCCCCCTCTAGGTGGTTAGGCACTAATTCTTTCAAGTGGTATTAGAGGGAGGTTACTCAAAGTTAGACTTAACAGTCTGGGTGAGATCTGTAAGGCAGAATTAAGATCAAGAAGATGGGTTCAGGAGAAAAACGTAAAGAACTTGGTTCAATGAAATTGCCCACCTGCAGGAAGGAAATATTTGGAATCTAGAAGGAAAAGGGTCAGATTGTTTATGGAGGCATCTGATCCTAGAATCTATATAACAGTTAAGGAAGGACCATATGTTCCTATGAAGATTTCTGTTCTTGATGCCAATCAAAGAATTCCAAAGGATTTCTCTGAGATGACTAAGGATGAAATCATCTTGGAAACAATGGATAAAAGATCCCAGAACATTATAGTAAGTGTCATTGATGATTAAACATTCCAGAATCTAATTCATTGCAAAACCTCTAAGGAAATGTGGGACACATTGATACTCTACATGGAGTGTTCTGAAGAGGTTAGGCAAGATAGAAAACCTATGCTTAACCAAGAATATGAGAGTTTCAGACAAGCCAAGTCTGAAAGTATTACTGAATGTCATAAGAAGTTTTATAGGATTGTTAATGAACTTATGTCTTATGGAAGAGATTTCAGTACTAATGAGTTAAATGATAAATTCCTTAGGTCTCTGACTAAGGATTGGGACACAAAAATCTGTATCATAAGAGAAGTGGCAGACTGGCTGAGATTTCTCCTCCAACACTGTTTGGCAAACTGCTGTCTTATGAGATGCAGCTGATGGCCAGAAATGAGGAAGAGAAACATACAAAGGTTGACTCTAAAGAAAAGTCAGTGGCCTTCAAGGTTGAAGCCACCAGGAAGAATAAGAGAATGTCTCCATCTTTTCCTAAGAGAGATGCATAAATGATCTCAGAGAATTCAGATAATCCCAGTACAGATAGCAGTGACTCAGATGAAGACTTTGCAACATTCACAAGGTAGTTCCAGAGATTCTTAAAGAAGAAGCAGTGGAAATCTAGGCCTTCCACATCACAGTCCAGGGATGACTATTATTAGAAGGGAGAATCATCCAGGAAGGACAGGAATGAGACAAAACCTGGCAAGTCAACTTCATCCAAGATTATATGCTATTACTACAACAAAGCTGGACATGTTGTGGCTGACTGTCTGGACAAAAGGAAGGAGTCTGCTAATAGAAAGAAGTCACAGCACAAGAGCAAGAAAGAGAAATCTTTGGTTGCTGCGAAAGAAAAAAACTTGTCAGATCAATCAACTTCAGCGTCAGAATCTGAGGATGAGGCTTATATTGGTCTGTTTGCAGAAGAAGAGGATGAGTTCATTCAATTACTGGACTCTATCTATGAGCAGGAAGACCATCAGTGCAAAGGACTGATGGCAGTGTTAGAAGAAGACAAGTGCCAGGATCAGCCTGGCCCCAGTAAGGTAAAATGTGTTTCTGTATATTCTGATTATTTCACTGGGTGAGAATCAGATGCATCTCCTTCAAGAGATGAATATGTGTCTGAATCTGAAGGAGATATTCATCAGTTGATAGATGAATATGGAGATTTATTGCAGACACTTAAGAGAAGTAAAAACCTGGCCAAAAATCAGGCTAAGGAAATTGTAGCTCTTAAGTTGGCTGCATCTGATTCAGAGAAGTTGCTGGATCAAAAGTTGAATGAGATAGCCAGACTGAAAAACATCACTGTTATTCAGATAGGTACTATCACATTCAAAAATGATCAGATTAAAAATCTGGAAACTAGACATCAGAAAGAGAAGGAGATTGTAGCTATTTTTTCTAAGCCAAAATACGTATTACCCTTGATTGATGAGTTTGTGTCTCAAAAGGGTAAGGCTGGATTAGGGTTTAAGAGAACTACATGGACTGCTAAGTACAATTCTAGAGGCAAAGCCCCAACACAAAACAAAAGACATGCTGCAAATATTACAGCTAAGATTGCACCTAAAAAGAGGTACAATAAGTTTGAGTACTAGTGATGTGGCAAGATAGGCCACTATGCCTTAGACTATTGGTACAATAACAGTGTTAAGGAGAGTAGCAGTCTGCCTGTTAGAAGAGCTGCAGGCAGATTTGTTAAGTTTCAGACTAACTTGCACCAAGGACCCAAAAGTTATTTGGGTTCTAAGGTTAAGTAATCTATGTTGCAGATGAGTCCACGTTGTCATGCCCCTATATGGTACTTGGACAGTGGATGTTCCATGCATATGAATCGAACAAGGGGATTGCTGAAGGACTACTCACCTATGCTGAATGGGCCTAAAGTAATCTTTGGTGGTTCTGAAAAGGGAGTCATCAAAGGTTTTGGTAACATTTCTAATAACTCAATTTCAATCACTCAAGTGGCCTATGTAAAGGGTTTGAAACACAACCTAATTAGCATTAGCCAGCTGAGTGATTTAGGATATGATATTTCATTTGTCAAGAATGGGTGTCATATCAAAAGGTTAAGTGATCAAGAGGTCATATTGACTGGATATAGAAAAAGAAATGTATATTGCCTAGACTTTGTGTGTGAGAATAAAAATTCTCCTATCTGTCTTGTGGCTGATGAGAAAGTCTCTCATTGTGTCAAATGACATAAGAGGCTAGCCCATCTTAACTACAAGACAATTGGCCAACTCTTTAGCAAAGAGTTAGCGAGTAATGGTCCTCAAGTTAAGTGTTATAAGGATAGAATATGTACAGCTTGTCAAAAAGGCAAGCAAACTAGATCCTCCTTTCATAGCCTTGAAACTAAGGATTCAGTGAGGTGCTTGTACCTCTTGCATATGGATTTATTTGGTCCTACGCCAGTTCAGAGCCTAGGTAGGAAAGTCTACAATTTTGTGGTTGTAGATGACTATTCTAGATTCTCATGGGTATTCTTTCTGAGATAGAAATCTGAAACCCCAAAGGCCTTCTACAATTTTGTCAAACAAATTCAGAATGAATTAGATGGTTCAGTGGTCAAAACTAGAAGTGACCATGGAACTGAATTCCAATCTGAAAGTATGACAAGGCTGTGTGAAGAGTTTGAGATTCATCAGGAATTTTCCTCACCTAGAACACCTTAGCAAAATGGCATTGCTGAGAGAAAGAATAGGACATTGATTGAGGCTGGAAGAATACTATTAAGTGACACTACTCTCCTAGAATATTTCTGGGCTGAGGCAGTTAACACTGCATTCCATGTGCTCAATAGGGCTTCCATCACCAAAAGACACCCTATGAGGTTGTGAAGGGCAGAAAACCAAACTTATCCTATTTTAGGATCTTTGGTTGTAAATGCTATGTGCTTAACAATGGCAAATCTCACCTAAATAAGTTTGCTGCCAAATCCCAAGATGGATATTTGTTGGGTACAACAACAATAGTAAGGCCTATAGGGTCTACAACTTGGCTACTCAAGTTGTAGAAGAGTCAGTTCATGTCATCTTTGATGAAACTAGACTTATTAACAAAGAGTTGTAAAGTAGTTCTTGTAGCTCCACAGGTATACAACAGAAGATGGATCAGCTTACTATCAGAGAAGATCCAACTAAAAAGCAGGATGTGCAAAATGGTAGTTGCTATCCAGGGGGAGTACAAGACACTCAAGATGCTGATGAAGGCCATGAGGTGCAGCATGAAGAAGAGATTGGAGAAGATCAAACTGCTGATAGATTACCTACAGCAGTTAGACAGTTGAAGGATCATCCTGCACACCAGATCATTGGTGATCCTATACAAGGATTACAAACAAGGAGAAGGAACTTGAATACAGTTCTTTGCTCTAGCTTCTTATCTCAAGTGGAACCCAAGAGATTTGAAGAAGCTGTCAATGACCCACACTGGATTGATGCCATGCAAGAGGAGTTAAATCAGTTCAGAAGATGCAAGGTCTGGGATTTGGTTCCAAACCAAAGGGCCACAATGTCATTGGGACAAAGTGGATTTATAGAAACAAGCTTGATGAGAGTGAGATCATAGTGAAGAACAAGGCAAGACTAGTTGCCAAAGGATACAAATAGGAGGAGGGCATAGACTTTGATCAGACCTTTGCTCCAGTGGCTAGGTTGGAAGCAATTAGGATATTTCTAGCCTATGCAGCATATCAAGGATTCAAAGTGTTCCAAATGGATTACAAACTGCTCCACAATCTGCCCCAGCTACAGATTATAGCTCCTTATTAGTCTCTCTACAAGTAAAGTTGGATGAACAAAGACTAGCCATGGAGAAATATATGGATGAAACTCACAAAGATCTACAACTCTCCTTGGCTACAGATATTAAATAAATAAGATTTGAAGTTAATCAGAATAAGAAGGAGATGACAGATTTCTTTCACAAAGGAGGCAATGCTGTGGTTTTCCTAGCCTCACATCAAGAAAAAATCAAGACACAAGTTGATGATATAGCTATTAAACAAGGATATGTCCTAGAGAATCAACTTAGAATGAATGATAATCTGACAGAATCACATAATGTGATTGTTACAGAACTGAAGAATGTTGCAACTGCACAGATTGAAGCAAGGACTAATGCTAAGGCAGATTTTGACAAGCAATTACAAGAAGGGCTAGCTGCTGTCCAAACAACTATTAGGGATTCTCAAAATACTATTTCTGCACAACTACTGAAGTTAAAGTCTTTTTATAAAGATGGTGTAAATTTTCTTGATGAACAAATCAGATTTCAAAAATATGACCTCAGGGTTCATGTTGCAAGAAAAGTCATAAAGGGGGAGAGAGTGTTAGTCAAAGCTGGCTCTGATCATGCTAAATGGATCTCTAATAGCATCAGAGCCACCCTTGGATATCTACCCCTCTGTGATGATGATAATGTGGCTGAGTCAGGTATCCACCCTACTTATTTTGGAGGTGATCAAGCTAAAGCTGAAGTTGCTCAAGTTATTTATCCTCCAGCAGATTTTGAAATGATTCACCAAGAAGTACAGTCTATGTACATCCCTCCAGAAGGTGCTCAAAATATTATCCTTGAGAAAGTAGACATGCCAGTGTCAGAGGAAGTTTTGGACAAAGAGCAAGAAGCTCTATTGTCTAAGAAAAGATTCAGAGAATAGGCTGAGTGAAAGCCTGATTTTGAGCAGTGGAGTCCTACTTTTAGGAATATTATTCTGACTGCCTGGAAAGCTGTAAAGGACCAGACCCATAATAGGGGCAAATGGTACACAGAACAAGAATGGCAAAAACATGAAGCCAGGAAAGAAGCTATTGTTCAATATAGAAGAAAGGCTAAAGCTGGGAAGCTACCTCCTAATGATCAGGAGCCTAGCAAATATTTCCCAAAGCCCTTTCACTACTTTGAAAGGCAAAGAATATGGGCTGAAGAGCAGAAGAAGAAAGATCTAAAGGTCAAGAAGTCAGCTGATGATACTAATGCTCCAGTACAAGCCAAGATCCATCAGGCAAAGGCATTGTTATCAAGGAGCCAGATCAGCTTTAGATTAGATTTACTTGATTTTACAACTTTGTAATCTTTAGTGTTGAAATCTATGTAAACTTTTGATTAGAAACTTTTGAGAGTTGAAACAAAACAATAATTAATGCTCATTCTGTTTGCATTATTATTCTGTGATGACTTATTATGCATGTTTTGTTTAGAAGTTACCCTATCATATAATGTTGTTATACATCATAATGTGTATTTGTTATGAATGGTGTATATCATTGAGTAAGGGTTATAACTTCTCCAAATAGGGGGAGATTGTTGGGTACATTGGAAAATGTGTACCAGATTTGAAGAAGCCTCACCTTACTCAATGATATGCATCAAGGTGTATTTGATATTGTTTTGAGTTTATATGTGCAGGTTAAGAAAATGCAAGAATGCAGGAAAAATTTCTAAGTCCATATGTCGACACCAGAAGAAGTTGTGTCGACACTTATGAAGGCTTGTGTCGACACTGGAGAAAAGCTGTGTCGACACTTGGAGTTAATTGTGTCGACACTTGGAAAGGCTGTGTTGACACCAGAAGAAACTGTGTCGACATACAGAGGCAGTGTCGACACACAGAGAAGCATAGTCGACATCAACTGTGTCGACACATAGAGGCAGTGTCGACACACAGAGAAAGTTTAGTCAACATCAACTGTGTCGACACAAAGAAGCTTAGTCGACATCAATTATGTCGACACATAGAGGCAGTGTCGACACATAGAAGACTTTGTTGACATCAACTGTGTTGACACACTGGACTTGTGTCGACACATGACAGAATTTCAACAAAGTAAATTTGTATGAAGAAAAGAAGTGACTATGTCGAGACCACAGATCTAGTGTCGACATATTCTACAGAAGATGTGTCGAGAAGCAGTATCAACAACAAAGGAGATGTGTCGACATGACCAAGGCTTGTGTCGACACTTATTCCACTTGTGTCGACACTTAGTCTACTAGTGTCGACACATGAAGAAGTTCAGTCGCGACACTTTGCTGATAGAGACAGAGTTTCAAGAAGTGACTGGATGACTTGATAGCTGCCATTACCAACCGGTCTACTCCAACAATCAGAGTTGTCAGAAGTTTGTTAGAAACCAGATCAGTCGGTTACCATGGAGAAAGTCTATATAAAGGCATTCTCCTTCAACAGATATTGATGAACTCATAGAAAAATGTATATGTCGGGTATTGTATCCACAACGCACCTGATTTGAAGAAGCCCCCGAACAAGCTAAGGTAAATAGACAATGTATTTGATAAAATATTTCCAGTTGTGCTTGCAGTTTTTCCACGCTAAGTGCACACCAATGTCAGGGTGCAGTAGGTCAATATACACGGGTCTGCACGACGTAATCCCTCGTTGAGCAGATCAGTGTGTAGGCCTACGTGTACTCTCTCTATTGGAGTGTACTTATTTTCAAGTACATGACTGTGATATAGCAAGAACAGACAAGGAACAAGGATGAGTCAAAGAGCAGCTCAGAGGCGGAAAAGACGAAAAATCATCCAAGTATTATTCGACGAGAATCACCAAGTGATTCTCTCCGATTCGGGGAGAATCACTAGTGATTCTCGCCGAATCGTCGAGAATCACTGGTTGATTCTCGCCGTCTCTTTCCAGCTACCTCAGAGCGTGTAAACAAGTCTACATCGATGAGAATCACCTTTGATTCTCGACGATTCGACTAGAATCACCTCTGATTCTCGCCAAATCGGCGAGAATCACCTTCGATTCTCGCCGATTTTGCCTTGGGCAATTTTCTGGAAACCGCTGGACCGGACTCTACCGCTGGCACTGTTTTGAACCGGGCTTGGGGTTTCTTCTGGTGGGACCCACAACGGTCATTAAGGAGTATTCGAGTGTATAAATACACGTGTATTTTTGAACAGCGAACACACATAGAAAAAGACGAAGCCGAGCCGTCGACCTTGACCTAAATCGCGATACCTGCTCTGCCGTCGTCGCCGCTCGTGCTAGTCGATCGTCGGCCGTTTGATCATGATTCTCCCAGATCTTCCGGCGACAGAAGCTCTGCCAAGCATAGCGTCTCACGCGTCTAACCAGAGATCCCTTGTCTCTTGATTCGTTGATCGGGAAAACCTTCCCCTTCCGAATCGATCGAGACGATCGATCCTAGTGTGACCGTTGGAAGACCTTGCTTGCTTTGCTACGAAGATTGAGTCTCCAAAGTACTGTAGCCACACACCGTTGTCGCCGCCGATTCTGAGAACCGTGCCGCCGCCCTTCTTGCCGCCGCCGGTTTCGGGGAGATTCTCTCCAAGTGAGTTCTAGGGTTGTGGACTCTTCGCTGACTTCAAGAACACATCATCGAACGAAGAGGGACACCTTAGTCTCCAAAGTTGTTTGTATTTCTTATACATTCTAGTTTCATTTTTGTTGTAAAGGAACGTTTGTTCCTAGTTGTAAGGGTTGGGTGCAACCCGTGTTGTGGGAGTGTTGTCTCCTACGTGTGGAAGGGTTCCTTCCGATAGTGCAAGGATTGGATTTCAATCATGTTGGTGAAGTGACCGAGTCGTCCCTTGTTGGGAGATAGGTCGAAGGGGGAAAGTGGATGTACCCAAATCGAGGAACCACTATAAATTGCTTGTGTACCTTCTTTGCTGTGCTGTTCTGTTTTCGTGTGCAGGTACAATTTTAATTCCATAAAAACGCTGCATGTCACCTATTCCTCCCCCCATAGGTGAAAGTAGTTGACACTAGATGGACTTTCAAGTGGTATCAGAGCCAGGTTACTCATCAAAAAGGTTCACACCTTGAGTAGAATCCTGCCTCTAGTGTCAAGAAGAAGGCAAACATCTACTATGGACGGGCTCAAGTACACAGGCAAGATCCCAGTGTGCACCAGGCTCAACTTTCCTATCTGGAAGGAAAGGATCAGGTTCTACATGGAAGCAGTTGATCCTCGACTCTTCATGATCGTGGAGGAGGGACCTTATGTCCCCACTAAGGTCTCCACCATAGATCCTACCAAGAAAGTGTCAAAGAAAATTTCTGAAATGGACAAGGACGAGATGGTGCTGGTGGGACTTGACAAGAAGGCGTAGAACATTCTGTTCAGCGCGGTCGATGACTCAATGATGCAGAACTTCTGCAACTGCAGGACAACAAAGGAGATCTGGCACTGCCTGAGTATCCTAATGGAGGGCACTGATGAAGTGAGGGATGATCGGAGATCCCTTCTGAACCAGAAATATGAGGCCTTTAGACAAGGGCCTAAGGAAGAGATCGGAGTCACCTTCGAAAACTTCCTCAAGATTGTCAATGCCCTCAAAGGATATGGAAGAGTGTTCACTGATGGTGAACTTAATGATAAATTCCTTAGGTCCCTTACTAAGGAATGGGACACAAAGATCTGCGCCATCCGAGAGTTTGGCAGACTAGTTGAAACAGACCCGCAAATTCTGTTTGGGAAGCTGATGTCCTATGAGCTTCAACTGAACACCAGGAAAGCAGAGGAAGAAGCAGAGAAGGTTGCAACCAAGGAAAAGACTGTGGCTCTAAAAGCCGTTCACTCCAGGAAGGGCAAGGGTGCGGTTTCATACCGTGCCAAGAAAAAGGATGAGGAGGAGGACTCCGAGTCTTGCTCCTCCTGCTCAGAGTTGTCTGAGGAAGATTTCTCCCTCATCACCCGAGAATTCAAGAAGTTCCTCAAGATGAGGAATCAAAGAAAGAGAGACGGCTCCTCCTCCAGGCATCAGACGAAAAATTACTCTTCTGACAGGTATGTGATAATACGTTTGTAGTCAATTTTATTAGGATATTTTCGGGGTTTTAAAGCCAATCATGTCTTGTAAAGTACTTGTTTTGATTCCCCTTTGTATATATTTTTGTCGCTAATGCATTTTTTCTGCTTTTTGCAGGTTTTCACGGCTTTCAGCCGAAGTTTGCTGTGACACGCCCCAAGGTCACGCCCTACCAGGGCGTGTACCTAGGGCGTGTACCCAGAGGAATGAAGCAATTGGTCCGAAACTGCATTCCATGGAAACTTAGTGTACACGCCCTCGGTCACGCCCGTGTCACACCCGACACGGGCGTGTACTAGAGGCGTGTCCCAGGTTCCGAGGAATCGCCGCAGCGCGCTCGTTTTTCTCGCTCCACCGTCGCACCGAAAGTGTCACGCCCCAGGGTCACGCCTGACCCGGGCGTGACATATGGGCGTGTACTTCAGCAATTCCGCCCGTCACCTCCAGCATTCAATTTCAGCCCGAAGAAGTCACGCCGCAAAGAACACGCCCCAGGGTCACGCCCTACCAGGGCGTGACCAGTGGGCGTGTACCGCAACAACTCCGTCAGAATTCAATTCCTGCCCGAAAAAGTCGCGCCGAATGTGTCACGCCCCAGGGTCACGCCCGACCAGGGCGTGACAGGGGGGTGTGACCCGACCCGAAAAAATTCTATAAATAGAGCCCAACTCCAGGGGTTTTAGGACAACTTTCACTTTGAGAGGGGAGGTTCTGTCCTTTGTTTTTCTGAACTTTTAAGCATGTATTTTCATTTCTAGTTCGTAGCTCTAGCTTTATGCTTTCCCTGTATTAGCTCCTAGCTTCTTTCTGTAGTATGACGCTAATGATAGTGTAGTTTCCTTTTCATGTTCTTGTAATCTCTCATTTTCAAGCTGTAGATCACTGTTTCTATAAATAAAAAGTGTTGTTTTCTTTTTTCGTTCCTGCTCTGTTTTCAGTATTTTTCTTCTACTCATCCCCCTCTTCCACCTCACCATGATTAACTAATCCTCCATGTACTCGATCTTAATGATCCGAGGTTCGAGTGATTAGGTTATGATGCTTTGAATCTTACCTTTTCTTTTTAGGGTTTAGCTTTGAATTACTCTTGATTTATCACGGGTTGGAGGTATATTATCGATATATACTCTCCACCTTTGCTTTCATTCTGGGTTAGCCGAGAGGCCAAAAGTTTGAAATGAGCACTCAAGAGTAAAGGGAGTTGTTCGCACCCCTCGAGAGAGGCAGACGATCAAATCTCCCGGATTGGAGTAAAATCCATTAGAGGGGTTCACCGCGTAAAGCGAGTTTTAGGCCTCCGATTTAGGCGAAAGTCGGTCGGACCTTCCTAAACTCAGTTAGGCACGGCCTTCGAGAGAAGCGTGTCAATATTCATGGAACCTCCACGGTCAAAGACCTTTACCCTAATTAGCTTAGGTTTATTTATCATATTTTTCTAATCACTCTTGCCGAGGTGATTTCTGATCGAGTGCATTTTCCCTTCATCGTTACTAAGCTTAAGTTAATCGCTCTCTTTATCTTTTCATACAAGTAGTTCTCTTCTTTTAGTACATTTAGCCAAGCCTTATTTTGCCGTCGATAAAATAATAGATTTCGTGTGAGTAAGCTTACTCAACTGTTCCCGGATTTCAATACGACACTTGTGTCCCCTAGCTGCATTTCGATAGGTATACTTGCCTTGATGAATTGTTAGTTTGGTATTTTCTCTTTGCAGATATCTCAGAGACAATCAAGTTTTTGGCGCCGTTGCCGGGGAAGCAACGCTTGTTGATAAATTGAAAACGCGAATATATTAATTTTATCACTTCTCTTTCTCAGCCTCCTTCTTAAAATTTTTCCGCCTACTCACTTGAGTCAAATGGCTGGATTTTGTTAAGTGTGCGTATTTTTAAATTTTTCCGCCTACTCACTTGAGTCAAATGGCTGGATTTGTTAAGTGTGCGTATTTTAATTTTTCCGCCTACTCACTTGAGTTAATTGGCTGGTTTTATTTCAAGCAAGTGTGCGTATTTTATTTTTCCGCCTACTCACTTGAGTTAATTGGCAGGCTTTATTTCAGTAGAGTGTGTTTACTTTCTGTCGAGTGGGTGTGTTTTATTTTTCTGACGAGTGCGTGAGTATAGCTTTTCATTTCCGCCTACTCGCACAGAGATAAGTGGCTGGATTTTAATTACCGCATTCGTAATAGAAACCCACATCACAAAATTTTCTACACCACCTAACTCTCTCGAAAAGGGCAAAGTGGCTCTAAATGCCACTATCTTGTCTAGTACCTTGCGAACCCTTCACCGGGTAGCCCTTGGGAAGTTCGGGAGTTAAAATATAATAAATCTATTTCAAAAAAAAAAAAACTTTTCCAACTTCATTAGCTTTTTTTTTTTACTTTTTAGTCTTGCTTCTCCTCTCTTCTTCTAGTGTATGACCCGCGGAAGTCCGTCGGTTACTTTGGACCTGGACCACGAAATTGAGCGTACTCTTCGGAGAAGATCGCGATTTCAAGGACCTACTACCCAAGTGCCGGTTGAGGATTCCGAGTCATTTTCTACCTTAAGAATGGCAGAACCCAACGTGGAGGAAGTCGTGCAAAGGCCTATGTCCTATTATGCACGACCAAATCTCGAGGGTACAGAAACGAGTATAGTTCGCCCTGCAATAAATAATAATAATTTTGAACTGAAGCCTAGCATAATTCAAATGGTGCAGCAGTGTAACACCCCCTATCCGTCGCATCGCATATAGCAGTAGGTCCGGCCGGGCCCGACGCCATATACCACAGACAGACCGGGTGGTTACATATGGAAACCATCCAACCAATCTCAACGTCCTACACAGAGCATTCTAGCGGAAGCAATTAATATAAGTTGCAAAACAAGAACCCAGCACAAGCATGAATGTCCACTAAAACCAACAGGAATGTCATTACAAAATACTCAAAAGTCGGCCTTAAGGCCTTACAAGATGTTTCATTTGTCTATTACATGATTTACCAACCTCGGCACGCAGGCCGGCCATACATGAATAAAATAGAAAACATTTCCGCTTGGGCCTTCGAGGGCCAGCTTCGCAAAAGGGCTTTAGCCCGCTATTGACCGCTTGGTCCAGCTGCACCTGCAAGCAAACAAACCACCGCACGGTGGCAAACAAAGCAACGGTCAGCAATGCTGACCAAATTATAACGATCCCGCCCCCAACTCGGGGCGGCGATGCTCCTTCCCTGCATTTCATTAGCACAAGCGAGTAATGCATATAATCATAGCCATTTCATCACAGACGTTGGCTCGTACGGCCACACGTCCCGTGCACTCAGGGCACATTCTCGGTGAACCGGTCGATGCTACGTCAATTGAAGCCATTAACATTCCGGACTCACCACCGCCACTTAGACGGCCATTCCTATGAGCAATTCGTCTTCATGGTATTGGTCACGTCAATTTAAGCCATCGACCACCGAAGACTCACATCTATGCCAACGGCGAGTGCCATGTAACTTTAGGTCTCTCTAACCCGAACGACATAAAGCGGGTACGGCTCCATCTAACCCGTGCTCACATCGCAACGGCAATTTAAGCCATTTGCGCGGGTCAAACTTTCACCGAGTCCCATTCTACCGCAAGACACATAACCCCGTTATGTTCATGTTGGCACTCAGGCCACCAAGTTGGCAAGATCTCGTATCCGCCCAGTTTTCCGGGTGCACCTTTGGGTTAGTCCCCAAGGCTCCCTGCTGCAATCTACCGCGTAGAAAACCCGAAAACAACCAATAGCACGGAGTCTTCTCCGGCCTTATGCAATGCAACATCACCGATCCGAACTACATGTCCGGGTAGGCTTCAACCAAAATGCCTATGTCCGTTCTCGCATACGGACGCTAAACAACGGGGACTTACATATCTACCCGAAGGAACGCCTCCAACTCTTCGCAAACTCGCGAGAGAGGGCTTCCTATGCTAAGAAAGAGAGCTATCATGCTCACAAGTGAGGATCGTTACCCTTGCGTTCCTCTTCGGCGCCATCGAAATGTAATCGGATAGAAATCACCGCGCTTGCGTTGCCTCCGTGGATCCGGAGTCGGCTTGCGATTCGGAGCTCCGAAGCTCCTCCAATGGCGGATCTAGCTCCTCTTCCTCTAGCCTTGGCTCTTCTTTCTCCAAAGGTTTGGAGAGAGATCAAGTGATGAAAAGTGGATTTTTCTTAAGTCAAACCCGTGTATATCCTCCCAGGAACCATCCCCAGCCGTCGGATCTCAACCTAAGAAAACGAGCGGCTTTGATTCGGGGCTGAAATGCCCAATCTGGGCCGCACACGGCTTGGCACACGCCCGTGTCCAGGGCCGTGTGCCGCATTCGCCGTCAAAATCGAATCTTCTGAACACGCACACGGGTATCGAACACGCCCGTGTTCTAGCTGACACGCCCGTGTTCCAGCTGACACGGCCGTGTAGCCGGCCGTGTACCCATGATTTTTCCCCCGTTTCCAACCCGAGCACTGCACGGGTTCTAGGACACGCCCGTGTCCTTGCCCGTGTCACAATGACACTCCTGGGCCCCAGGCCGTGTACACGGGACATTTCGTCGAGGGAGAACGACGACTCGCTGACACGGCCTTGGACACGCCCGTGTCCGAGGCCGTGTGCCTTGTCTCGACGATCGTCGAGTGAATCTCGACGATTTCACCTTGACGATCGTCGACACGGGTCGACACGCCCTGCGACACGCCCGTGTCGCAGGCCGTGTGCCCATTCTCGACGAATCGTCGAGAATAACTCGACGATTTCACGGCTAAGTGTCGACACGGGTCGACACGCCCTGCGACACGCCCGTGTCGCAGGCCGTGTGCCCATTCTCGACGAATCGTCGAGAATAACTCGACGACTTCGCGGCTAAGTGTCGACACACGCTTGACACGCCCTGGGACACGCCCGTGTCCCAGGCCGTGTGCCTTCAGCCAGAAACCAAAACTGGCCCAAAACGTCCCCCTTTGCTCCTTTGAGTTTCGGGGCGTTACAACTCTACCCCTCTTAAAAGAATTTCGCCCACGAAATTACATAAAGGAAAACATGTACAAAACAAAATTTGTACCTGAGCGGAACAACTCCGGATATTCGTCAAGCATCGTCTGCTCTCGCTCCCAGGAGAGCTCCTCACGACCGCAATTGTCCCACCGGACTTTGACCATCCTGATCTCTTTATTGCGTAGCCGCTTGACCTCCGAGTCTTCAATCCGCACGGGCTTGACCTTTGTCGTTAGCCCACTATCCACCGGCACTTGATCGACCGCGATCACTTGCGTAGGCTCTTGCACCGCCTTCCTAAGCACCGAAATGTGGAATACATCGTGTAAACCACTAAGCTCCACAGAAAGCCTCAACCTATAGGCCGCTTCTCCTACTCGCTCCAGAACCTCGAACGGTCCAAGGTACCTCGGGCTTAGCTTTTTCAATCGTCGCACCCGCGAGACACCCTTGAACGGCTTGATCTTTAGGTACACATAATCACCCACAGCGAACTCCACGTTCCTGTGCTTGGCATTATAGTACTTTGCTTGCCGGTCCTGAGCGATGAGTAGCCTCTCCCGAATGGTTCTCACCAAAGAAGTAGCACCTCTACTTCCGATCGCTTATACAACTTTGACTCACCCGTTTCTAACCAAGACAACGGCGTGCGACATCTTCTACCATATAGGGCCTCGAAAGGCGCCATCTGAATACTTGCTTGGTAGCTGTTGTTGTATGCGAACTCCACCAAATAAAGGTGGTCCTCCCATTGCTTTCCGAAGTCCAAGACACACATGCGAAGCATGTCTTCCATCGTTCTATTGACCCTCTCGGTCTGCCCATCCGTTTGTGGATGGAAGGCTGTGCTAAACTTCAGCTTTGTTCCCAACATTTGCTGCACCAGCCTCCAATCATTGGACGTGAACCGCCCATCACGGTCACTCACGATGCTGCGGGGCACACCATGAAGCCGCACTATGTTATCCACATAAAGCTTTGCCAGCTTCTCCACCGGATCATCCTTCCTATGCGGAATAAAATGCGACACCTTCGTTAATCGATCCACGACCACCCAAATGGCGTCGTTCCCCTTTTGCGACCTTGGCAAACCATGCACAAAGTCCATAGAGATGTCGTCAAATTTCCACTCCGGAATAGGCAAGGACTTAAGAAATCCTCCCGGCTTTTGGCACTCCGCCTTTACCAAGGCGCAGGTTTGGCACTTCGCTACGTATAGCGCCACATCCTTTTTCAAACCCGGCCACCAAAATAGCTTCTTCACATCGCGGTACATCTTCGTGCTCCCTGGGTGAATCGAGTACTTGGTATGGTGTGCCTCGTACAACAACTCCACCCGTAAATTGCCCACGCTTGGGACGCACAGACGACCGTCTTTCCACAGCAACCCGTCCTCCACGACGAATTGGGAATTTGACCCATCCAGAGCCTCTATCATGAACTGCTTCATATGAGCATCCATATCCAAAGCCTGCCGAATCCGATCAGCCAGGTCATATTGGACTTCAGTCCAATTCAGCACTGCTTCAGCACTAGATTGTCTATCCACACAAACAATCTCCAATGCCTCCAGCTCCTGCACCAACTGCTCATCATGCACTGATAGCCAATTCGCTTGAGCTGGGGCTCGGCGACTCAACGCGTCCGCAACCGCATTCCCTTTGCCAGGCACGTAGTGGATCTTGAAAGTATAGTCCCCCAGGAACTCCATCCACCTACGCTGCCGCATATTCAGATCTTTCTGATCAATCAAATACTTTAGGCTCTTGTGATCGGTGTAGATATCAATCTTCACACCGTACAAATAGTGTCTCCACAGCTTCAAGGCAAAAATCACGGCCGCCAACTCCAAGTCGTGGACCGGATAATTCCTCTCGTGCACTTTTAGCTGTCTCGAGCCATAAGCTATCACGCTTCCGTGCTGCAGTAGCACACAACCCAAACCGCTGCCTGAAGCATCGCTATATATCTCATAGCCTTCGGTTCCAACCGGCGAACTCAGCACAGGCGCCGTGGTCAACCGACACTTCAATTCCTCAAAAGCTCGCGCGCACTCCGGCGTCCAAACGAACTTATGCTCCTTCCTCGTCAAAGTAGTGAGAGGTAGCGCTATCCGCGAGAAGTTCTCTACGAAGCGCCTATAATAACCGGCAAGCCCCAAAAAGCTCCGGACTTCTGCTACCGTAGCAAGCTCAGGCCACTCCCGTATCGCAACAATCTTCGCCGGATCCACCGCAATACCCTCTCCACTCACTATATGCCCGAGGAACGCTACTGAGGATAGCCAAAACTCGCACTTCGAGAACTTGGCATACAACTGGTTTCTCCTGAGTGTCTCCAACACCAAATGGAGATGCTTGAAGTGATCCTCCTCACTTTGCGAGTACACCAAAATATCATCGATGAAGACGATCACGAAACGGTCTAGGTACTCCCTGAACGTCCTGTTCATCAAGTCCATGAATACTGACGGCGCATTAGTCAGCCCAAACGGCATGACCGTAAACTCATAATGCCCGTATCTCGTACTAAACGCTGTCTTCGGGATATCACTCTCCCTTATCCGCAGCTGATAGTACCCAGACTTGAGATCTAACTTCGAGTACACCGTCGACCCGACTAACTGATCGAAGAGATCATCAATCCGGGGGATCGGGTACTTGTTCTTCTCAGTCAGCTTGTTTAGCTCCCGATAATCAATACACAACCTCAAGCTTCCGTCCTTCTTCTTAACAAAGAGGACCGGTGCGCTCCAAGGCGAAGAACTCGGGCGCACATACCCTTGCTCTAACAACTCTTGTAGTTGAACTTTTAGCTCCGCCATTTCCTTAGGCGCTAACCGATACGGAGATCGTGACACAGGCTTTGCACCTGGCACTAGCTCGATCGTAAAATCTATCTCCCGTTGGGGCGGGGCTCCAGGAAGATCTGCAGGGAACACATCAGGGTATTCCGATACCACTGAAATACAATCCATAGCGGGCTTCGGCTTTGCAACCTCCACAAGTGTAAAGAACAGTTCTGCTCCGGCACGAACCGCCTTCACCACCTGAAGAGCAGACATCAACGTCTTGCTCGACCCCTTTAAGCCCGTAAAAGTCGTCTCACGACTCGCTCCCAGCTTGACTTCCTTGCTACCGCAATCTATATGGGCCTGCTACTCCGAGAGCCAGTCCATGCCAAATATGACGTCAAACTCCACTAACGGAAGTAAAGACGCCCGCAGGTCGAACTCCTGCTCTCCAATACGAGTCTTAACCTCGCAGATCCTAACCGCTCGAATCGAACACCCATTGGGCAATAACACATCCAACTTGTCCTTCGCCATCGAAGAAGGGACTCCGATGCGTGATATAAATCCTTCGGACAAGAAGGAGTGTGAAGCTCCCGTATCAAAGAGTGCTCGTGCGGGATTTTCACAAATCATTACAAATCCTGTCACCACGTCAGCTTGTTTAATGGCCTCCTGTTGGCCAAGATTATAGACCCTTGGTTGGGCCGGAGCATAGTGGGATGCGGTCGATTCCACCGCCTTTCCCTTCTCTTCGTAGGTAGCTCCTGGCCTCCTTTCGGACTTAGGACGTCCGCTCCAACAATCACGGGCAAAGTGCCCCGTCTTGCCGCAAGTAAAACACGCACCCGGGGTCCGACCCGTAGTCGCCCCAGAAGCACCAGAAGGAGCTGGACCCGAAGTCCTATGCTTCTTGAAAGTCCTCCGATAGCCAGACTTCGAAGTAGTCGGCACTTTAAACTCAGATTTCTTTTCAACCAAGCCTTTCTTCGCTTGTACACTCTTCATGTCCTTCTCCAAGGACCGGGCAGTATTGACCAAGGTTAGGAAACCCTGCGTCATCGGCCCCGACAGTAATAGTCTCAGCTCATCCCTCAGACCTTCGTAGAAGCGATTAGTCTTGCGCTCCTCATCCATGATGGTAGAGCTCGCATAACGACTCAACCGCGTAAACTCGTGGAGATATTCATCCACGCTTCGCTCACCCTGCACCAACCTCAGGAACTCATTCTCCATTGAAATCCTCTGAGTAGAAGGGAGGTATCTTGCTAAGAACAATTCCGAGAACTCTTCCATCGGAACGTCTATCAATTGTCTTCCTCTCAGATGATGCAGCTCCAAGCCTTCCCACCACATCCTTGCTTCACCGTCCAACAGGAACGTAGCAATGGTGGTCATCTGCCACTCCTCCGTCTCCGTCGCTGTCATGACTCTCTTCACCCTAGAGAGCCAGTCTTCAGCCTGAGATGGGGTTCCCAACCCCGAGAATAACGGAGGGTTAAAGCTCATTACATGCTTCAACTGCCTCTCAGTCGCCCTCCTTGGCACTATTGGTTCTACAACCACTTGCTCCATCCTCCTCGGCTCCGCCTCTTGAAGAGGTACTTGCTCCATCACAGGAGCTGGCTGCTGCGCTTGCCTCCCAGGCTGCGCATTTATCACGGCTAACACCGCTTCAGCCACCAATCTTATATTTTCCGCCGACAAAGGTGTTGCTGGAGCAACTTCTGGTGCACTACTAGCCTCAGAACCTCGGCGTTCTGACGGCCCAACACCACTTCGGGTCACCTATAGTGGTACAAAACACCGTTAAGCGACCAAATAAATTGCAAACAGCAATTATAGGAACACGCAGGTTCCTCAAACACGAGTATTTTCATTCCTAAGTGGACATTCATGGGTTCTTTTTACTGTTATAACGATGACGCACACAATGTGCTCACCACCCCTTAAAAAGAATTCGCCCACGAATTCACTTTAAGCCCGACCAAAACCAGTAGTCTGATACCAAATTGTAACACCCCCTATCCGTCGCATCGCATATAGCAGTAGGTCCGGCCGGGGCCCGACGCCATATACCACAGACAGACCGGGTGGTTACATATGGAAACCATCCAACCAATCTCAACGTCCTACACAGAGCATTCTAGCGGAAGCAATTAATATAAGTTGCAAAACAAGAACCCAGCACAAGCATGAATGTCCACTAAAACCAACAGGAATGTCATTACAAAATACTCAAAAGTCGGCCTTAAGGCCTTACAAGATGTTTCATTTGTCTATTACATGATTTACCAACCTCGGCACGCAGGCCGGCCATACATGAATAAAATAGAAAACATTTCCGCTTGGGCCTTCGAGGGCCAGCTTCGCAACAAGGGCTTTAGCCCGCTAT
The DNA here is from genome assembly GCA_039583875.1 of Platanthera guangdongensis. Taxonomy (NCBI): domain Eukaryota; kingdom Viridiplantae; phylum Streptophyta; class Magnoliopsida; order Asparagales; family Orchidaceae; genus Platanthera; species Platanthera guangdongensis. Next base: position 103,241,744 of record CM077155.1, on the reverse strand, counting down.
TGACCGCTTGGTCCAGCTGCACCTGCAAGCAAACAAACCACCGCACGGTGGCAAACAAAGCAACGGTCAGCAATGCTGACCAAATTATAACGATCCCGCCCCCAACTCGGGGCGGCGATGCTCCTTCCCTGCATTTCATTAGCACAAGCGAGCAATGCATATAATCATAGCCATTTCATCACAGACGTTGGCTCGTACGGCCACACGTCCCGTGCACTCAGGGCACATTCTCGGTGAACCGGTCGATGCTACGTCAATTGAAGCCATTAACATTCCGGACTCACCACCGCCACTTAGACGGCCATTCCTATGAGCAATTCGTCTTCATGGTATTGGTCACGTCAATTTAAGCCATCGACCACCGAAGACTCACATCTATGCCAACGGCGAGTGCCATGTAACTTTAGGTCTCTCTAACCCGAACGACATAAAGCGGGTACGGCTCCATCTAACCCGTGCTCACATCGCAACGGCAATTTAAGCCATTTGCGCGGGTCAAACTTTCACCGAGTCCCATTCTACCGCAAGACACATAACCCCGTTATGTTCATGTTGGCACTCAGGCCACCAAGTTGGCAAGATCTCGTATCCGCCCAGTTTTCCGGGTGCACCTTTGGGTTAGTCCCCAAGGCTCCCTGCTGCAATCTACCGCGTAGAAAACCCGAAAACAACCAATAGCACGGAGTCTTCTCCGGCCTTATGCAATGCAACATCACCGATCCGAACTACATGTCCGGGTAGGCTTCAACCAAAATGCCTATGTCCGTTCTCGCATACGGACGCTAAACAACGGGGACTTTACATATCTACCCGAAGGAACGCCTCCAACTCTTCGCAAACTCGCGAGAGAGGGCTTCCTATGCTAAGAAAGAGAGCTATCATGCTCACAAGTGAGGATCGTTACCCTTGCGTTCCTCTTCGGCGCCATCGAAATGTAATCGGATAGAAATCACCGCGCTTGCGTTGCCTCCGTGGATTCGGAGTCGGCTTGCGATTCGGAGCTCCGAAGCTCCTCCAATGGCTGATCTAGCTCCTCTTCCTCTAGCCTTGGCTCTTCTTTCTCCAAAGGTTTGGAGAGAGATCAAGTGATGAAAAGTGGATTTTTCTTAAGTCAAACCCGTGTATATCCTCCCAGGAACCATCCCCAGCCGTCGGATCTCAACCTAAGAAAACGAGCGGCTTTGATTCGGGGCTGAAATGCCCAATCTGGGCCGCACACGGCTTGGCACACGCCCGTGTCCAGGGCCGTGTGCCGCATTCGCCGTCAAAATCGAATCTTCTGAACACGCACACGGGCATCGAACACGCCCGTGTTCTAGCTGACACGCCCGTGTTCCAGCTGACACGGCCGTGTAGCCGGCCGTGTACCCATGATTTTTCCCCCGTTTCCAACCCGAGCACTGCACGGGTTCTAGGACACGCCCGTGTCCTTGCCCGTGTCACAATGACACGCCTGGGCCCCCAGGCCGTGTACACGGGACATTTCGTCGAGGGAGAACGACGACTCGCTGACACGGCCTTGGACACGCCCGTGTCCGAGGCCGTGTGCCTTGTCTCGACGATCGTCGAGTGAATCTCGACGATTTCACCTTGACGATCGTCGACACGGGTCGACACGCCCTGCGACACGCCCGTGTCGCAGGCCGTGTGCCCATTCTCGACGAATCGTCGAGAATAACTCGACGATTTCACGGCTAAGTGTCGACACGGGTCGACATGCCCTGCGACACGCCCGTGTCGCAGGCCGTGTGCCCATTCTCGACGAATCGTCGAGAATAACTCGACGACTTCGCGGCTAAGTGTCGACACACGCTTGACACGCCCTGGGACACGCCCGTGTCCCAGGCCGTGTGCCTTCAGCCAGAAACCAAAACTGGCCCAAAACGTCCCCCTTTGCTCCTTTGAGTTTCGGGGCGTTACAAGCAGTATGTGCAATTTGACGGGCTTCAAGATGAAGACCCGAACGCACACATAGCCAGCTTTCTTGAGATTTGTGACACCTTCAAGATAAATGGTGTCACAAATGATGCTATTAGGCTAAGATTATTTCCTTTCTCTCTTAGAATTAAGGCTAAGCAGTGGCTGAACACCCTTCCTAAAAATAGCATAACTACTTGGACGCAATTAACTGAAAAATTTTTGGCCAAGTATTTTCCGCCTGCTAAAACAGCTAAACTTAGGAATGACATTTCTGCCTTTGGACAGATAGACTCTAAGACCCTTTATGAAACCTGGGAAAGATTTAAAGAATTATTAAGACGATGCCCACATCACGCTCTGCCTGTATGGTTGCAGGTGCAGACGTTTTATAATGGGCTAAATCAAAGCACGAAGCAAATGGTAGACGCAGCTTCTGGCGGTACTTTAAACCATAAGACCCCGGAAGCAGCTCTTGAGCTGTTTGAAGACATGGCCATGAACACTTACCAGTTGAATGTGCCTAGGTCCCGCCCAAACAAACCTGCAGGTCTCTTTGAAGTGGACAACGTCTCACAACTCGCACTGCAAGTTGAAATATTAAGCAAAAAAATTACGGAGATGACTGCTGCCTCCGCCCCTCAGGTATGGGAATCTGCAACTCCTCCCGCCGAACATTTGGATTATGTAAATAATATGCCTAGAACTGCTTTTAATAATTTTTCTGCTGCGAATTATCATCCTCCTGGTTTTAATTTTCCGAATAGTTATAATCCTGCGTTAAGAAATCATCCGAATTTTTCGTGGAGCAATCCATCGAATGCTGTGCGCCCGCCACCGCAAAGTGATTTTTCTGCTCCACCACCACCTCCTCAAAGTTTTCCAAAACCTCCAAATTTGGAGGAAGTGTTTTCAAAATACATGAATGCTAATGACGCTACGATTAGGACCTTAACCGGAAGTGTTAAAAACTTAGAAAATCAGGTAGGACAGCTCGCTAAAATGATTTCTGAGCGACCCGTAGGGTCTCTTCCTTCCAATACCGAGCCCAACCCGAGAGAGCAAGCGAAAGCTATAACTCTTCGGAGTGGGAAGAAAGTTCCTGGTATGGTAAGTGAAGAACCCGAGGCAAGCTCCGCTCCCGTTTTTGAAAATCAAAGCTCCGTTCCCCTTTTAAAAATTCCATCCTCTGCCGAAGACATTATCACCCCTATCGTAGAAAAAGAATTCACTCCACCACCCACCTTTAAAAATAATCCATCCCCGCCATACCCTTCCGAACTTAATAAACAACGACAGGACGATCAATACACCCGTTTTTTGGAAATGTTTAAACAAATCCACGTAAATCTGCCTTTCCACGAAGCCATATCCCAGATGCCGAAGTACGCAAAATACCTTAAGGACCTCCTAACTAACAAGAAGAAGTTAGAGAACCTTTCTCATGTCACGTTAAATGCCGCGTGCTCGGCGGTTTTGACAAACGGATTACCGAAAAAAATCAGTGACCCGGGTAGTTTCTCTATCCCGTGTGTCTTTGGTGATCTCTTTGTCAAACACGCTTTAGCCGACTTAGGTGCGAGTATTAATCTTATGCCCCTCTCGTTGTTTAAAAAGTTAGGAATTGGTAGTCTCAACCCCACACGAATGAGTATCCAGCTAGCCGACAGGTCAGTTAAATACCCGTTAGGAATAGTGGAGGACGTCCTAGTCAAAGTTGACAAGTTCATCTTCCCGGTGGACTTTGTCATTTTAGACATTGAAGAAGACGTCGAGGTTCCCTTGATCCTTGGCCGACCCTTCCTTGCCACCTCCCGAGCTATCATTGACGTAAGCAATGGTAAGCTCTTCCTTCGAGTGGGCGACGATGAGGTAACTTTCTCCATCACCCCCTCGATGAAGAACACACTAGCTAATGATGACTCCTGTTTTTTCATGGATACCGTAAGTGAAGAATCCTTCTCTCACACCTCTGCTTTTGAAGAAGAATTTTCCAATTTTTGTTCCTCTCCTCCTCCTCCAACTGAATCTCTACACCTACGTGAAGAATCCTCCACCCGCCTTTCTGATTTTGAAAAAGAATTCTTTGATTTCTGTTCCTCTTCTACTTTTCCAAATGAATCGCTGCACGAAGTCGCCATGGCCGCTAGCAACACCCCTTTTAATTTTACTTATAAAAAAGTGTACGAGGACATAGTTTTTGAAAAAGAACAAATTTCCAAAACCTCGTATGATGACCCCCCTACCTTGGAACTGAAAGAACTACCAGAGCACCTTCAATACGCTTTCTTAGAAAAGGACTCTAAGCTGCCTGTCATAATTTCGGCCTACCTCACGGATGCACAAAAAAATAAACTTCTTTCAATTTTACAAAAGCATCGCCAAGCTATTGCTTGGCAGATATCTGATATCAAGGGCATAAGCCCATCTTTCTGCACTCATAAAATCTTAATGGAAGATAATTCTCGTAACTCTATACAACCTCAGCGCCGTATAAACCCAAACATGAAAGACGTAGTTAAGGGCGAGGTTATGAAATTGTTAGACGCAGGAATTATCTATCCTATATCCGACAGTAAGTGGGTTAGCCCAGTGCAGGTAGTACCAAAGAAGGGAGGGATAACGGTCGTAAGTAATGAAAATAATGAATTAATCCCGACTCGGACGGTGACCGGATGGCGAATGTGTATAGATTACCGTAAGTTGAATGACGCCACCCGCAAGGATCACTTCCCCTTGCCGTTCATTGATCAAATTTTAGAACGACTTTCCGGACATAGCTTTTATTGTTTTCTCGATGGCCTCTCGGGGTATCTTCAAATCCCCATCTCCCCCGAGGACCAGGAGAAAACTACGTTTACTTGTCCCTTCGGCACCTTCGCCTACCGAAGAATGCCGTTTGGATTGTGCAATGCGCCAGCTACATTCCAACGATGTATGCTCGCCATCTTTGACAAGTACGTAGAAAGCATTATGGAAGTCTTCATGGATGATTTCTCCGTCTTTGGGAATTCCTTCGATAGTTGCTTAGAGAACCTCGAAAAAGTCCTAGAGCGATGCGAAGAAACTAACCTCGCCTTAAATTGGGAAAAATGTCATTTTATGGTAAGGGAAGGGTTAGTTTTGGGACATAAAATTTCTGAAAGGGGTATTGAAGTAGACGTTGCGAAAATAGAAGTTATCGAGAAACTGCCGCCACCTACGAACATAAAAGCCATAAGAAGTTTCCTGGGTCATGCGGGTTTCTACCGCCGCTTCATAAAGGACTTTTCCAAAATCACCAAGCCTCTTACCCATCTCTTAGAAAAAGACGCCCCATTCATCTTTGATGACCTCTGTCTAGCTGCCTTCAATTTAATAAAAGAAAAATTAGTTAATGCGCCAATCATGATAGCTCCGGTGTGGGATCTTCCATTTGAAATAATGTGTGATGCGAGTAGTTATGCGGTGGGAGCCGTACTAGGTCAACGTATTTCCAAAAACTTCCACCCCATTTATTACGCTAGTAAAACACTCACATCTGCACAGGAAAATTACACCACAACCGAGAAGGAGCTCTTAGCGGTAGTATTCGCATTTGACAAATTTCGCCCTTATATTACTCTTTCGAAAATCATTGTTTTTACGGACCACTCGGCCCTCAAATATCTTCTCTCTAAAACGGATGCCAAGCCTCGCTTGATTCGCTGGGTCTTACTCCTCCAGGAGTTTGACTTAGAGATCCGTGATAAGTGAGGGGCCGAGAACTTGGCCGCCGACCACCTTTCGCGCCTAGACAACCCGTTTATCGAGCAATTAGATGAAAATTCTTTTCATTACTATTTCCCTGATGAGAAGCTTTTCGTAATTAACACATCTACTTCTCCTTGGTTTGCCCGCATCGCCAACTATCTAGTGGCTCGTGTGCTCCCAAAAGAGTTCTCGTCTCAGCAAAAGAAGAAATTCTTTTCTGAATTGAAGAACTACTTTTGGGAGGACCCGCATCTTTTTATAGTATGTGCAGATCAAGTGATCAGGAGGTGTGTTTCCTTGCATGAAGGATTAGATATTATTAAACATTTGCATGAAGGACCGACAGGTGGGCACTATCAAGCTGCTCGCACCGCTCACAAAGTGTTAAGCGCGGGTTTTTACTGGCCCAGCCTGTTTAAAGACGCGCATGCCTTTGTGAGTAGGTGTGATAGTTGCCAACGGTCGGGGAATATTTCGAATAAAAATGAAATGCCACAAAATTATTTCCTAGAGTGCGAAGTTTTCGACCTCTGGGGGATTGATTTTGTCGGCCCTTTTCCTTCTAGCTTCGGGAATAAGTATATTTTAGTTGCCGTTGATTATGTTTCACGTTGGGCCGAAGCCCAAGCTCTTCCTACGAATGATGCCCGAGTCGTAGTTAATTTCCTCAAAAAATTATTTTCTCGATTCGGTACGCCGCGCGCTATCGTTAGTGATAGGGGTTCCCATTTCTGTAACGCACAATTTTCAAAAATCCTAACTAAATATGGCGTTACTCATAAGCTTTCCACTGCCTACCACCCCCAAACTAACGGACAAGTCGAAGTAGTGAATAGAGAAATAAAAAGAATTTTAGAAAAGACTGTTTCCACATCTAGAAAAGACTGGTCAGCCAAATTAGACGATGCTCTATGGGCCTACCGAACAGCGTACAAAACCGCCCTCGGCTGTACGCCATATCGGTTGGTTTATGGAAAATCGTGTCATTTACCCGTAGAGTTAGAGCACCGCGCCTTTTGGGCCTTACGATTTTTAAACTTCGATCCCCACTCTGTCGGCGATTTTCGAAAATTTCAACTTAACGAACTCGACGAGTGGCGCTCTTACGCGTATGAAAATAACAGACTTTATAAAGAGCGGACGAAGCGTTTACACGACCGACATCTTAGGCACCCAAAAATCTTTAAGCCAGGCGACCAAGTGCTTCTTTATAACTCTCGTTTACGTTTATTCCCGTGTAAATTAAAATCACGTTGGTCTGGGCCTTTTACTGTTTTAGAAGTCTTTTCTTATGGTACTGTTTTAATTTCTCACCCAGATAAGGGTACTTTCAAAGTGAATGGTCAGCATCTTAAACTGTATTTCTGTGATGATGTCAGTCTAAACCCTGTTAACTCTATCTTTCCGGTCCTGACATTTGATTAATCTGAACATTATTTTACTCACAAACTTTGACATTTATTCGAACTTATTTTGAAAACAATATTTGGGACAATCTTATTTTGATGCGTCGAGCTCAAACGACGCTTTAAACAAAGGGCGCTCTTGGGAGGCAACCCAAGTTATCTTTTTCTGTTTTCTTTCTTTTACACTTTTTGCCCCGCCTGGCTCCGGCAAGCTGAAACTTCTGCGATCGCCTGCTCCAACGGTTCTGCTTCCATGCCAACGTCCGCCCGACGACGTTTCATGAAGATCCACAGCACAAGCATGGACGAGCGGCATCACTCTACTTGCCCTGCAAAATAAAACCGGGGAAGTACCTGCTTTTCAATTCTGTCTTTTATTTCTGTACTTTACTTTTCTCTCGTTCTCCGACCTCCTTCTCCATTGCGGACAATGTAGATTTTAAGCTTGGGGGAGGACTTCCTCCTTCTTTTTGTTTTCTTTTTGTTTTGTAAATATCCCCAAAAAAAAAAAAAAAAATCCAAAATTTCATAAAACTCTTATATATATATATAGCTGCATTTTGGTATTTCAATAAGTACCCCATGTTTATGTTTTGTTTTTCTCAAACTTCTTTATAAACAACGTAGTTAATTATAATTTTTCTAATCATTCTTTTTAATCATATTTCACAAGTAAAATGTTGGCCATGCTGTGTTTCTAATTCACGGTAGCATGTTAAGGTAAAATATTTCTCTAAACCGTGCATTTCTATTATGGTTTTTCGTTCTTTATTTTCTTTACTTTCTCTAAAAATTTATCATCCACTATTTTCCTTTTCGTCTTTAGATGATTTTTGTAAGAACATATTTTGAATAACGTAGTAGATATGAACGATCCAAGTGACATATTATTTTTATTTTCAAGATAATTTCATCAATCTTCTTTTATTATCTCGAACTTGCTTTTTGAAATTTATCGACTCTATGTTTTAAATAAATTTAAAAAAAATAATGCGTGAAAATGATTTAGGCCATTTTTGTTTACGTTTGAGCTTTCTTGCCAACCTAACTCTTTTACCACTAGTTAGCCGCTTTTGAGCCATTTTTCCAAATTCATTTGATAAACTCCACACACATTTTCATTTTCACCAAAGCCCAAATTCCTACCTATCTAATCGCGCTAATTTTGTTTGATAGGAAATTTTGTCTTATCTGTGGAGATATTGTTGAAAAAGGTGTACTCAAAAGCAATATATTGAAAAGAAAAAAAAAACAAAAATGAATGAAAATAATAAAAAAAAAATGAAAAAAAAAATGAGATAAATAATCATAAAGAGAAAAAAAAATAAATTTATTTATAAATATTTTGTTTAAAATAAATTTATTTTTTTTGAAACTCGTTGCTTTGGTTTAGTGTGATTTTTAAGCCTCCATGTTTATATTTGAATTCCACTCCTATTCATATTCCTAAACCAAACGTTTCGGTCCTATTAAGTCCTTTTGATTCACGCCTTTTTTTTAATTTTATTTAACAACTAAGAAAAGAAGAAAAGTAAATCAGTTTTAGTTTTGGATTTAAACTTAGATTTTTGTTATTTAATTGATATAATTATAATGCGTTGCTTGGATCTAGTAATAACTCAATACGTTCTTTTCATTTTCATTACCTTGCTCAAATCTATTTAAAGAATTTCGTCAAAATTCTGGATGATTTATTTTTATTAAGTAAAGTTTATAAAAGTTAAACCATACCTAAAAAATTGTTTTAGATTTACGTTTTACATTCTCCCTACCTAGAATTTCGCATAGTACTTGTGTGAGTATGATTAAAACGTTTTGAATTAGTCACTCTTATGATTAGCTAGTCTTTATATCTTTGCTTGGGGACAAGCAAAACTTAAGCTTGGGGGAATTTGATAATACGTTTGTAGTCAATTTTATTAGGATATTTTCGGGGTTTTAAAGCCAATCATGTCTTGTAAAGTACTTGTTTTGATTCCCCTTTGTATATATTTTTGTCGCTAATGCATTTTTTCTGCTTTTTGCAGGTTTTCACGGCTTTCAGCCGAAGTTTGCTGTGACACGCCCCAAGGTCACGCCCTACCAGGGCGTGTACCTAGGGCGTGTACCCAGAGGAATGAAGCAATTGGTCCGAAACTGCATTCCATGGAAACTTAGTGTACACGCCCTCGGTCACGCCCGTGTCACACCCGACACGGGCGTGTACTAGAGGCGTGTCCCCAGGTTCCGAGGAATCGCCGCAGCGCGCTCGTTTTTCCCGCTCCACCGTCGCACCGAAAGTGTCACGCCCCAGGGTCACGCCTGACCCGGGCGTGACATATGGGCGTGTACTTCAGCAATTCCGCCCGTCACCTCCAGCATTCAATTTCAGCCCGAAGAAGTCACGCCGCAAAGAACACGCCCCAGGGTCACGCCCTACCAGGGCGTGACCAGTGGGTGTGTACCGCAACAACTCCGTCAGAATTCAATTCCTGCCCGAAAAAGTCGCGCCGAATGTGTCACGCCCCAGGGTCACGCCCGACCAGGGCGTGACAGGGGGGCGTGACCCGACCCGAAAAAATTCTATAAATAGAGCCCAACTCCAGGGGTTTTAGGACAACTTTCACTTTGGGAGGGGAGGTTCTGTCCTTTGTTTTTCTGAACTTTTAAGCATGTATTTTCATTTCTAGTTCGTAGCTCTAGCTTTATGCTTTCCCTGTATTAGCTCCTAGCTTCTTTCTGTAGTATGACGCTAATGATAGTGTAGTTTCCTTTTCATGTTCTTGTAATCTCTCATTTTCAAGCTGTAGATCACTGTTTCTATAAATAAAAAGTGTTGTTTTCTTTTTCGTTCCTGCTCTGTTTTCAGTATTTTTCTTCTACTCATCCCCCTCTTCCACCTCACCATGATTAACTAATCCTCCATGTACTCGATCTTAATGATCCGAGGTTCGAGTGATTAGGTTATGATGCTTTGAATCTTACCTTTTCTTTTTAGGGTTTAGCTTTGAATTACTCTTGATTTATCACGGGTTTGAGGTATATTATCGATATATACTCTCCACCTTTGCTTTCATTCTGGGTTAGCCGAGAGGCCAAAAGTTTGAAATGAGCACTCAAGAGTAAAGGGAGTTGTTCGCACCCCTCGAGAGAGGCAGACGATCAAATCTCCTGGATTGGAGTAAAATCCATTAGAGGGGTTCACCGCGTAAAGCGAGTTTTAGGCCTCCGATTTAGGCGAAAGTCGGTCGGACCTTCCTAAACTCAGTTAGGCACGGCCTTCGAGAGAAGCGTGTCAATATTCATGGAACCTCCACGGTCAAAGACCTTTACCCTAATTAGCTTAGGTTTATTTATCATATTTTTCTAATCACTCTTGCCGAGGTGATTTCTGATCGAGTGCATTTTCCCTTCATCGTTACTAAGCTTAAGTTAATCGCTCTCTTTATCTTTTCATACAAGTAGTTCTCTTCTTTTAGTACATTTAGCCAAGCCTTATTTTGCCGTCGATAAAATAATAGATTTCGTGTGAGTAAGCTTACTCAACTGTTCCCGGATTTCAATACGACACTTGTGTCCCCTAGCTGCATTTCGATAGGTATACTTGCCTTGATGAATTGTTAGTTTGGTATTTTCTCTTTGCAGATATCTCAGAGACAATCAGTATGCTTCTAAACCGAACAAACATCCCTCCGCTGATATTATTTGTTTTGGATGCAATAAGCCAGGACACGTCGTGGCCGACTGCCAGCAAGGCAAGAGAGAAAGGGGAAGGGAGAGGAGCACAAGTCTTCTAGAGATAAGAAGAAAGAGAAGAGCTACATCGCCAAAAAGCCAAAGACACTGAGTGAATCTGATTCCTCAGACTCCAGTGATGATGAGGAAGCCTACTTCGGGCTGGTGGGTCGCTCCGACTCAGAAGGAGAATGCCCCCCATTTACTGGGAAGGTAAAAGCTCACACCCCTCTCTCCGACTCTAACTCTGATCCTGAGTCTCAGGATGATGACCCTGAGGATAGCCTTTCGGCCCGTGAAGCGGAGCTCCTCGAGAAGTATGAGCTTCTGCTCAACACTTTCGAGGAGTGCCGTAAGAGATTGAAGGCTGAGAAAAAGGAAGTGAAATTCCTTAAGGGTGAGAGTGTCTCCCTAAGGGAAGAGATCACCAGTCTGATCTCTCTCCAACAGGAGCACCTAGACCTGACTTCAAAGCATTCAGAGTCTCTTAAGCTCCTTGATCTTAAGCAGGAGGAAGTTGACAAGTTGGAAGAACAACTTGCGGAAGAAAGGAATATCGTCAAGAGCTTCTCTATGCCAAAAACAGTTCTTCCAGTGGTTGATACCTTCTCTGCTCAGGCCAAAGGAGATGGCTTGGGGCATGTAGGGGTATCTGGTTTCTCATCCAGGAGAAACAGGAACTAGAGGAAGAATAAGGCCGCCAAGAAGGCCTCTGCTGCTGAAAAGGGAAAGGCTCCGCTCAGTCCTGTTGCGTTCAGAAATCCTAGCTTTCCTTGCAACCAACATGATTTTGAATCAACATTTGGTCATCATTTCCGGCCCTCGGTTGCAAAGCCAAAGAGCCGATATCATGGTTGGACTTTTCCCCGAAACTTCGGTGAGAGTGCCTTCAAGGCACCTTATGAGGAAATCCACATGGGAAATTATGGTCAATTCTCTAGCGGCCATAATGGAAAGCAGGCACCAAGATCCAAGCCTGTTATACTGGAGAAACAGAATGTGAAGAAGTCATGTGACTGCAATCACTATGAGGCCTCCACCTCCAGATCCAAGGCACCGGCTGTACCTACCGTTCCAAGGGTAAAGCAGGAGTCTAGGAAGAGGTACAACAGATTTGACTGTTGGTGTTGTGGCAAAGTCGGTCACTTTGCCGTGGATTGTTGGTTTAATCCGAGGTATAATGAGACTCCCTATGTTAGCAATGCGAGGCTGACCACTCGTAGGGTTAACCACCCGAGGGGGAGTATGCTAACCAAGAATCTAGGACCCAAGTTCGATTGGGTTCCTAAGGGAAATTAATTTTGTTTTGCAGGAATGTCCAAAGGCCACCAAAACGCCGATATGGTACTTGGATAGTGGATGCTCCCGGCATATGACTGGGACAAGAAGCCTGCTGCGTGATTACACTCCTGTCGCGAATGGACCCAAAGTCATCTTTGGGGGGTCAGATCGAGGAGTCACCAGAGGTTACGGTATGATTTCCAACGGTATAATCTCTATCACCGACGTGGCTTATGTTGAAGGGTTAAACCATAACCTGATCAGTGTAAGTCAGTTATGTGACAAAGGTTATGACGTTAAGTTCTGCAAGGATAAATGCCTGATAATATCATGTGCCTCTTCTGAGACGCTATTAACAGGCATCAGGAGCCGAAATATCTTCTGCTTAAATTTTTTTAGTTTAGATTCATCTACCCCTGTATGCCTAGTAGCAACAGGCAGTGCATCTCTTTGTGAACAATGGCACAAGAGATTGGCACATGTTAATTTCAAAACAATTAGTATGCTGTTTTCTAAAAACTTAGCAAGGGATGCTCCCGTTATCAAGTGCATCAAGGATAGCCCCTGTCCTGCATGCCAGATGGGCAAACAGACTCGGTCTACCTTTAAGAGCATTGCAGACAAAGACTCTTCCCGATGTCTTTACCTTCTACATATGGACTTGTTTGGTCCAATGCAAGTTCATAGCTTGGGAGGCAAGTCGTATACGCTAGTGATAGTTGATGATCATTCTCGGTTTACATGGGTGTTCTTCTTAAAACGAAAGTCGGATACGTTTGACATCTTCACTAGTTTTGTCAAGCAGGTTCAGAACGAATTTAACTGCTCAGTGGTCAAAATCAGAAGTGGCCATGGAACAGAATTCGAATCTGGTGCTATGACAGAGTTTTGTGAAGAACAAGGTATCTTTCATGAGTTTTCCTCCCCGCGGACTCCTCAGCAAAATGGAGTTGCGGAGAAGAGAAATAGAACTCTCATTGAAGCCTGCACGATAATGTTGAAAGACGCTTCTCTCCCAGAATACTTCTAGGCAGAGGCGGTCAATAAAGCTTGTCATGTACAAAACCGAGCATTGATCAACAAGCATCATCATAAGACGCCTTATGAGCTACTGAGAGGCAGGAAACCAAACATATCCTACTTGAGGATCTTTGGTTGCAAATGCTATGTACTGAATAATGGGAAGTACCCGCGTACTAAATTTGGTGAAAAAAGCTTCGAAGGCATATTCATGGGCTATAGTTCCCACAGTCGGGCATATAGGGTCTTCAATAAGAAAACCCTAGTGGTAGAAGAATCAATTAATGTTGTATTTGATGAAGGAAGTTTGCTTAATAGCAATTCTTCCAGCGGTATTCTTGAAGATGCAGGTGCACGACTTGAACAGCTGAGTCTCGATGAGACCGCTAAAGATGAAACTCCTAAGTACGTCAAAGTTTCCACCTCAACGTCAACTGGGAATGTTGAAGATCAAAATGGAACAAATCTCTTAGAAGAAGGAGAAGCCCAAGAAGTAGTCGAAGCTCCAGACGCCAGACTTCTAGAGCTCCGGCATGTGAGGGATCATCCTAGAGATCAGATCATCGAAGATCCTCATGACGGTGTCAGAACTCGAAGAGGTACTATTAACGAGATTTTGCATCTTAGCTTCCTGTCACAGGTTGAGCCAAAGACGTTCGACGAGGCGAACAAAGATGCGGCATGGATTTTGGACATGCAAGATGAACTACATCAATTCGAACGATGCAACGTTTGGACGCTGGTTCCCAGACCACACAAGCAGAATGTGATTGGCACCAAGTGGATCTTCAGAAATAAACTGGATGAACATGGTGTCATCATAAAGAACAAGGCCAGGCTGGTGGCTCAAGGTTACAGACAGGAGGAGGGGATTGACTTCGACCAGACCTTTGCACCAGTGGCAAGGCTCGAGGCAATCAGATTGTTCCTGGCGTATGCTTCACACAAAGGATTCACAGTCTATCAAATGGATTTGAAATCAGCATTCTTGAACGGAGACCTGAAAGAGGAAGTATACGTCGCTCAACCCCCAGGTTTTGTCAATCCTACTTATCCCAATCATGTATATTTTCTTAATAAAGCTTTATATGGTTTAAAACAAGCTCCACGAGCTTGGTATGAGACTTTATCTAGTTTTCTTCTTGAGAACAAGTTCTCTAGAGTTAAAATAGATAAGACATTGTTTCTCAGGGAAGTCAAAGGCAGGATTTTGCTGGTGCAAATCTATGTCGATGACATTATATTCGGCTCAACGGACAACAATCTTTGCAAAACGTTTTCTAAACTTATGCAAGGAAAGTTTGAAATGAGCAGTATGGGAGAGCTAAAGTATTTCTTGGGACTTCAAGTGAAACAGTCTGAGGATGGAATTTTCATCTCTCAGACGAAGTTCACAAATGAACTCCTCAAGAAATTCGGTATGGAGAATGCAACCTCTTTGAGGACTCCAATGGGATCCACTATGTCTCTGGATAAGGATGAGAAAGGTAAACCTTTTGATGAAACCAAATACAGAAGCATCATTGGATCCCTGCTCTACCTTACTGCCAGTAGACCGGATATCATGTTTTCCACATGTGTCTGTGCCAGATATCAGGTGAACACTAAGGAATCTCACTATGTCGCTGCAAAGCGAATTCTAAGATACCTTAAAGGTACTCCCAATCTTGGCTTGTGGTACCCGAGAAACAATGATGTCGAGCTAATAGGTTTTTCAGATGCTGATTTTGCAGGGAGTAGGGATGACAGGAAAAGCACTTCCGGGACGTGTCAATTCCTCGGAAGAAGGCTTATCTCATGGAACAACAAGAAGCAGAATTGTGTAGCTACCTCCACAGCAGAGTCTGAGTACATCTCGGCAGGCAGCTGTTGCGCACAACTCCTATGGATCAGAAACCAGTTAGCCGACTACGACCTTCAGTTCAAGGAAGTACCAATGTACTGCGACTCCTCCAGTGCAATTGCAATTGCCAACAATCCGGTATCGCACAGCAGAACGAAGCATATTGAAGTGCGCTACCACTTCATTCGGGAGCACGTGGAGAACAAGGACATCTCTCTCTGTTATGTCCCCACGGACAGGCAGATTGCAGATATATTCACAAAGCCCTTAGACGAAGCCAAGTTCAGTCTTTTCAAAACTGAATTGGGGATGCTAAACTATGAGGAATGAAAACTACAGAAGCTCCAGGCTCGTGCATCTAGGGGGAGCCTCTACCAGGAACTCAAGTGTGTGCACAGGTGCAAGAATTGAGGGGGAGCAAGGGATCAAATGCAACAGACCCAGATTTGCAGAAGCCGAAAAGGGGGAGATTACCCTCTCGGCTAAGGCTAAGGTGGCTCCAAGTTGGCTAAGGTGGCTCCTAGTTTGCTCTCAAGAAATTGGTACTGGTAATGAATATCTCTCTCAACTCAATTTCAAGTTTATGATTTTCATTCCCATACGCTCTATTCACCTTAGCTTGTAGGGTTTAGGCTTCTTCAAATAGGGGGAGATTGTTGGGTATTGTATCCACAACGCACCTGATTTGAAGAAGCCCCTGAACAAGCTAAGGTAAATAGACAATGTATTTGATAAAATATTTCCAGTTGTGCTTGCAGTTTTTCCACGCTAAGTGCACACCAATGTCAGGGTGCAGTAGGTCAATATACACGGGTCTGCACGACGTAATCCCTCGTTGAGCAGATCAGTATGTTGGCCTACGTGTAATCTCTCTATTGGAGTGTACTTATTTTCAAGTACAGGGCTGTGATATTGCAAGAACAGACAAGGAGCAAGGATGAGTCAAAGAGCAGCTCAGAGGCGGAAAAGTCGAAAAATCATCCAAGTATTATTCGACGAGAATCACCAAGTGATTCTCGCAGATTCGGTGAGAATCACTAGTGATTCTCGCCTAATCGTCGAGAATCACTGATTGATTCTCGCCATCTCTTTCCAGCTACCTCAGAGCGTGCAAACAAGTCTACATCGACGAGAATCACCTTTGATTCTCGACGATTCGACGAGAATCACCTCTGATTCTCGCCGAATCGGCGAGAATCACCTTCGATTCTCGCCGATTTTGCCTTGGGCAATTTTCTGGAAACCGCTGGACCGGACTCTGCCGCTGGCACTGTTTTGAACCGGGCTTGGGGTTTCTACTGGTGGGACCCACAACAGTCATTAAGGAGTATTCGAGTGTATAAATACATGCGTATTTTTGAACAGAGAACACACACAGAAAAAGACGAAGCCGAGCCGCCGACATTGACCTAAATCGCGATACCTGCTCCGCCGCCGTCGCCGCTCGTGCTAGTCGATCGCCAGCCGTTTGATCGTGATTCTTCCAGATCTTCCGACGACAGAAGATCTGCCAAGCACAGCGTCTCACGCGTCTAACCAGAGATCCCTTGTCTCTTGATTCGTTGATCGGGAAAACCTTCCCCTTCCGAATCGATCGAGACGATCGATCCTAGTGTGACCGTTGGAAGACCTTGCTTGCTTTGCTACGAAGATTGAGTCTCCAAAGTACTGCAGCCACACACCGTTGTCGCCGCCGATTCCGAGAACCGTTGTCACAGCCGATTCCGAGAACCGTGCCGTCGCACTTCTTGCCGCCGCCGGTTTCGGGAGATTCTCTCCAAGTGAGATCTAGGGTTGTGGACTCTTCGCTGACTTCAAGAACACGTCATCGAACGAAGAGGGACACCTTAGTCTCCAAAGTTGTTTGTATTTCTTATACATTCTAGTTTCATTTTTGTTGTAAAGGAACGTTTGTTCCTAGTTGTAAGGGTTGGGTGCAACCCGTGTTGTGGGAGTGTTGTCTCCTACGTGTGGAAGGGTTCCTTCCAATAGTGCAAGGATTGGATTTCAATCCTGTTGGTGAAGTGACCGAGTCGTCCCTTGTTGGGAGATAGGTCGAAGGGGGAAAGTGGATGTACCCAAATCGGGGAACCACTATAAATTGCTTGTGTACCTTCTTTGCTGTGCTGTTCTGTTTTCGTGTGCAGGTACAATTTTAATTCTGCAAAAACGCTGCACGTCACCTATTCCCCCGCCCCCCCATAGGTGAACGTAGTTGACACTAGGTGGAATTTCAGTATATACACATACAGAAGAAGATTTTCATCAGAAGATCTAAGAAGAAAGTGGAGAGAGAGAGAGCTACATCTATTGAAGTGCAGTTGCTGAACCAGGCTGCTAAGAAGGATTCAGATTGAGATCTGAATATCAAGAAAGTTGCTGATTGAAGATCAACTTCACAGGAGTTCAACCCTACTGAGTTCAGATTCAAGAAGATTTGAAGAAAGCTAAGAGTGGTTGTTCTCTGCTATCAGATTCTTCTAAGAACTGATCAAGAAGCCATCCATCCATTCTCTCTCTACTAGGGTGGTGGTAAAATACAAACTTAAATCAATTTTCTATACGATCTTTATAAGATCTGAGTTATAAGCCTCTGTTTATAAAGGCTGAGTTGTATGAGATTTAGATCTCTGAGTGGTAGGGCTGTGAGCCTCAGTTGTAGGAGATTGTTATCTCTGAGTGTAGGCCTTGTTGAAGGCTGAGGTAGGGCAGATTGCCTGAGCTGTAGGAGTGTGGACTCACTCTGAGTTGTAGGAGCCTTGTTGGGTTCTGAGCTATAAGATCTGAGGATCTGAGGTGAAGAGAAGAAGTTAGGCCGAATCTAGCACACTGCTAGATAGGCGAAGGGGGAAAGTGGATGTACCGAGACCTAGGGAACCACTATAAAAACTGTGTGCACTCTGTGATTGTATAATTCTGTGAATTCTGTGCTGTGATAGTTGTAGAATTATCTGTTTATGAGTAATTAACTGAATAGATATTCTGCCTTAGAAGAAAAAGGAATTACACCTATTCACCCCCCCTCTAGGTGGTTAGGCACTAATTCTTTCAAATGCTCATACAAACAAATAGGTTAAGTGTCTTTTGCAAGGCTCCCATCGTATAAAAAGTCCTATACCTATATATATGATTGGGTGTCAGGTTGTATGCGAGTATTTGTGTAGTTATATGTTATGCCATGATTCATGCAAGCGCAACACACGCACACGAATTTATGCGCACAGACATCTATATCCCCCATTTTGGAAGCTAGCTTCACTCAGAAGATACTCTGCCATGTCCAATAGAGACGGTGGGTCGGGACACCCACTCGTAGACGGGTATTCACACTAATAGGCCTAGCCATTACATATGTCTTTAAAGGACACACCAGAGTCTCCACGTACTATGCTGACCCAATGCCAGTCTTTTAATTGCTAAGTGTAAACTACACCCGCCGAGTCATCATATTGAGTCGATGTGAACGACCATTAATTACCGAAGACCCACCACCTTATGTACATGCAACTATGAATTTCTGAGCCATCGGCTCCCCGGACAAACCTGTCCGTTTCAACCACCTTCCGAGCCTTCGGCTCACCGGGCTAACCTACCCCTTTCCACAACCACCGAGCCTACCGCTCGAATAACCAAACCAAACTAATCTCACGAAACATCGGGTGAGTGAAAGTGAAGTCCTAGTATATTGCTAATTACTCTTGTACTCATTTTAGACTTACAGTTTAAGGTTAACCTCGGACTGCCCAGGGCATTCCCTATGAAGGGATCTCAGGGGGCCTAAGACCTACGATTGGCTGAAGCCCAAGCTACCTTTAGCAAGGTACTTATTATTGTTGGTATCTAATCATAGCCAATCCAATTTAATGTTATACTAAATCTAACCCTAGTGTATTTTGACTCTCTCTCTCCACAGGGAAGACGGTTTTTTGTCGATCCTGAGCTCCACTTAACACTAGTCAACCAGGTTCTCTCAACCTACCTTCCAATGGTGACCTTACTCATTCTCAACCATACGAGGTACACCAACTACCCTTTCCCATAACAGGTTTCACATATTACTCTACTTTTACCTTTTCTACTATGTGCAGACCAACTATCCTACATGATGAGTGTGAATGGCGACACCTTCAAATATTCATCTGATTGACCTAAGATTATTACTTGGGCTCTATAATGATGTTTTAGGAATAAATCCAGAATATAATATTTTTTCTTAATTTAATTATTAGTTAATTAATTTTCTTCAAAATAGGACCAAAAATGCCTTTGAACATCAAGTACACTTTTCTAATCTTGTATGGTCCTAACAAACTTATGACAGATGTATCTCATCAAAACAATAGTAAGTATTGAAATTATCAATTTTCCAATAATCTTTTGGCTTCCAAAAAAAATATTGGATCAATCTATCATAATAACAAAGTAAAGAGGAAAGTATTAAATATATTCATCAAAAAATTATAAATAAATTACCAAATACTAACAATGACCAGAAAGGTCTACTAACCAAAAATCACAATTTTTTAATTCCATTTGGTCATATAGATAAGTTACTTAAAGATATTTAACATGGGGCACTTTGTGTATGTTCCTAAATAAAATACCATCCTATAATTCTATAAATATTTACAGAATATTATAATGCCCTAAAAAGTCCTATGGCCAAGTTTCACACTTTTTCAGTGAGTAACAAATCCATAATTAATTTTCTTGTAATTAGGACAAATATTGAGGTTGTGAATAAAGTACCAAATTTATCAATCCAAAATTCATAACAAAATTATCAGAGAACAATAACATCAAAATAGGCTCCCTACCCAAGTTTCATGAACATCCAAGAAAATTTAAACATGAAATTCATTTTTGAAATAAAGTGCCATAATTAATCCTTAATTAATACAGAGGGGATGAATGCTCCTAAAAATTCCAATAAAATTATCTAGGGCTTATTACCACCCTATGAAGTAGTTTACTAATTTTTAAGTTATTCCAAAGATATATGACTCCATGTCCTTCTCAATACTCAAAGGGCAACACTAGTGTTTGTATTAGGGTTTGTGGGCATATCAATCCCAAATCACCAAAAACCACTTGTGTGGGGGTTATATGATACTACAAGTCAGTGGCCAAAGTTTCACCACATTTGGATCAGGAATGGTCCCTCACTCCACCTAGTGCACTTTTTACCAAATTTACCCTTAAGGGGCCAAACTTTGGTCACATCAATATCTACTCAAATCAACCCAAAATGGGTTGATATTTTTACTAGGGACGTATATTTATCCTAAGGACAATCCACCAAATTTTGGTTGATTTTGAGCTACATGGATCCCTTAATTAATACATGCCTATTTAATAAAACATTTACAAAAACTATAGAAAAAGTTTCTCCAAAAATTCCAATTTTTGGATATGTTATAAGCCTGGGTAATAGTGAATCCCAGCACAAACTTCAAGTCATTTAGACAAGTGTTTTAGTGGCGGCACTCAATTTAGTCTCTGACTAGCCCTATGTATAGCCTGCACTTTTTTGACTGTTGTGGTCAGACCACTCACCCAAATGTGTTGAAATCAATTTTAAAATAAAGTAGACTTTAAGGGAAACAATTTTGATGTTGAATCATTTCTCCAGCAGGTGAATCTAAGTATTTTCAGTAATTAAAACTATCCAATGCAATGGGTGTGACAGAAATCAAATAAAATGAAATGATATAATCCTAAACTATTTCAGATGGCAGCATGAATCTTGGCGCAATCCAGCGGCTGCCCGTCATCATCCCCAACGCGCAAATGGTCCAGATCAACCCATCCTGGAGCAACTTCCAGCCCAATTTTCTTGCCACCCACCCACCTTCCTGGCCGGCCACCGCCACCACAACCTCTGTTGAGGCGGGGGCTATCGATGCGCAGCGACACGGCCGCCGAAGTGGCCGTTTCCGGCGAACCTGCAACAACTCATATCTCATGGAATTTCATCAAAATTGCTCATTGGATCGGGCTCAATTGATCCTGATATCTCCCCTAATTGATCTAAGAGGCTATTACAGAGGGAGAGGGGGAGAAGTCGACCTTTTTGGAGGCATGAAGCCTTGCCGATCGACGGGACACCATTACAGGTGGTGGTGTCGTTTGGTGCTCTACAACTACACTATAGGAATGCTCGGTTGCTTCCGGGAAAGTGTGAAAAAGGCTGCTGGGTGTCTAGGGATGCTTTTATGATTGCTAAATGGGAAAGAGGAAGGGTGTAACATCAATGGCCATTAATGGTCATGAAGGTGACGTTTCGGCCATGGTTGGGGGGGACCTGGGAGGGTAGGGTTGTCTTGGCACCTTGGAGGCCACTTGACCCTTAGGGAACTTTGACCATTTTAGGGATAGGGTTTACTTTGGTCAACTTAGCCTCTTTGGTTGACCCCAATGGGTCCTTAGTGACCTATTGGCCTCCTTTAGGTCTTAGGGAGGTCTAGGTGGGTCCCTTTTAATAAGGGGAGGTCAATTGACCAGGTGTGAGCTTAGTTTGACCTAATTAGGGTTTGGTTTGACGTTGGTCAACTTGGCCCTTTTGGTCGACCCCAATGGGTCCTTGGCGACCCATTGATCTCCATTAGGGCTTAGGAAGGACTAGGCGGGTCCCTTTAACTAAGGGGAGGTCAATTAACCATGTGTGAGTTTAGTTTGACATAATTATGGTTTAGGTTGACTTTAGTCAAGTTGGCCCTTTTGGTTGACCCCAATGGGTCTTTGGTGACCCAAGGGTCCTCCCCAAGTGTCAGGGGTCCCAAGGTAGGGTCATGGGGTTAAGGTGAAACCCTACAGTCAAACCCGAGGCCTGGTAGTTAGGTTGAGCTATTTGCAAGCAAAGGTGATGTCCACCTCCATGCCTTAGCTCACTTGGGTCTTCTTGGGTTTCTTCGGATTTTGTCATGACCTAGTCATGAAAAAATCACTCTTAGGGGTCTATTTGTTTGAGGGATATTACATTTACGACCACAAAGTAGAGGAAGAGGGAGTAGGAATCCCTTTTTATCATTAAGCAAAGGGTAAATGAGACTCTGGGTAGCTACATGGACCAGTTCCAGGAAGAGGTCCTCCAGGTTCAGGAGATGCCCGGGCACACACTTATGGTGGCCTACACCTGGGGCTATAGCAGGGGCTATTCAGGATGGAGGAGAGGAGGGTGCCTTCGTTGTGCTTCAAAGAGCTGATGGAGAGGGCTGCCCAGGAAGTTGAGGCGGAGGCGTAGAACCCAGCATTTGCCAAGAATTTAGCCAGGTGGCCTGTAGAGGAAGAGAAGGATCCAGGAGGTGGCAAGGGGCAGGAGGCCAGGAGGGCAGAGCCCAGGCAGAGGGAACAGCAGTAGTAACATGCCCCCGATCAGCAGGGATGTGACAGTTGGCGTGACGGTTATGTGTGACACTCCCCGGTCACGGGCGTGTCGAGGACCCGACACGGCCGTGTCTTAGCCCGTGTGGTTTTTCTATGTTCGACGATCGTGCCTGGATCGAGGCACACAGCCAGGGACACGGCCGTGTGCAAGGCCGTGTTCGCCCGAGGTTTGAGGATTTTTGAACGGGTCTGAGACGTTTGATTTCTTTAATTAAGATCTGACTGCCCAGATGAGTCCCTGCTCTGTTAAGGTTAGAAATAGAGGATCAATTCCTCATTTCTCTCTTAAGCACTCTCTTTCAAGGAGTTAGAGAGAGGAGGAAGGAGGAGGATTCCGGCCGCCGGCGGAGCATCGGAGCACCGTTCAGAGAACCGAGAGCAGATCCGAGGAGGAGATTCTGTTGCGAAGACTTCTATCCCGATAGTTTTCCATGGCGCAAAGGCGTACTACAAGGGTAACAATTCTCTACTTGAGCATGTGAAGCTCTCTTCCTTTTTCCATAGGGAGACCAGCTCCCGCGAGTGTGCGGCGAGTGTGCGGTGTTCCCTAGGGTTGACGTGAATAGTCGCCCTTGTGTTGCATATAGGGTCCGGAATCGAAGTACGGACATAGACATTGTGTGTGAAGCCTACCCGGACATGTTGGTTTGGATCAGTGATGTTGCATTTGTTATGGTTTGCAAGAGAAGACTCAGTGCTTTGGGTTTTCGGGTTTCTACGCGGTAGATTGCAGCAGGGATCCTTGGGGATTATCTCCAAGGCGCACCCAGAAAACTGAGTGGAATCGTTGTTCTGCTAGCTTGGCAGTCAGGGAACCGGCCTTGAACATAACTGGGTTATGTGAATGTTTGGAATAGCATGATCCTATAGAAGCTTGGATCGTGCGTACATCTTAATGTGAACTATGTAGTGTGATCAATGAGCGAGTGGATTCGGACCTACGCAATGTGATTTGGTGCGAGAGACCCAAAAAGGGGACTGGCCATTACCATAGTCGGGAGCCTTAGACGGTGGTCAGAAAGGCTAGATGCTCACGAGGTTGCCATCATGGGGGTGGTGGTGAAGACGCTGAAGTGTCAGGATTCACCGATAATGTGCCCTGAGTGCACGGGGTGTTTGACCGTACGAGCCTACAACTATGGTGTAGTATGCTTGTTCTATATTATTTAGCTGGGCTAATGAATTGCAGGGAAGCAGCACCGCCGTCCCGAGTTAGGGGCGGGGTCGTTATAATTTTGTCGACTTTGGCTGATTGTTGCTTTGTTTCCCACCGTGCGGTGGAATGTTACTTGTAGGTGCTGCAGAGCCGAGTAACAAATAGCTGGCTGGAGCACATGTTTCTGTGCTGGCCCTAGAAGGCCAAAGCGAATAGTTGTTCTTTATTTTGTCATGTGTGGCCGGCCTGCGAGCCGATGTATGGAAAACATTATATTGCTAAGTGAACTCTTGTAAGGCCATAAGGCCAGGTTTCTTTCAGTGTATTTGTATTTCATTCCAGTTATAGTGGTTGTGGACATTCATGATTATTTGATTACTATTATGGGTTCTTTCAACTGTTTAAAAGCTTATGCTAGAATGCTTTGTGTTAGGACGAGTAGTCTTAATTGGATAATTAGGTTATTCATACGTAAACCTTCCGATTATCCGTGGTATATGGTGTCGGGTTCCAGATGGACCTTCTACTATATGCCATACGACGGATGGGGGTATTACACCGGTGACCGGAACCGGATCAGGTGGAAATTAGAGTACACGCTGGGGCACGGGGATGTTACACCCTGCCACAATTCAGGTTTTTGCTCAGGTGCATATCACTACAAGATCTGCTTCAGGTAGATCAGGAAATCCTTCAGGATTTTGATTACGTGTCTAAAAACCAAATCAAGTCTTTTGATTAGGAGACTTTCAACCAAGTGTTTAACTTTGGAAGGGAGCTAGAACCCTATGTATAGTGGGGTGAAATAAATGAAACTAGTTGTTGTCTTCTCTTTTCTCAAAGCAACTGAGAAGACTTGTGGATTCTTGATGGTGTCAAAGCTCCCCCTGAGATGAAGATTTGTTTAGAAAGATGGAGAGCTTTGCAGGATGAATAGGCCTTCTTGAAAAGATTCTCCAGAAAGCTGTAGACAGACAGAAGTTGATTATCTCTTGAAAGCTTGCTGGAGGATGAACACTTGATGAAGACAACATAATTCTTTTTCTTGAATGATTTTTTTGTGTTCTGTCTCCGCTGTTGAATGAAAGAGAAAATCTCTGTCTAATTCTCCTTTTAATTTTGAAATCCTTTAGCATTGAATGTTGACTGCCTGGAGAATGGAAATGCGGCAGGAGAGAATATATCATTAATGAATTTCCCCAACTGTCCTATTAAAATGGCAAGTAATATTCCTGATGAAGACCATAATCAATGCTGCCACTAACGACTATATTCAGAGAATATAAGCATTGATTATTCAGGAATTTCTGATAGAATAAGGACAAAATACAGGAAAATTCTAAGTCTGGAACTGAACAGCAATCGTCGACCAGAGAACAGATTTCGTCGACCTAAGATCAAAGTTCGTCGACCAGAGAAATCATGTTCGTCGACCTGGGAATTATTATTTGTCGAATTGAGAACCAAATTCATCGAGCTGACATCATCTAACTGCTTGCTGTGAAAAACTTCCCATTTCTGTGCTCTAAGTTCATCGAGTTGATAATGTAACTTCATCAACTTGAGTTCAGAGAAAGGATTCTGGACTTAAGTGTGTTGAAGTTGATCTCCCAGAATTCGTCGACCTGAGCTCGAATATCGTCGAACTCAACTCAGAGAATTTACTCTGAGTTCGTCGAACGGAGCACGACTTTCGTCGAGCTGATTTCGACGAACGTCGAACTCACATCCTAAACTGATTTTCTTCTAAGTCTTTGAGTCTTCTGCAGTCTTCTGTTGGCTAGTCCATGTGTGGTTGATACTAAGGACTTAGCCTAAACTCTAGGACACAATGACATGACCCTGATTATACATGGTGGGTCAATTATCCTAGTTATTGAACCTAGCCCAAATCAACTAGGGATCCAACAATCTCCCCCTATTTGGTTGAGGTCACTAATTGAAATGAAATAAAAACAATCACAAAGCAGAAAATATATCTAGCAGAGAAATTAAAATAGCAGTAGATATTTACAATGTAGCTTTGTGATAGTACATAAATAAGAGTTCATACAAACAGAAACTTAACCAGAATAAACTCATTTCTTTTTCTTCATTTTATCCTTTTACTTATCCTCTATCTCCTTGTCAGTTGGCTGTGTGAACTTGATTTCCCTATTTGGATCTGCTACTTGCTTCTTAAACATAGTCATATCAGCAGCTCCAATGATATTCAAATATGTGGCTCTAGGCACAACAGCCTATGGGTGTAGATTCATATAGGCATCTACATTAAAAAATTTGTTAGCTTTCTCATACTTGTTTAATTCTTCTTTCCTGTATTTAGACATTGTAGAATACTGGGGGACATCTTTTCCTTCAGCTTTAGCCTTATTTATCAATGATAATCCAACCAGTTCCTGGAACCTGGAAATTCTAGCAGTTGTCTCTATCTCTGGATCCACAAATGGAATGGGAGACTCTGGCCTTTTAGGACTGTCAGCTTTTACTAGTTCAGGAACTTGATGTTATTGTTGCTAAGGATATTGCTGTTTTAGCTATTGTTGAGGTTACTGTTGCCTGCTGGAAGAGTACCTATGCTGGCTACTTCCTTGAGAAGATGAGGATCTACCATGTTGTCTATGGTATGTTTGAGCATATGAGGTAGACCTCTGAGATGAGCTGCCTGAAGCACCAGAAGCAGGTGGAGGACGAGGAGGACCTTTAATGTGACTTTGAGGAAGATGAGAATATCTTCTGCTTTTCTTTCTTTCCTTTTCCTGATTCTTAGGCATCCACATCCAGGTTGGCATCCCAGGATAAGTAGTTATTTTTTGAAGGATATAGTAAGGGGTATCATGAGTTGGATTTGGCTTAGGAGCAGCAACTGGTGGAGCCTTCCTTTTCTTTTAAACTTTCTTTTTAGCAGAAGGGCTATCATCAGAATCATCATCATCATCATCATCTTTTTCAGAGGAGGATCCCTAAGTATTATCATATAAATCATCCATAGCTTTCAGAAGATTTTTGTCAATTGACTTGTCAGCCTGAGGCTGAGCTTGAGGTACTATAGCTGGAGCTGGAGCTGGAGCTGGAGCTGGAGCAACTGCTTGAGGTTCTGGAGCCTGAGGCTATTCAGCAACAATTTTATTTTCAGCAATTAACAAGTTCTCTTCTTCTATATCTACCATGATTATTTCATCCAAATCTGGCAATGGATTGTCGTCCATTTTATGAGTAGGAGTAGAGACAGCCTCTAGAGAAGAGATATCTTTGGGAGCAGATATTGTACGAGTATCTGAAACTGCAAAACTATCCTTGAGTTGCTTGGTAACTGTAGGACTAATAGGTACTGTATAAGGTACAATAGCGAAGGATGGCTTTAGGCAAACAGAAGGAAGAGAGCTTAAATAAACTGTATCAAAAGAATGCAACAAATTTAACAAATCCACTGTGGGATAGACAAAGCAATCACCAACAGTTATTATATCTATATCCTCTATAATTGTGTCTGTATCTAGAACCATATATGTATCTGTATCTGAATTTGTAACTACTATTGCTGCTAAAACTGGAGAAGCATCTTCATTGAGCATCTCCCCCTGCCTAATTTCAGCAGAAGCTGGAATCAGGTCCCTAGTGGAAGAAGGAGGGACAGAGGAGGCAACAAAGAGAGCAGCAAAAGCAGAAATAGAATTAACAAGAGGTGTAATGGCCTCTGCTATAAGAGTCCTAATCACTAGAGTGATGTGCTCCAGGATGGTAGACAGGGAAGGAGAAGATGTATCCATAAACTCAGGTGGAGTTTGGGTGGATACAGAGGGATTTGCAGAAGGAGTGACATCAGGGAGGATGTCATCCTGAGGAGAGGATGGAGAAGGGGATGGTGTTGGACTGGAAATGGTATGAATAGGAGAGGTGGGTGTGGATCGTAAGGAGGTGAGCAGATTGAATGTAGGGGATGATTAGAATGTGTCAGTGTTGATGTCTTGGAGGTAGGATGGAAGAGGAGATTGAGGTGGTGTGATATGGAGTGGAGATTGAGGAGGTGTTGGCACATGAGTCGCTGAACGAATTAATAGAGCTGGTTGTTGTAGAGGAGGAACTGAAGATGGCTGGGGAGATGGAGGAGTTATTGTTGGAATGGATATGGTTGAAGAAGGAGGTGGAAGAGGAACTTCTTCAGAACTAGGGTGGGGAGTGGCTGTATCAGCCCTTTTTGCCCTCAGAAGGCCTGGAGGAGGAGGAAGTCTTGGAGGGCTTAGTGATCCTCCTCTCCCATCTACCAAAAAGTGTAGAAGTTAGCCTCTTGGAGGCATTTATGAACACTGGTGTGGAAACTAGATGTTCAGATGCCTTCTCCTATAGAAAAATCCACAAGACCCGTCCAAAGCAGACTTCTTTCTTGTTGTTCTTCTTCTTAATCAGATCAAATAATAATTGTTGTTCTTCTTCTTAAGCAGACTTCTTTCTTGTTAATTCCTTTCTTATCAACCAAGGCAGCCATCACCAAGAATTGTTGCCTGGTGATGTAGTCATGTGTTGTATGCTTTGATGCGTTATAACGGCAAGTGTACCAGTCGCACAAGTAATATAAAATGGGATGTCCTCAAGTATCGATCACTTCAAGGAACACAGTAAGGGGGGAGTTAATATCGTGGGGAACTTGAGATTGAAGTACTTAGGTCGGAGTTAACTAGGGGGGGGGGGGGGTTGATGGTTTCAGAAAGAGAAAATAAAAAGCTAAAAACTACTCCTATACAACGCCGCTATGTGATGCTTCGCCAGGCGGGATGGAAGAATACACGTGCCGCTATGCACCAAATCACTGGGCAGATCAGCTAGTAGGCAAGCGTAAGAACCAGGATTTGAGGGTCGTAAGCACCTCTTTGCTACGCACGCTTCTAGCAATTGCTAGAACGACAAGAATGGATAGATAGTGGATGGAAAATAAGCACACCTCAAGCAAATAATGAACACATGCAATCACATAGACATGACTACATACGAACGTTTAACAAAATAGCAAAACTTCATCATATACAAAGGATTCAACTAAACCATCAACAATAAGAGAAGTAAAGTGTGCGAAATCGGCCGGATCTGAAGTCTTGCGAAGGATTCGTGCTAGGATTCGCCGGGTTGTCAATCCGCGTCCTAGCTCGGTCCTCAACTGCGTCCGGGGTAGAGGAGGCTGTCACTCACTCCGAATGAACCTATCTTCTTCGCGTCACGAGCTGGTGGAGGATGGCACAACTTCTCTAGCTTGGTGTAGAAAGCTACACAAAACCCTTCTTGAAGCTCAAGAATGAAGGAGGAGGCCGAGGGGAATCTCCGGCTTTGATTTGACGTTGAATGCTTGCCTGGATCTTCTCCCCTTGGTGGAACGACGGATTTCGCCTTAAAATCGCGAAGGATAATGGCTGGAATCGAGTCCCCTCAAAATTGCTGAAAACATGCGCTTAAATAGAAAAAGATCAGAAAAATGGTCACGCACGGTCCCGCGAACGACCGTGAGCTAACCGTGCGTTATTAACTTCCAGATCTGGATCGCGGAAGAAGAAGCGTTGACCCGCGTGTTTTACTCGCGCACGGGCGATTCTGCTCGTGCGTGAAAGAAATCACACGGGTAAACACAGAGCGCAGGAATGCAGGAGAAAATAGTGGAATCATGCGTTTTACTCACGCACGGGCGCTTCCGCCAGTGCGTGAACAAATCGCACGATTAACCACAGAATGCAATAACAAGAAGCTACAGGAAAACCATGCGTTTGCTTCGCGCACGGTTCCGAAGAAACCATGCGTTAACTAGGCGTTGAGATCGTCGTGCTCAGTTTGTCGAGCTCACCTCGACGTTTCTCCTACATAAACAAAACGCACGATCACAAAGGACCGTGTGCTAAGAAAACGCACGACCATGTATTTTCCTCAAACCTGCATTCCAGACTTGGGGAAAATGCACCACCTGCACAGAAAAACCAAAACATGGAGCACCAGCATCCATCAATAATACACAGCATAAAAATAAACAAAAAGATCCATGGGGAGCACTATGTGCTTACCCCCAACAAGAGAATGCGCAATTGCACATCCATGGGCCAAAACAGTGCACTTAACGTGAAAAACTATATAAATGAAATATCAACAATAACATACTAAAAGTGAAGTGCAAGTGCGTGAAAACTAGCTCAGATGAGTCCGAAAAACCCTATATAAATCGGATCCATCACACCCGCAGACTTACCTATTTGTGCGTCCTGAGCAAACAAAATCTATGTAGACAGAAAAAATGACTTAGCTAACATAGAAATTGCGATATGGAGTACCATGCGAAGTCGCGTGCTCGTACGTGTAAAAATATAAATAGAGGAAATTTCTAAGTATGCAAAATAATTTACACATTTCACAATGCGTATCAAAATTTTATTATTACTCAAAAATGGAATCACGGTGAATCTTCCAGTCACGCTTAGGGAGAAAGTAAACTAATCGCTAGGCAGGCATTGCCAAATATTGGGGCTCAGGATAACCTCCAAAGGAATCCACCAATGTCGGTGACCATATGCTTGCCCAATCGCACTCCCTCCACGGCACTGGTTTGGTTCACATACAAATCAGTAGGACTTTAGGTGAAGAGATGGGGCTTGGGTTTCAGTGAGGTAAACAAAGATAAATAGGAAAGCTACACACCAAACCCAAATGAGCTAGCATAAAATGAATCTATCCGCTAACCAAAATACACACGGGTACACCACACCCCCAGACTTAATTTTTAACATAAGTGCGTGTGCATCGCCTACTCCAAAAATAATCACATCTCAAATATTATTTTCAATTACACTTTTTCTTTTCACCTTTCTTCTTTTTTTAATATACATGATTATCAAATCATCTTTTTCCAATCACTTTTCCTTTAACAATTTTAGCAAATAAATCTTTGGAGCACATCCACACATTCATAAAGAATATCACCACATCAACACCCCAACTTGGAACTATAAAACAATAAAACTCGACTTGGGTGTGCTACTTGGATCGACTTTGAGAATTTGGTGAAATAATGGCGGAGATGAATCAAAAGAATGGGTAGCCACAACGGGGCTAGCGAGGATATGATGTTAGGAACAGTACAAAGATCAACCGGGACAAAACGATGGCCTAAATCACACTCATGCATGACTAACCTATACCTATACTTCAAGAATAGCTTGGGTTAAGTTCTTAGCCAACGAGAAAGACTATCCGTCCTCCCGACTCGAGCAATACAAACCTAACGGCCGTCTACACACATCCCTAAGCTACCGTTCGATTCACACCAGATTGACCAATATTTCTATAGAATAAAAAGTATTTATGCAATTAGAAAAATATAAAACTATAAGCATACAGAAAAATTAAATCTACACAAATTTCTACACGAGACGAGAGCACTTGACTAGGAGTACTGCAAGGTCAACATTTTACTCCGTCTCACAATCCTATGCCAGCACAATAATTTTCCCAAATCATACAAAAGAAACGAGTTTAACTCACAACATGCTAACAGCTAAGCACACGCTCATGTGGCTGCAGTCATGTGCGATGCGATGAACTCATCAAAATATAAACAAATAAAGGATTCAAGTATGCTCATGAAATGTGCGCGTGCAAAAGGTAACATATACGGACTCTCCCCAAGACTTAAACTAAGCTACACCGCATATGATATGGAAATTTAAATCTAAAAGAGATAAGGGAATAGGTTACCAAATGCTCAGGCAGTGAGCATACCAGTAGACGAGGGAAAAAAACAGAAGCTGCTCCGCCATACGAAGAATCACAACCCTGCTAATATGAATTTGTCAAGAATACCTGCAGGGGTGAGCTCTGCAAAAACAAAAGAAAAATATACAAAAAGAAATGCTAAAACTAAAATAAACATGAAAATAAAAGCACAAAAAATGAAAGATAAGTACTGGGGTTATTGTCATCCCAGCACGACTTATTAAATTCTATATAGTTCTAGCTAATGAGCCTATGAAAGGAAAAGTGCATAGGTAACTGTTCCAATATCCGTTGCGGTAATGGGTACCGATACGGCGATAGAGCAGTTACCCGTCTACCTAAATAAGAATACCTGCCCAACACATGTAGAGGAAATAGGAAATAAGAAAAGGAGGAGTGCTGGTCCTCGCTAGTCTTATCACAAAAAATATCCTTCCCCAGCAAGGTATTGTCCACTACAGGGAGACAGCAGGAGGGGAGAGTAATAAATGGAGCTTCCTCAACAGGGGAGGAATAAACCTCCTCATGAAAGAGGATGCTCTCATCCACGACTCGAGCTGAAAGCTCCAAGTCCTCCTGAAGAACCTGCGAAGAGTCAACCAACACGGGTTCAGATATAGAAAGGGGATCAAGAAATAAAGCAGGTGAAAAACTAAAATAATCAGAAATAGGCGGAGTGGTCCCAGTCTCACTCCCAGCAGGATCCAAACATAGATCATCATCGGTGTCATATGAGTCATAGCGAGGGGAATCCGAGAGCTCGATGTCCTCGGTGGTGGTTTGGACCTCCTCATCCAACAAGGAAATGCGAACTTCCTCATCAGAGAGGATTTCGTCATCAACACACCTCGGTGCGTCCACATGTTCCAAGATGTAATACTCTCCATTGATAAGAATAACATCCTCGTCACACATGGGCGCAACCTTAGGCTCAGAATCGCAATCTGGCCTAACATCATCAACCGACTGACTAAAAATAAGGATAGATAATTCTTTCAAAGAAGGCGGAGGAACAACAGCATCAGAGAAAATATGTGCGCGTTCCTCCGGGGGTGAATCAACAAGAGGGGAAGAGTGCATGGGGAGAGACGGCGCCACAATGTCGTCACACCGATCAGTAGAAAGTTTGATGGGCATATCT
Source organism: Platanthera guangdongensis (assembly GCA_039583875.1). Classification (NCBI taxonomy): domain Eukaryota; kingdom Viridiplantae; phylum Streptophyta; class Magnoliopsida; order Asparagales; family Orchidaceae; genus Platanthera; species Platanthera guangdongensis. The sequence continues at coordinate 103,209,405 of CM077155.1, read as the reverse complement.
GCAGCAGTCCCCCATAGACAAGGTGGTGCTGCGAATATATCATCAGAATCAGAAGGGGCGGCCATTTGAGAAGGTGATAGAGTGAAACAGATACCCGGTTCTTCATCCTCCTCCAACTGGCGGTGAAATTCTGCGCAATCTTTCAACACGTGGTCGGTGCTACGATAACACAAACATCATTTTCCATTACTCCTCAGTCCAGGTGGGACCGGAGAGGAATAAAAAAAGATGAATGCGTCGAAGAGGAGTGACTATAAGCCCTGGGTTGGGTGTATGAAGTACCATAGGAAGACGGTGCTCCATACACAAAACAAAGAGAATTATGCTCCCAATCTTCAGTGGGGCACTCTTCACTACCATACCTATAATCCCCGCACCATCGGCAACGGATATTCATATAATAATACATGGTGCAACAAGAATAATTCACCAACAGAAAGTTTCTAAGCAACAATTAACTACACACCACAGATAAAAGAATAGGAAAACCTGCTATAGAAAAATTAAAACAAGAAGAGGAACAAATAGAAACAAGAAACAGATACTAAAAACTAAATTTAAGAAGAAACATGAAATATATAAATGGAAAAGGGCTTCTATCTCCTATCTCTCTCTCCAAAAACTCACACGACTGTGTTCCCCGGCAACGGTGCCAAAAACTTGATGTGTTATAATGTCAAGTGTACTGGTCGAACAAGTAATATAAAATGGGATGTCCCCAAGTATCGATCTATTCAAGGAACACAGTAAGGGGGGAGTTAATATCGAGGAGGACTTGAGATTGAAGTCCTTAGGTCGAAGTTAACTAAGGGGGGTTTTTGATGGTTGCGGAAATAAAAGAAAAAGCTAAAAACTACTCCTATGCAACACTGTTATGCGATGCTTCGCCAGGCAGGATGGAAGATTACACGGTTAGCTAAGCACCGAATCACTGGGCGGATGGGCGAGTAGGAAAGCATAAGAACCAGGATTTGAGGGTCGTAAGCACCTCTTCGCTACGCATGCTTCTAGCAATTTCTAGAACGGCAAGAACCGATGGATGGTGGATGGAAAATAAGCGCACCTCAAGCAAATAAAGAACACAGACAATCAAATAGACATGATTACATACGAACGTTTAACAAAATAGCAAAACTTCATCATATACAAAGGACTCAACTAAACCATCAACAACAAGAGAAGTAAAGTGTGCGAAATCGACCGGATCGGAAGTCTTGCGAAGGATTCGCGGTAGGATTTGCCCGGGTTGTCAATCCGTATCCTAGCTCGGTCCTCAACTGCGTCCGAGGTAGAGGAGGCTGTCACTCACTCCCAATGAACCCGTCTTTTTTGAGTCACGAGCCGGTGGAGGATGGCACAACTTCTCTAGCTTGGCGGAGAAAGCTACATAAAACCCTTCTTGAAGCTCAAGGATGAAGGAGGAGGCCGAGGGGAAGCTCCTGCTTTGATTTGGCATTGAATGCTTGCCCACATCTTCTCCCCTTGTGGAACGGCGGATTTCACCCTAAAATCGCGGAGGATAATGGCTGGAATCGAGTCCCCGCAAAATGGCTGAAAACCTGCGCTTAAATAGAAAAAGATCAGAAAATGGTCACGCATGGTCCCGCGCACGACCGTGCGCTAACCGTGCATTATTATCTTCCAGATCTGGATCGCGGAAGAAGAAGCGTTGACCCATGCGTTTTACTCGTGCACGGGCGATTCTGCCCGTGCGTGAAGGAAATCACACGAGTAAACATAGAGTGTAGGAATGCAGGAGAAAATAGTGGAATCGTGAGTTTTACTTGCTCACGGGCGCTTCCGCCAGTGCGTGAACAAATCACACGATTAACCACAGAATGCAATAACATGAAGCTACAGGAAAACCATGCGTTTCATTCGCGCACGGTTCCGAAGAAACCGTGCGTCGAGATCGTCGAGCTCAGTTCATCGAGCTCAGCTAGACGTTTCTCATGCACAAACAAAATGCACGATGACAAAGAACCGTGTGATAAGAAAACGCACGACCGCGCATTTTCCTCAAACCTGCATTCCAGACATGGGGAAAACGCACCACCAGCACAGAAAAAGCAAAACATGAAGCACCAGCATCCAACAATAATACACAGCAGAAAAATAAACAAAAAGATCCATGGGGAGCACCATGTGCTTACCCCCAACAAGAGAATGCGCAATTGCACACCCATCGGCCAAAACAGTGCACTTTGCGTGAAAAACTATATAAATGAAATATCAACAATAACATTCTAAAAGTGAATTGCAAGTGCGTGAAAACAAGCCCAGATGAGTCCGAAAAACCTATATAAATCAGACTCATCATGCTTGCCTAACAACACCTTCCCGACTACATATTCTAAGAACTTGTATTCAGCAGACAAGTTTTTTTCAGTAACTTATTAGGGTTATGTCCAGAATGACCCATTTTAATCAACATATTGTTATACTCCTCAGAGTCCATTTCTATCTCATCAACACCATTCAATAGACTGAAAATGTCGGTTAGTATATTTGGAAAGAGGGAAACCTGGTTACCAGAAATAGTTCCTGTCATGTTATTTTCTGTTGTGGAGGAAGTAAAGACCGATTCTTTGATCTCTGTCATTGCAATATTGATTCTCAATGTCATGAAACGCTTCAGATGCTGATCTTCAAACAACTTCAATATTTCTCTAAAGATTGCGTCAGAGAACTGGAAAGAGTCAAAATCTATATCAAAGCCCATATCGAATTTCATGGTGGAGAGAGCGCTTGCTGGAATCACCATGAATACACCTGCAAGAGAGAAGCAAAGATCAAGTGCAAAGTAACTGAAAGTGCGGGACAGAGGTCGAAAAAAACCTAGATATATGATTTCAGAATATGAATCGCCAGTCTCCGTTCGACGAAAAAGTAAAAGATCTTTGATCTGAGTTCGATAAAGTATTTTAATAGAAAATGAGTTCCTCGATATTAGTCTGAAGAAGACGAATAAATCATCGATCGTAGTTCGACGAAAAATTCACTGAAGCAAGGATTGTCATTCTCCGTTTGACGAAAGTTATTTCACTAAGAAGTGAGTGTCGAACTCCGTTTGACGAACTCTTCACGAGGAGTTCACAGATCATCGATCTCCGTTCGACGAACTGTCAATGAATCGTCGACCACAGACAAAATTTAAATTAACTCATCTCCATTGATCATTACTTACTGATTTAAGAAAAACAGATGTTTCTTCTCGTCCAATAGCTTGGTGAAGATGTCTGCCCTTTATAAATCAGTGGAAATGAAGACAAGATTAATTTTCTTTTTGTCTACACAATCTCTAATGAAATGAAGCCTTATTTCTATATGTTTGGTCCTACTATGATGCACTAGATTTTGTACTATGGATATAGCACTGGTACTATCACAGTATATAGTCGAATTATTTAAATTGTTATCCATAATCCAATAGTTGGTTTTGTATCCACAAAACTTGTGAGCAACAACTGCCAGCAGCTATATATTCTGCTTCTGTAGTGGATGTGGACACAGAGGTTTGATTTTTACAGAACAAGGACACTAGCCTATCACCAAGAAACTGGCATGTTCCTGTGGTGCTCTTTATGTCCACTGTACATCCAGCATAGTCAGCATCTGAAAATCCAGTTAAGTCAAATTCTGACTCTGATGGATATAGAAGTCCTAGATTTGGACAACCTTTTATATATCTCAAAATTCTTTTTAGCAAAATAAAGTGAGATTCTTTAGGGTTCACTTGGAACCAAGCATAAATGCATGTAGTAAACATAATGTCTGTCCTACTTGCTATGAGATAAAATAGGGACCCAACAATGGCACTATACAACTTCTGATCAACAGGTTTCCATGCTCATCAGAATCTATCACAGCGTTTACAGCCATCGGTGTCTTCAATGCTGAGGCATTACATATACCAAATCTTTTAACAAGCTCCTTAGCATATTTAGATTGGGAGATAAAGATACAATTAGATGATTGTTTCACTTGGAGACCAAGGAAATATGAAAGTTCACCCATGCTACTCATCTCAAACTTTGAATGCATAAGGTTAGAGAACCTTTTGCAAAGTTTGGGATCAGTTGAGCCAAATATAATATCATCTACATAAATCTGTACTAATAAGATTTTATCTTTATGATGCTTAATAAAAAGAGTCCTATCTACAATACCACTAGAAAATTTATGCTATAATAAGAATCTAGCTAAGGTCTCATACCAAGATCTTGGGGCTTACTTTAAACCATAGAGAGCTTTATGTAATCTAAAGACATGAAAGGGATTGGTTGGAGAGATAAAACCTAGTGGTTGCTCCACATATACTTCTTCTTTGAGTTCTCCATTTAGAAAAGCACTTTTAACATGCATTTGATAGTCTTTTAACTTCTTGAATACAGTATATGCAAGGAAAATTCTTATAGCCTCAAGTCTTGCAATAGGAGCAAATGTTTGATCATAATCAATGCCTTCCTCTTGCCTATAGCCTTGAGCTACTAGCCTTGCCTTGTTCCTCATAATGTTGCCTTCTGCATCCAATTTATTTCTGAATACCCATTTGGTTTCAATGAATGGGTAGTCTTTGGGTTTAGGAACCAATTCCTAAATTGTACATCTCTCAAATTGATTGAGTTCCTCTTCCATTGCAATGATCCAGTGGGGATCTTGCTCTGCATCTTTAATGGTTTGGGCTCAAGTTGAGAGAGGAAACAAGCAAACATCAATTCAGGGTTGAGTTGATGCCTTGTTTGCACACTAGCTGAAATGTCTCCAATCACTTGAGATCTAGGGTGATCTCTAAATGTGACAAAATTAGTGGGAGGAGCTGGTTGGGCAACAGCTTGAGAAATAAATTCCTCTTCTAGAATTTCATTAGCTGTTGGAAATGGTTCAGTCACCTCTATGCTTTCTTTTTCACTTTCTTCTTCAACTTGTGGAGATGGATGTATTGGAACCTCTTGGATGAGGTTTAGATCATCCAATCTGTCACACAAGTGAGTACCAGCAAAGTGCTGTTGGTAGAAATTTCTTTCTCCTTATAAGACATGTTAGCTTCATCAAAAGTCACATGAATAGATTCATCAATTTTAAAGTAGATTTGTTAAACACCCTATAAGCTTTGCTGACTTGGGAATATCCTAGAAAATTCTCTCTACAGCCTTACCTTCAAACTTTCTAATATATTTCTTGTCATTGTTATGAATATAACTTATACAACCAAATATTTTAAAATATGTGATCTTAGGTTTCTTCCCTTTAAGCAATTCATAGGGATTCTTATTCTTAAGTATATGTATTAAGCTTCTATTCAGTACATAATTTGTTGTGCTCATAGCCTCTGCCAAAAAGGATAGGGGCATGTAAGCATCTGCAAGTAATGTGCCTACAACTACAATTAGGGTTCTATTTTTCCTTTCAGCAACCCCATTTTGTTGAGGAGTTCTAGGAGCTGAGAAGCAATGCCTGATACCTTACTTCTCACAGAACTCATGCATAAGAAGACACTAAAACTCAGTACCATGATCACTTCTGATCAATGCAACTTGAGTAGAGTACTCAATCTGTATGGTCTTGAGAAAATCTGTAAGATCCCTGAATGTATCTGACTTAGATCACAGAATGAACACCCAAGTGAATCTTGAGAAGTCATCTACAATAACTAGAGTATAAGATTTCCCTCCTAGGCTTTATACAATAATTGGGCCAAAAGGTCCATGTGTAGCAAGTACAGGATCCGAGGTGAATCACTTTTATTAACTGATTTAAAAATAGATTTAGTTCGCTTTCCTAATTGACAAGCCCTGCAGAGGCCTTCCTTCTTGTAGGGACCATAAGGCAAACCTCTAAAAAGGTTGTCTTTAGATAACATAGCAATATTTTTTATATTAACATGTCCTAATCTTTTATGTCATAAATCATTTTGATTGCTAACAAGATTATGTAAACATATATCTGATGTTGCAGAATGAAAATCAACTATATATATGTTGTCTTGTCTATTTCTAATTAAAACAATTTGGTTTTCTTTAGTAGAAATAATATAAGAGCTGGAGTTAAAATATACCTGATAACCTTCACCATATAGTTGACTTATGTAGATGAGGTTATGTTTTAGTCCACTTACATATGTAACATTTTTGAAAGTGACTGCTCCAATCTTAACTTCTCTAAAACCTTCAGACTGACCACAATTTGAATCACCAAAGATCACCATTGATCCCAGCTTGGACATATAGTTATTTAGGTTGTCCTTGCTGCCAATTATATGCTTGGAGCATCCACAGTCCAGATACCATTATTGATTTAAAGCTGCACAGCTCTTTTCCTGCAAAGAAAACAATTAATTGTTCTTGACCAAGATTAGCTTAGGTCCTTTATTTTTCTGTTAAGAAAAACTTGATATAACTGAAAATTCAGGTTGAGATTTATATCCTAAGGGATGGTATTTCCTAGGTGGAATTTCCCAATTAGCATAAGGATTAAAAGGTTTACTAGATTGATTAAAGTTTCTGTTAAAATTATGATTTTTGTTAAGTCTTACTAGGTTCGACGAAAAGTTGTTGTTGGGTACATTGGAAAATATATACCTGATTTGAAGAAGCCTCACCCTACTCAATGATATACATCAAGGTGTATTTGATGTATTTTGAGTTACCTTGTGCAGGTTAAGTATTTGCAGGGAAAGCTGAAAAGTTTCTAAGTTCATGTGTCGACACCCAAAAGAAAAGTGTCGACACTTAAGAAGGCTTGTGTCGACACCCAGAGAAGCAGTGTCGACACTTGGAGTGGTTGTGTGGACACCAGGAATGCAGAGTCGACACCAGAAGGAAAGTGTCGACACACAAAGGAGTTGTGTCGACACTCAATGAAGAAATGTCCAGAGAAGCTGTGTCGACACTTAGAAGCAGTGTCGACACCTAGAGGAACTTTGTCGACATCAAAAGTGTCGACACTAGGAGGCTGTGTCGACACTCAGCAAAACTTCAACAAAGTCTAAGTACAAGTGTCGACATAATGAAGAATGTGTCGACACACAGCAAAAGTCTCAACATATGAATAAAGTGTCGACACTAGGAGGCTGTGTCGACACTCAGCAAATTTCAATGAAGTCTAAGTACAAGTGTCGACACAAAGGAGATGTGTCGACACTCAGCAAGAGAATCAACACAGAAGGCATGTGTCGACACTTAGCAAGTATCAACACAAGAAGATGTGTCGACACAAAGTAGTTGTGTCGACACTTACAAGAATTCAACTAAGTACTAAAGAACAAGGAGTTGTGTCGACACACAATACAAGTGTCGACACAAGTTGAAGAAACACTGTCGAGAAGCAGATTCTACAACACAAGTAGTTGTGTCGACACTATGAAGGCTTGTGTCGACAGTTAGTCTACTTATGTCGACACTTAGTCTATAAGTATCGACACTTAAAGACTGACTGTCTCGACACTTTCAGACAGTTACAGAGAATTCAGGAAGTGACTGGATGACTTGACAGCTGCCATTCCAGCAGGTCTACTGCAACTGTCAGAGCTGTCAGAAAGCTGTTAGAAACCGGATCAGCCGTTCACCATGAAGAAAGCCTATATAAAGGCTTATTCTGTCAACAGAAGATGATGATTAACAACAATCAACTGAAGTGATCAGAAGATCTAAGAAGTTGGAGAGAGAGAGCTCCTTCCAAGAAGACAGCTGTTGAACTAGGCTGTAAAGACAAGTTTCATATTGAGATCTGATTCTTAAGTTAGCAGTGATTGAAGATCAGATGCTTAGAGACTCAACCCTATTGTGTTCTAAATTCAAGAAGCTTTGAAGAAAGCCAAGGGAGGTTGATCTCAGCAAAGTTCTTCCAAGAACTCATCAAGAAACCTGTCAACTTTCTCTCTTATTCTGAGTTGTGGGTATATACATTGTAATTTTAAGTTCTTGTAGGATCCTAAGGGATCTGAGTTGTAAGCCTGAAATTATAAAGGCTGAGTGGTAGGGCCTGTATGCCTGAGTGTAGGAGATATTTTTCTCTGAGTGTAGGCCTTGTTGAAGGCTGAGTGTAGGTCTTTGTGAAGACTGAGTGGTAGGGCTGTGTGCCTGAGTTGCAGGAGTGGGATCACTCTGAGCTGTAGGAACCTATTTGGGGTTCTGAGTGTAAGATCTGAGGATTTGAGAAATAGTGGAGAAGTTTTGTCGAATCTAGTACACTACTAGATAGGCGAAGGGGGAAAGTGGATGTACCCAGACCTTGGGGAACCAATATAAAATCAGTGTGTTCTCTGTGTGTGTTTATTCTGTGATTGCTGTGTTGTATTGCTGTGAAGAATTGTTTATAATTCTGTGATTCTGCCTAAAAGTTTAAAAAGATTAAGGTCACCTATTCACCCCCCCCCCCTCTAGGTGATTAGGTATAATTTCTTTCAAGTGGTATCAAAGCGAGGTTCCTCAAAAAGGACATAATAGTCTGAGTAAAAGATCCTGTAGGCAGACTCAGCATAATCAAGAAAATCAAGAAAATGGGTTCAACAGAGAATCACAAAGAACTAGGATCCATGAAGTTGCCAATCTATAGAAAGGAGATTTTTGGCATCTGGAAAGAAAGGGTTAGACTCTTTATGGAAGCCTCTGACCCTAGAATCTATATCACAGTCAAAGAAGGGCCATATGTGCCAATGAAAGTATCAGTTCTGGATGCAAACCAAAGAACTCCAAAAGACTATTCAGAGATGACTAAAGATGAAATTATTCTGGCCACTATGGACGAGAGGGCTCAGAATATTATTGTGAGTGCAATAGATGATGCCACATTCCAGAATTTAATTCACTGTAAAACATCAAAGAAAATGTGGGACACACTGATAGTGTACATGGAGGGCTCTGAAGAAGTTAGACAGGACAGAAAGTCATTATTAAACCAAGAGTATGAGAGCTTCAGACAAGGAAGGTCTGATAGCATAACTGAGTGCTACAAGAAATTCTATAGGATAGTTAATGAGCTAATGTCCTATGGAAGAGAATTCAGTAATTATGAGCTGAATGATAAGTTCTTGAGATCCCTAAATAAAGACTGGGATACCAAGATTTGTGTCATAAGGGAAATCGCCAAATTAGCAGACATTCCTCCTCCAACATTGTTTGGAAAACTGTTATCATATGAGATGCAGTTAATGGTAAGGAAGGAGGAGGAGAAGACTACAAGAATTGAGCACAAAGAAAGAGCTATGGCTTTCAAGACAGAAGCCACTAGGAAATATAAAAGTAAGTCTCCATCGCCACCTCCAAAAGTTGCTGAGACTGAGACATATGAGTCAGAAAGCAAGAATTCTGAAAAAAGTGAGAGTGATGAAGATTTTGCAGCTTTCACTAGACATTTTCAGAAGTTTCTTAAGAAGAAACAGTGGAGGTCTAAGCCATCCACTTCACAGAAGTCATCAAAGTATGACAGGAGAAAGCCCAAGTCAAGTAAAACTACATCTTCAAAGATAGTTTGTTATTGTTGTAACAGACAGGGACATGTTGTTGCTGACTGTCCATAGAAGAGGAAAGAGTCAACTGATAAGAAGAAGACTCAGATCAAGGGCAAAAAGGAAAGGTCCTTTGTTGCTAAGAAGGACAAAAGTCTGTCTGACATGTCTTCTTCAGAAACTGATTCAGAAGCTGAAGCTTATATTGGACTGTTTGCTGAAGAGAGGAAGAGGAGTTCATCCAGTTAATGAACTCTATATATGACCATGAGGACAATCAGTGCCAGGGACTGATGGCCTTATCAGGAGGAGACAAAATCCAGGATCAGCCTGGACCTAGTCAGGTACAAAATTATTCTGTTAGTTCAATTTCTAGTACTGAGTCAGATTCAGATACATCAGCATCAAGTGATGTTAGTGGATCTGAATTTGAAGGAGATATTCATCAGTTGATTGATGAATAAAGAGTAGTGTTGCAAGCTTTGAAGAAAAGCAAATCCTTGGCCAAGAGTCAGGCTAAGGATATTGCAAGTCTCAAAGTGGCTGCAACAGATTTTGATAAGTTGCTTGATCAGAAACTAAATGAAATAGCCAGACTGAAGGACATTACTGTTATTCAGATGGGGACTATTACATTCAAGAATAATCAAATCAGAAATCTGGAGATTAGTCTTCAGAAGGAGAGAGATATAGTAGCAAGGTTTTCTAAACCAAAGTCTGTTCTATCTTTGATAGATGAGTTCATTTCTCAAAAGGGTAAAACTGGATTGGGGTTTACAAAACCTGCCAGGACTGTAAAGTCCAAGTCTAAGGGCAAAGCCCCAGTACTCAACAAGGAGCCTGCTGTAAATAAAATAGCCAGGGTTGTACCTAAACAAAGGTACAACAGATTTGAGTGCTGGTGTTGTGGCAAGGTAGGCCACTTTGCCATAGACTGTTGGCACAACTCAAGTTACAAGGTGAAGAATGTGCTGGAGTTGTGTCGACACTCAATGAAGAAATGTCCAGAGAAGCTGTGTCGACACTTAGAAGCAGTGTTGACACCTAGAGGAACTTTGTCGACATCAAAAGTGTCGACACTAGGAGGCTGTGTCGACACTCAGTAAAACTTCAACAAAGTCTAAGTACAAGTGTCGACATAATGAAGAATGTGTCGAGACACAGCAAAAGTCTCAACACATGAAGAAAGTGTCGACACTAGGAGGCTGTGTCGACACTCAGCAAATTTCAATGAAGTCTAAGTACAAGTGTCGACACAAAGGAGATGTGTCGACACTCAGCAAGAGAATCAACACAGAAGGCATGTGTCGACACCAAGAAGATGTGTCGACACTTAGCAAGTATCAACACAAGAAGATGTGCCGACACAAAGGAGTTGTGTCGACACTTACAGGAATTCAACTAAGTACTAAAGAACAAGGAGTTGTGTTGACAAACAATATCAATGTCGACACATGTTGAAGAAGCAGTGTCGAGAAGCAGATTCTACAACACAAGGAGTTGTGTCGACACTATGAAGGCTTGTGTCGACACTTAGTCTACTTGTGTCGACACTTAGTCTATAAGTGTCGACACTTAAAGACAGACTGTCTCGACACTTTCAGACATTTATAGAGAATTCAAGAAATGACTGGATGACTTGACAGTTGCCATTCCAGCCGGTCTACTGCAACTGTCAGAGCTATTAGAAAGCTGTTAGAAACCGGATCAGCCGGTCACCATGAAGAAAGCCTATATAAAGGCTTATTCTGTCAACAGAAGATGATGATTAACAACAATCAACTGAAGTTATCAGAAGATCTAAGAAGTTGGAGAGAGAGAGCTCCTTCCAAGAAGACAGCTGTTGAACCAGGCTGTAAAGACAAGTTTTAGATTGAGATCTGATTCTTAAGTTAGCAGTGATTGAAGATCAGCTGCATAGAGACTCAACCCTATTGTGTTCTAAATTCAAGAAGCTTTGAAGAAAGCCAAGAGAGGTTGATCTCAGCAAAGTTCTTCCAAGAACTCATCAAGAAACCTGTCAACTCTTCTCTCTTATTCTGAGTTGTGGGTATATACATTGTAATTTTAAGTTCTTGTAGGATCCTAAGGGATCTGAGTTGTAAGCCTGAAATTATAAAGGCTGAGTGGTAGGGCCTGTGTGCCTGAGTGTAGGAGATACTTTTCTCTGAGTGTAGGCCTTGTTGAAGGCTGAGTGTAGGTCTTTGTGAAGACGGAGTGGTAGGGCTGTGTGCCTGAGTTGTAGGAGTGGGATCACTCTGAGCTGTAGGAACCTATTTGGGGTTCTTAGAGTAAGATCTAAGGATCTGAGGAATAGTGGAGAAGTTTGGCCGAATCTAGTACACTACTAGATAGGCGAAGGGGGAAAGTGGATGTACCCAGACCTTGGGGAACCACTATAAAATCTGTGTGTTCTCTGTGTGTGCTTTATACTGTGATTGCTGTGCTGTATTGCGGTGAAGAATTGTTTATAATTCTGTGATTCTGCCTAAAAGTTTAAAAAGATTAAGGTCACCTATTCACCCCCCCCCCCTCTAGGTGATTAGGTACAATTTCTTTCAGTTGTAAGTTCATCGACCGGAGTTCAGCAAAGTGAGATGAGATCGTCGATCTCTACTCAGAGAATGAATATATTCATTTTCTGTGCCCCAAGTTCGTCGATCTCTGCTCGACGAACCATACAAGATTCGTCTATCGCAACAAGATGAATTATTATGGCTAATATTTGTGTTCATAGATCGTCGATCAGAGTTCGACGAACTAGCCATATTTCGTCGATCTGAGTTCGACGAGATCTGTTGAACTTTACTTTTATTTGGATTTTTCTTATTTACGTTCTTTTGATTTTTAGTTTTAAGTAAGTCTTCTGTGGGTTGCTTATTGTTTATTACCTCTTTTTCTTTAGCTGAAACAAATTTTTTGGGGGTTGATAATATATTTTTCTTAAGTATGTGAGGTAAGCTTGATGAAGCACCTAAGCCCCGCTTGCCATTCAGTCTGGCATTGACTGTACTTGTGATGTCCATCAGCTTAAGGCTTCTTCCATTGAGAGATTTCTCAAGTTGCTTAGCCTCACATAGTTCTTTTTTAGAGAAAGAATTTCTTCATTTGCTAAAACTAGATCATCCTTAAGTTTAATGTTTTCAGCAAATATATTATCAAATTCAGATTGCCTATATCTTAGCATTTTGATTTCTTTTTCAGATTTTATTAGGTCATTGCATAATGATTTGATCTCTTTTTTTAAAATCAGTAGATTTGAAGTCAAAGGAAGAGATTACCTGATCATCTACTATCTCAGATTCCTCTTCTAATTCTTAAGAATGACTTTCTGCTTGATCTTCAGCATCAGGCCTGCTGCATGAGGCATTAATTTCCATGAGACTAACTTCTCTTGCCTTGGCTTCTTCTTCATCTTCACTGGAGTTGGAAGATGAGGTCTTTTCATCAGTATCACTCGAGGTTTCAACAATGAAACCTTTTTACTTTCTTTTAAATTTGCTGGAGGAGTGTTTGTTTGAATGCCTGCTGGAATTCTTCTTATTTTCTTTCTCTTTTCTCCTATCTCTTTTCTGAGCTTCTGGGCATTCATGAAGAACGTGCCCAGGCTTTTGCATCCAAAGCAGACAATCTCCTTAGTAGGAGTTATGTCATACTTAGGTTTGACATCACTCTTGGATGGTCTTCTCCTAAAATCTTTCTTGGCCAGTTTGTAGAGTCTTTTGGCCAGCAAGCTCATCAACTCTTTAATTGCTGGAAGGGTCTCAGATTCTTCTGTTGCTTTGAAAGCAATATTGTGTTCCTTCCTTGAATAGGTTGAGGCATTCAGTTCAGCAACCTCTCTGGTCTTGATTAATTGCTCAAAGGATTTGAGCTTTCCCAACAGAGACTCAGTGGATATCTCATTCACGCTTCTGGCTTCTTTGATTAGCCAGATCCTGGAATCCCAAGTGTTGGGGAAGCACATCAGGATCTTATCATTAATCTCAGTCAAGGAGATATCTTTGTCCAGGGTCTTCAATTCATTGATGATAGCACCAAGTATGTTATACATCTCAGCCACTATTTCAGATTCCTCCTTCTTGAAGTTCTCATATTGAGATATTAGGAGAGATCTTCTATCCTTTCTTTCATCTGATGAGCTTACCAACATCTGGTTAAAAAATCCCAGATTTCTTTTGCAGAGATGCACTCAGCCACCTTTTGGAAGATATCATCTGACATGGTTTGAGCCAATATATTCATAGCATTAACATCAGTTATTTTGGCTTTCTTCTGAGCATCAGTCCACTCACGTGGTGGAACTGCATAAGTGCTAGAAGTTATTGTAGATGTAGATGCTGTAGGTTGAGGAGGACCAGTCAAAATATAGTTGAAAATATCTTCATCAATAGAATTCATGTATAGCTTGATTCTTGCCTTCCAGATTGCAAATTTGTTTAAGTTGCAGACTGGAGGTCTGGTGCTAGCATAATCTATATTTTGTGTCATTGCTGTAATAACAGAAAAACTAAAGAAGAGAGAAACAATCTAACAAGGATCTTGGTTCAGATGTGAATCTGTGAAACCAAAGAAAACCAACTTTGATACCAATTAAAAGTGGTGGTATGCACTGATACCACCTATGAGGTTAGACTATTTAACTCTAGAGGGGGGTGAATAGAGTGTATTAAAATCTTATCAGATTTTTATTGCATAAATAAAATAATGATACTTATAAGTGTAATCAAAGTACAGAAATAAAAACTAAACTACACAGCAAGTAGCACACAATAGAAATGAGAGTGCATTACAGGCGACACAAGACTTTTTATAGTGGTTCCCCTAAAACTTGGGTACATCCACTCTTCTTCCACCTTGGTAGGAATCCACTTAGGTTTTTAATCAGGTGCCCTGCCACCAATCAGGTTTTTGCTCAGGTGCCTGTCACCACAAGATCTGCTTCAGGTAGATCAGGAAACCCTTCAGGCTTTTGATCAGGTGCCTAAAAACAAATCAAGTCTTTTGATCAGGAGACTTACAACAAAGTGTTTAACTTTTGAATGGAGCTAGAACCCTGTGTACAGTGGGGTGAAACAAATGAAACTAGTTATTGTCTTCTCTTTTCTCAAAGCAACTGAGAAGACTTGTGGATTCTTGAAGGTGTCAAAGCTCCCCGTCAGATGAAGATCTATTCAGGAAGATGGAGAGCTTTGCTGGGTGAATAGGTCTTCTTGAAAAGATTCTCCAGAAAGTTGTAGACAGATAGAAGTTGATTATATCTTGAAAGCTTGCTGGAGGATGAACACTTGATGAAGACATAAGAATTATTTTTCTTGAATGATTTTTTTTGTTTTGTCTCTGCTGTCGAATGAAAGAGAAAATCTCTTTTATATATCTCTGTCTAATTCTCCTTTTAATTTTGGAATCCTTTAGCATTGAATGCTGACTGCCTGAAGAATGGAAATGCGGCTGGAGAGAATATATCATTAATGAATTTCAACAACTGTCCTATTAAAAATGGCAAGTAATATTCCAGATGAAGACCATAACAAATGCTTCCACTAACGGCTATATTCAGAGAATATAAGCATTGATTATTCAGGAATTACTGCTATAGAATAAGGACAAAATGAGGGAAAATTTCAAGTCTGGAAACGCACAGAAATCGTTGACCGAAGAACAGATTTCGTCGACCTAAGATCAAAGTTCGTCGACCAGAGAAATAGTGCATGTCAACCTGGGAATTCTTATTCGTCGACCTGAGAACCAAGTTTGTCGGCCTGAGATCAGCTAACTGCTTGCTGTGAAAAACTTTCCATTTTTGTGCTCTAAGTTCGTCGAACTGATAATGTAACTTCGTCGACCTGAGTTTAGAGAAAGGATTCTGGACTTAAGTGTGTTGAAGTTGATCTCCCAGAATTCGTCGACCTGAGCTCGAATATCATCGAACACAACTCAGATAATTCACCCTGAGTTCATCGAGCGGAGCATGACTTTCATAAAGCTGAGTTCGACGAACGTCGAACGCACTTCCAGAACTGATTTTCTTCTAAGTCTTTGAGTCTTCTGCAGTCTTATGTTGGCTGGTCCAGGTGTGGTTGATACTAAGGACTTAGCCTAAACTCTAGGACACAATGACATGACCATGACTATACATGGTGGGCCAATTATCCTAGTTAGTGAACCTAGCCCAAATCAACTAGGGATCCAATAGTAGCATTTGCATGATACCTCCTTCGAGAGAGGATATAGTTCAAATTGATAATCTTCAGGATGCTCTTCATATAACGCACTACTAATGATGGGGTCGCCTTCTTGGCTGGCTCGTATTTAATGGTCCGCGAGACGGATAATAAGAACCACAATTAGTTCTCAAAGCTCATCTTCGTCAAAGGTGAGGTCGGCAACATACCCTTCTCAACACGGCAGCGGAGCGAGGAGGTGTACCATCCCCCAACAGTGACGGGCAATGAAGCCATGATGCATAAGTTCTTCTGCGGTAAGGATTTTGAGGTCGCCTTTCTTCGAGTGGGGCCTCAACTCGCTTCCCTCGGTACTTCCGGGCGATGGTATAACTCATTTTCTTCTATCCTTATTGGACTCGCCAGACGTCAGTTTTTCTAACTCTAAATTATTCTGTAGGGGAGTGGCTGATCCCGAAGCACCCATCATTTACAGACTCGGGACTTCACCCCAACCCACTCGCCCGCGAGAGGGAAGCAATTGAGGCCTACCAGGCCGAGTTAGGGTCGTACAAGCATTCATCCAACAAGAAACGAGCAGACCCCACGAGCTCCATCTTGCCTCGCTGTCTCCCGCTGCCAAATAAGATTAAGAATTCGATGGTGGTCTCCGATGGGAGGCAATAACAACAAATATACATGAGCTCGCTAGAGACCACACCAGAGATATCGCCAGAGAAAGGCTAGAGAAGCGGCGTCCCGCCTGTCTTCCCCGACATCGAGGTGCTTGCAGCTCGCAAGACGGGCCTACCGAAGGACCACAAGAACTTTGGTCTTGGTGGGAAGGACAACGACTGGCTCGGCGAGCCGATTGTCCAATGGGATGAGCGGGCTCACTGAGTCTCCAACTCCTCTCTCCTTCCCTCCTGGTCGGAGTTCCACCCTCCCAGTGGGCACGCCTATGCCCTAGGGTTTGGGTGGATGTCCGTGAGGACGTCACGACCTATAACAACATGAGCCTCCAGTGCCTCACCCTTGAGAGCTCGTTGGCTCAAATGTGAGTGTTGGAGCTCGTGCACATGTCAACTCACCGCAGCTTCCACCTCAGATACAATTTGGCGAAGGTGGAGTAGGAGCGAGATGTCATGAAGGATGATGTCGCCGACCTGGTGAGGTGGCTGGGGATGTCCGAGAACATCATCAGTCATAACGCTGGTGGGGTGGAAAGTATCGACTGACCCCTTCTCCTTTTTTACTTAAGTTTTCAACAATTTCTTTCCTTACCTTTCTTGCCTTGTAGGATGTCGAGACAACAAACTGCATGCGCGCTTGCGCTGCTGAGCTGGAGGAGAAGAATAAGGCATTGGAGGAGTAGAATAAGGGACTCCATTACGAGATCACTCGACTAATGGACATCATCCTCCTCCCCTCTGGCGGCGAGTCTTGCGCCCCAGTCAAGAGGCCAAAAATCTTCAATGAGGCGGAGGTCGCCTAGAAGCTGCGTGTCAACTCTATCAATACTGCCGACTACACCATACAAGTCATGCGGAGCATACAAGTGTTGACGAAAGGTTATGAAGAGATGATTGCAAGAGACTTGGTGCCGGAGCTATTCTCCCCTCTCGCTTCCCCCTTGGCAAGAAGGAAGACAGCTTCGACTCGCTCTACAAGGGTGTCTCCGACTTTGATGGCAATTCTGTAGTGGAGGGGGAGAGCTAGCTCACCCACATTTTTTTGCTTTATTTTTGTAAATCTCATCCCCCATTTTTGTAATCTCCTAGATGCAAGATCCCTTGTAATCTGCGAATTCATTAATGAAAATTTACTTAGCAAAATTTTCTTGTCTGTACTTGCTTACTTTCTGCATTGCACTCGCACGTGTGTCGCCCCTTCACTGCACGACCTTGCTAGGGTAGACTCGCTGCTAGAATGTACTTGAAAGTATCAATTTATCTACCTAAATCACCTATACGGGGGTGAATAGGTGAGTTCTATGTCATTTGCGGAATAAAAACTTGAAGGAAATGAACACAGAAAATAACCAAGCACAATCCAGACGACACAAAGAATTTATATTGGTTCCCCAATCTTGGGTACGTCCACTCTCCACCTCGCCAATATAACACCATGGCTAGCCTTGACTACTTCACTATATATCAGATTGCAACAATGCTACAACTCCGAGATAACACACTCCTACAAACTCGATCCCACAAAACGGGATCGACACTCGGAAGAACAAATTTCCTACAATCTCGGAGACAAAGCTCCTAAAAGAGTTAAAGTAAATGTTACAATAATAATAGAAACGTTATACTTTGAGATCTGAAATCTTCAAGGTTCATCCTTCTTTAAAACTAAAAATCTCGGTGAAGATGTAGAGGAAGAAATCCCGAGAAAATGTTGATCTGAAATACTTAGGATCCGACACGATCAAGTAGATGTTTGAAGATCTTGGATCGATGATCTGTCGAATCTTTACTTCTTGCAATCGCTGGATCGAGAGATGAGCGGCAATGAAGAACGATGTTGAAGACGGCCCGGCTTCTCCCAATTTAGAGAGTGCGATTACGATTCAGAATATTATTCTTTTTGTTAGGGTTAGCGATTCTTCTGAAATGACTTTATATAGAAGATCGTCTAATGGTCTGAAATCATTAAGGAATGATCCATGCAGACCAATCATGAAGAACTTAGGTTATTTTGAAATCAAGTCTGACAGTTTAAGACAAAATATTTCTGCAACTCCATTTCTCGAGAAGAATTTGATTTATCAAGAAATCATTTGCTTTCTCGAGAAATGTACATAGCTTCTCGAGAAAAATACTTTATGCAAAATCTTTTCTGCAACTGTATTTCTCGAGAAGACTTATAATTTCTCGAGAAGGATTTACTTTCTTGACAAATGACATGGCTTTCTCAAGAAATTTTCTTAACCCAAATTCTTTGAACTGAAGTACTTATTTCTCAAGAAGGATTTGATTTCTCGAGAAATGCATTGCTTTCTCGAGAAATGACTTACTCTTCTCGAGAAAAATACATAATGTAAATTCTTAGAACTGAAGGATTTATTTCTCAAAAAGAACTTGATGTCTCGAGAAATAGACTTGGCTTCTCGAGAAACACTTCTGACTTCTCGAGAACTACATTGCTTTCTCGAGAAATGAACTTGGTTTCTCGAGAAATCTTTAGTGCTTTTCTCGAGAAAAGGACATAAATAGTTTCAGAGAATTTTCGAGAAGTTTTTAGGTTTCTCGAGAAAGGCTTTGCTTTCTTGAGAAAAAACATATACTTCTCAAGAAATGGACTTCCTTTCTCGAGAAAAAGTCTTAGAAAATTTTTCTGAAAGATTAAATCTTCTTTGTTGAAAACCAACAACCTTTCCTTTCTTACATTGCCTTAGTACTTGAAAATGAAGTGCATCCCAGTAGAGAGATTACAAATGATTCAACACCATGGGACACACAATGAGGGTTTATATTACATGATCATGTGTTTAGTGGCTCATTGTAAACTGACATTGGTCTACACTTATAAATAATGACATGAAAGCACTCAACTAAAGAATAACATCAAATACTTACTTAATTCAACTTAGTTCAAGGGTGACTTCACACAAATCTATGTTATTATGGATATAATTCCCAACAATCTCCCCCTATTTGTAGAAGTCAGAACCCTCTACACTAGGGTGAATTATATCAAGATAATCAAAGAATTAACTAATAAATAAAACAATATATGCAAGGAGATATAAGAAATAATTAGATCATCAAAATTCAAAATTTATATATATATATAGAATTTGTCCATAGAAATATCTTGGTCCACAACATTCTATAACATTGATAATCATGAATTATTTGTACTATTGTTGATGTTGATGTTCATTCTTCTCTTGCTGCCTTTTCTGAAAACTGAAGGGTTTGGGATAGTATTTTGGAGGATTAGGAGGTGCATTAGGATTAATTTGTCAATATTCGTGACCATAAATCCTTCTTTTTGTCATAGATTTTCATATAGCTCCCACTCCTTATGACTATAATGATTATCCTTACTATCATGAAATTCTACAAATAATTTCAGAGTGTCAAGAATTAAGGACTTGGAGGTTGGACTCCAAACTTTAGCAAATTCTTTTGCTACCCATTGGGCAGCAGCTTGACTTGGGATGTATCGACTGGCTGAGGCACCATCACCATACTTTCTTTTTTTAGGTACATGTAGTTCAGGAGGTAGATCCTGAGGTATCTCAGGCTGATCAGAAGTCCAGACGTGAGAATAAGTATCAGGAGGAATATCGTGTTGTTCAGGTCAGGGAGAGAATGTAGGCTTGCAGACATTTGGATAAATATGAGAAGGTGGAGCCTCATTTGGGTCAACTTGAAATTCTTGGAAGATTTCATTGTGCATCCACACAATAGTCACATAAGTATAAATGTTTACACCTTTAATTGGTGTCTCTACACTTGTACTGATCTCTTTTAGTTGATTGTCCCACAAAGAATTCATTTCCTGAATTTTCTTTTCCAGATTTTCTTTTACCTTATCCTCCACCTTTCTGACTTCTACAGTTAGCGTCTCAATGACATCTTCTTTGAATTTCCCAACTTCTTCACATGTTTTGAAGTTCTGTTGTTTAGTTTTCTTCAACAAGAGTATTTGATTGTTAGCCACAGTAACAACCTGATCCTTCACTTCACCAACACTAGTGATAGTGTGGTCCAAAGCCTTGCCACCAATATTTAGCAGTCTTTTGAATTCATCCATAGTTTTCTGTATTTTAGCAAATTCTCGGCTCATTTCTTTTTTAAGAGCAGTTACTCTATCAGTTACCTCTTTGAGAGACTTATCAAAGTACTATCTCTGCTTAGTCAACATAGAATCAATCTTACCCAAAAGGGTATCATCAGGAATGGCTTCAGCTGGAGGAGGTAGTGCTGGAGCTGTCCAGACTGGTATTTCTTCAATAACAACTGAAGTTATGCCTCATTGGGCAGATATCATTACATCTCCTTCCTCACCAAGAATAGTAGGGAGTGAGAAATCTAAATTCCTGAGAGGAGGTTCTACAGGCTCTGGCATAACTGCATCCTATTCATCAGAGACTATATCCATATTCTCCCATGCAATATGTTCCATGGGCTAAGAATCTTCTGGTGTCTCTTTAGGAATCTCTTCTAGAATCTCTTCATCATCAAACTGAGTAATGTTTTCCTCTTCCACTATCACATGATCATCAAGAATTTTCTTTGTCACCTTATCTGTAGGAACATCTGACTGAAACTCTATTTCTGAGACCTCATCTTGCTGATCTTCCTCAAGAACTGAAGTAGCAGGCTCCCCCTCAACAGCTGCAACATATGTGCCAACTGTATCAATATTCAGGGGAGATGGGGTCCTGTCCTCATCAACTACTATCCTTGGAGCTGTTGGAGCTTATCCTGGCTTCTGAACCATCTAGTTATGGATAAGAGAGACTATCTTCATGTAGTGAATGGACACATCTTTGGACAAGTCAAAGATTTCATGGTGCGCTTGATCAAGATAAAATGATATGATCCTTGCATTATTGGGTGCATTCATGCTCTCCTTAATCTTGTCAAATAGGATGTGTCCCCATTGGAACATTTTGCGGTATACCACAACAGTCAACATGCAGAAGAAGTCAGAGGATATATAACCAATTGAACCTGCTTTACATAGGAGAACTTTTCCTAATATATCTGCCAACAACTTGCTTTCATCAGTCATATGCTGTCTTCAAATGGAGGTAGTGGATTGGGATAGCCATAACATGACAGAGCCCTGGAGAAATTTAGTTCTTCCAAGTAATCTTCCTCATCAATGGAGGGCAATCTCAGAAATTCTGTTAAAGAGGACGGCTTGATTTTAATCGTTACATCTTTGACATAACTTTTCAATAGTTTTCCACTCCTCTTAAGCTTAGCATTTCTTAAGATCTCTTCAACTTCGGGAATCAGAACTTTGTAAGGATGCTCGAGAATAAAGATGAGGTCGCCGGTTTCAAGAAGTAGAATTACATTTCAGAAATCATCGGAGAGTTCGTCAATACCTGAGTGAATGAACTCACTACCGACTCCAATCTTTGCATTGGGAAACATTGATTGAAGAAGATGAGAGTTTTACGACTTTTCCAAGAAGAGACGACGAAGTTTTCCGAGAAGAGCGGTGGAGGCCTTCGGCAGAACTCAAGGGCTTTTCTCGAGAAAGCTTTTTCAAAAATGTGGATTGGATATTCTATGGACTTCTCTATTTATATAAAATTGAAAATTTTGAAGAATTACGAAAAGCATACCTGAGAAAATGACGGTTGGAATTCTTCTTTGAAAGTGTAAGACCTGTGGGATGACCCATCCAATCATCTCTTTCCCTTGTTTTGTACCATCAGCCGATCTGCCTCCAGCTTCTTAGCAATCTCTATGATCTGCATCGAAGTGTCATGGGAAATAAACAATAGAGCCTGCCTGGTAGAGTCCTTAAGCCCCCGGTAGAACCTCTTGCATACCTCCTGTCATCCAGATCGTGTATCCCCGAGAACCTGGCCAGATGTGAAAAATCCCTCTAGTACTCTATCACTGATCTGGTCCCCTACTTGATGTTCAAAGACCTTTCCTCTTACTCATCTCTATCAATAATAGACATGAAGTGATCCAAGAAGGCCTCGCTGAACTCATCCCAGGAAATATCTGACAGCTCCCTATCTGCATATGTGGAGTCCCGCATCGACATCCAGCATCTCTTCGTGTGAGCATCCAGTGCAGAGGTCGCCAAAGTAACTGTCTACCTGACAGGGCAGCTGATGCCTGCAAGAAACTCTTGAATGGCCTCGAGCCACTCCTCTATCTTTACCACAGTCTCTGTCCCGTGGTACATCAGTGGGGACAAATTCTTAAAGTCACTCAGCTAATTCGATCCCGAGTTTGGCTGCTGGGATGGGGCCTGCTGATCCCTGAAGGCATCGTGAATGGTCGTCAGAGTCTGTCCCATCTTTATCTACTGGAATGGTGGGGTAAACGGAGGGGGAGGGATCACATCCTGCGACACATCGACCTGTGGAGGCTGCATAAAATGTAAGCTTTATATTAGGATTGGCCTAACTCATTGCTTAAATGGAGTATTTTCTGTGACTTTACACATGGGCACACCATCGCTTCTGAAACACAGTTTGTCCGCGAACTAATGCCCGAGTGGGGTGTTCTAGTGTTGTGGACTACTAATAAGTTGTAAATATACCTATTTTTATGTACATTAATTAAGCCATTTTTGTTTATTTTCTTTGCTTTCAGTCAATTTCCTTTAATAAATTGTTCATATTTCGTTAAATTTGATTCTAACCTAACTTATTTTGATTTTCTAAAATTTCAGAAACCTGCCCAAAAGTGACCTAACACGCCCGTGTCCCATGATGACACGCCCATGTCATGGGCATGATACCTTCAATTCCAACAAAAATTAGCGAAAGTCGAAGAAATGCTTGACACGCCCGGACACACGCCCGTGTCAAATATGACACGGTCGTGACCGATCCCCGTGTCACCGCGCTCGATGATTGTCGACCGATCCAACACGCCCGTGTCCAATGATCCGACACACCCGTGTCATTCCCGATCGACGATCAAAGCTTCCAGCTCGACGAAATTCGCTCGACAAACGTCGACCAACCAGACACGCCCAGCGTCATGCCCATGACCTGGGGCGTGACTCCTCCACCTGGCCGACAAGACCCGTATGACGACTTTTGATGCGATCCGTGCCCAGTTCTACCTCCCCGACACACCCACCATCACGCCCGTGACCAAGGGCGTGACCTCCACGATTTCAGCCAAAGTCAACTTTTGTAACATCCCATTTCCAACTATACCCCTAAGAGTGGTTTTGACATTACTAGGTCATGACAAAACCCTAGGAAGCTCAAGAAGACCAAGTGAGCTTAGACATGAAGTTGCAAATCATCATGGTCTGCAAATAGTAGGATTCTGAACAATAGTTTAGGATGACCATGAGGCTACACCTTGACCCAAAGACCCTACCACAACACCCCCAAACATTTTGGGAGGCCCATTAGAGCCATAAGGACCCATTGGGGTCAATCAAAGAGACTCAGTTGACCCAAGTCAACCCTAACCCTAAATGGGTCAAACTAGCCTATTAGGGGTCAATTGACCTTCCCATAGCCAAGTGGACCCCACCCATGCCCTCCTAACCCTAAAGTGAGGTCAATGGGTCACCCAAGGACACATTGGGTTCAGCCCTAGAGACCAAGTTGACCCAAGTAAACTTAAGCCCCTAATTTGGTCAAAGTACCCTCACTAAGGGTAGGTGACCTCCAAAGTACAAGGTAACCCTACATAACCCTTCTGAGACCTCAGAGAAGCCATGGGGTCACCAAGGACCCCTTGGGGTCAACCCAAATGATCATGTTGACCCAAGTCAACTTTAACCCCTAATTTGGTCAAAGTGCCCTAACTAAGGGTCAAGTGACCCCCAATATGCCCAACCAACCTTACTCAGGGCTTCCTAAACCTAAGGTGAGGTCAATGGGTCACTAGGGACCCATTGGAGTCAAACCTAGTGGCTAAGTTGACCCAAGTCAACTCAAGCCCCAAAGTGCCCTTACCAAGGGTCAAGTGACCTCCAAGATGCCAATTTAACCCTACCCAACCCTACATATACCTTAGGGGAGGCCAATGGGTCGCCAAGGACCCATTGGGGTCAACACAAATGATTAAATTGACCCAAGTCAACCCTATCCTAAACCATGTCAAACCTAGCCCAAATGGGCTAACCCAAGCTCAAGCAATTTTTCCCTTAGGCTAACCTCACTTTTCATAATTATTATGATTAAGTGGGTTGCACATATCCTATGGAGTTGACCAGTCAACATGGGTGACTAGGAGAGAGAAAGCTCCAATTGCCCTTTAATGGAGGAGAGAGAAAGAGGGAGGAAGAAGCCATTCATGGCTTAGGGAGGCCAAGAGCCATCCTTGATGGATGAATTCAACTTCCATGGAGAAGGGGAGGAGTTTCGAGCAGTTTCTTGGCCACCCCAAGCGAGATTCACCCCCCACCACCTTGGCCGAGCCAAGCTTTCAATGGCCATTAATGGCCATTGATGGTTGGCCTCTCCCCTCCCCCAACTGGTGTTTTAAACACCATCAGTGACATGAGAGGATCCCTTCCCACCATTTACCTGGAGATTTCGAGCCACTTGACTGCACTGTTGCAGAAATCCGGCCTGCGGCACCACCACCATGGCAACCCGAAGATCTACTCGACTCTAGACCACCAGCAAGATCCTCCTCCTCTCCTTATCTCATGGGTAGATCGTAGAATTCATTAGGTGCAAGGTTCGGGCTCAATTGAGCCCGATCCAAATCCTGGATTTCATGGATTTCGGCCGAAAAACAACGTAGTAGAACCACCAGAAAACGCCTCTCCGGCGGCAGTGTCGCGGCCTGCCGACAGCCACCACCTCAACGGAGGTGGTTGTGGCGGTGGCCGGTCGGGGAAGGGGCTGGATGGCCGGCGACAGCCGTTTGAAGTCGGCCCAGGAAAAATGAATCCTGGCCGTCGTCTCAAGGAAGGAGATGAACGGATCCCGTTCATTTACGCCAAGATTCGTGCTTCATCAAATATTAAACTATAGGGTTTAATTTCATGATTATTTCATTTCTGTCACACTATTTACAGTAAATGCTTTTAATTTTTAAAAATACTTAGCCCACCTGGTGGGAAAACTTTCAATATGAAAGTTGTAGCCCTATGGGTCTACTTTAATCCAAAATTAATTTGGACCAATTTGGCCCTATGGTTGGACTAGGGCACCCATTTTGGTGGGACCTGTACATAGGGTTATCCTGAGATTCAAATGGATGCCCACCCTTCATCCCTTGACCAAATGGGCTGAAAATTGGTCAAGGGATCAGTCTTAACTATATCTAGGGTCTGTCCAAAATTGAGATTTTTTTGGAGAAACTTTGCCTAAAGTTTTTACATTTATTTAATAAAGCTAGGGTATTTTAATTAAGTGGGCTAATGACCTCCAAATCCTCCCAAATTTTGGTGAGGGGTCACTGGCATCAATACCTAGCTCTGTACAAAATTTCAACTCATTTGGATGGGTTTTGGTTAGGGAATCACCAAACCCTAGTTTGGCCTTAAGGAGATGTTTTTGATTAAAAGTGCACCATGGGCTTAGGGTGGCCACCTCCCCTCAACAGAGGCTGAGGTCTTGGACACTGACTTAGTATGGCCAATTTCACCCTCTTAAGGAATATGGGATGATTTAGGCTTGATTTACCCTAGGGTTCAACCTCAAACCTTAAGGAAGGACTTTTGGGGGTTGTGAAGGACATAGGGGCTAATGCCCCTGTATGACCATGAAAACTTAGTAGAATCGAAGGTAGTGTAACATAAGTTCTCTTGAAGGAATCTTAGAGGACTTGGAGGAAGGTAAGCACCTCAAAACCCTAACCCTAGTTTTAGGGTAGAGGCATAATTTTGTAAATTTAGCCACTAAACCTTATCTAAAGGTTGTGAAACTTTGGTAGAGTAAGTTCTAGACCATTTAGAACCCCTAGTAAGTTTATTAGAATTTTATGGATTATATTTCTAGTACTTTATTTGTTAAATATCAAAAGGCCCCAACATGGTGTTTTAATTAATTTGATTATTCTGTTCATTTGAAACTGATGAAACTTGGGCAGACGATAATCTAGGTCTAAGTGAATATCCCTGAATTTTGTTGCAATTTTTAATTTATTATATTTAGTACTTCCTTCAATAGTTTCAATAAAGGGCTTTGTTGGTATAAAATTATTTATAGATGATATTACTATTAACAAATCATGAAACTTATGTACTGATGATTTCAGGCCAAAATATGCTTGTAAGAATTTATTCATAATTTTTAGAGGGTTGTTTACAGTACTTCCTTTACAAGTTCATAATAAGGAGATTTTTGATAATTAATTTATTCAGAGAATAATTCTTGCTGAAAAATTATGAAACTTGGCCAATGCTACTCTTAAGTTTGTATCTGCATAGTATAATTAATTTATAATTTTTGGATGGATATTTGCTGTACTTGATTCATAAACAACGGAAGATAGTAAATATTGCTAAAATAGTTTTAGTGCCCTTTTGATGATAGAAAAATTGTGATACTTTGGATTTATCATACTGAGATAACCTAATATTTATTATAATTTTGTTAGGAATCTTGCATGTGTACTTAGGGTAGTTCATGTTCAAACTGGTAGCCTTTGGAAACTTTAAGGAAAATAATTAAATGCCAGATAAATTAGGGAAATTATAATTTCCTGGATTTAGTCTATTTGTGTCATGATAAGTCTCCAATAAATAAGGTAGGCCATTTGGATTAGTATTTGGATTATCTCCTGTCCGGTCCGACATATAACCTATGATGGTCTGCATTTAGCAAGATGGGTAATTGCAATAAGATACGATGGGACATGGGATAGGAGTTAGTCATTTTGGATAGATGTGGATGAGTTCACCATAGAAGGATAGAAAGAGTGGTGAGAAATTGGTTTGGCTAGAGTTTAGAGGCGCTCGGGTTCGACGAAAGATCGTCTTCCCCGAGGTGAGGTAGAGTGAAATCTCCTAGGATTAGCCTATTGTAATATGAGAAGGAATGGGTAAGGGAATCAACCAAAAATAAAAATAAGTACCTTACGAAAGGGAACGCTGGGCGTAATCCTAACATAGTTTCTAGTGCCCCTTGAGAGCCCTTCATAGGGAATACCGGTGGCAGTCCTGGGTTAACGTAAACTGTATTAACAAGCTGAAAAGAGTAACTTAGTAATTAGGATTGCATATTTCATGAACACAGATAGCACAGGAAGATAGTTGGGTGCTTCGGCTTGGATGGTTAAGAGACGTACGTTTTGTTCCGGGGAGCTTCGGCTCGATTGTTTGAGACGGACATTTTGGTCCGGGGAGCTTCGACTCGGTTTTGAATACGATAAATTTGCATGTGCATGAAAGGAAAGAAAATTATGGTGGTGGGTCTTCGGTATTGGAGGGTCGATGCACCGACGCCAATACGCCGACTCGGTAAGTGTGGTTAGCACTTCGCCAACAGAAGTCCGGTGCGCTAGCCGGCAAGAGTACGCAGGAGTCCGCTTCGTGCACCAAGCGTTGAGGCATATGATAGGTCTGACCGGCAGTGCTTTACTGGTTTAGAGGTGGGCGAGGCCCAACCCACCGCTTCTTTCTGCCACTATGGAGGTATCCTGGGAGGTTACGTCTCCAGAAAGGGGGAACTAAAGGTCTGTGTGCACAGAGTCGGGTGTGTGTATTGCACTTGCATGTTCCATCATACCCACTTGCATGTCATAGCATAATCTATTCATTTAACCCTTGACACCTAATCTATAAGTGGAATGGGACGCTTATACATTAGGACCTGCAAAATGACCCCTTGGTGTATAAGCTTGTGTGGGCAAGTTTATAAATTACGGTCAATTTTGATATATATTTACTGCTGTTTGATAACCGACACCCCGATGTATAAATTGGTATGGGACTTTATATACGATGGGAGCCTTGCAGAAGACCCCTTGTCTTATGTGTTCTCACATAAGTGAATGTTACTTTTCCTACTTCATCTTATTGTCAATATCTATTATAGAATTGTTAGTATAGGTCCACTGCCATATGTTTTTTATTATTCTCCACCTTCAAGTCCTCCCCTTTCTTCCTCTCCGCTCGGTGCCTAGGAGCCATGTGGTAAGGGGTGGGGGATGATAGGGCTTAGTCTTTTAGACTAATGGTTTTCGAACCGCATCATTTAGGGGATCGTGGAGCCCAGCATGGAGGAGCAGCCCCAGAGACCGGTGCGCTTGGAGATGGGGCAGTCTAGCTCCAGAGTTCATACAACCGGGACTGTGAGTCTCGACCTTGAGTAGATGTTCTGTTTTTGCTTCCGCATGAGTGATTTGTAGTGAGGACATGATGTACCGGGCATAAGCCCGTATTTTAGTACTCTGATATGTGATTTCTATGTACTGCTAGTTTGCGTTTACTTTGTTTTGCTACTTTTCTGTGATAGAATTGGCCGGCAGAATCGGTGCTTTATGGTGATGACCCTTCAGGGCGTGAAGGAGCCACCGCAAAACAGCAGTTATGGGCCTAAGACCCCGATGTTGAAAAAGAAAAAAAGGGGTCTTACAACTTTGATGTCAAATCTCGCCAGCCGCATTTTGTACAGTGCTGACACGCCACTTCGACACGCCCGTATCAGAGGGCGTGTCCCATGAAATTTTTGTCTATAAATTCAGAGCTTCTGCTTGTAATTCTGTTCCACTTTTTTGGGCCATTTTGTATAAGG
Source organism: Platanthera guangdongensis (assembly GCA_039583875.1). NCBI lineage: Eukaryota > Viridiplantae > Streptophyta > Magnoliopsida > Asparagales > Orchidaceae > Platanthera > Platanthera guangdongensis. The sequence continues at coordinate 103,180,415 of CM077155.1, read as the reverse complement.
GAAATGCTGCTTAGATAACTCCAAGGCCTATATAAGGGATTTTATCCCCCTCTCCTTTTTGGTTTTAGCTTTGTAATCTCTTTTTTAGATTAATAAAATTTGTAGTTTTTCTCCCTTTTTATGGATTTGTACTTCATCTATTTGCCTTCTCTTAATGCAGTCTTATCTTTTCTTTTGTCTTTCGTGTTTTATTTTGGTATGTGTGTGTGCGTGTATGATAATAACTTGTTCCTGTTATGTTTTCAACTTCATTTTTTCTTAGTTTAGCTTTAGACTTTCTTCTATAGATTTTTAGTCATCCTTATAAACCCGTAAAACCGTTTTCAAAGTTGTTTTCATTTTCTTTAACTTAGCTTTTCTTTTTTAGGTTGTAAAACTTTTCCGTTCTTTTTATTTTATTTCCAATTTTTAAGCTCTTTTACGGAGTTATACGAATGAAAATATGGTCATTTTAATTTTTCGTGCACATTGATTTTGTTTTAAACTTTTGCTCGTTTAATTTTTCTATCTTCGTTTTACGCATTTCTACCGCATTCTAGCGGTAGAAATGTATTCAATTTAATTTTTCGAGCACTGTCATTTTGCGTTTATTTGCAAACCTATTTGATCGTTTAAATTTTATTTCAGCTTTTTATGTATTTCTACCGCATTCTAGCGGTAGAAATGCAGTTGTTTTAAGTTTTCATTAACTTAGTTTTATTCATTTTTGTACTTGTGCGCATTTATTTCCACCTACTCGTTAAGAGTTATATGACGCAGTGTTTTATTTCCTTTCCAGTAGAGTGTGTGAGTTTTTCCTTTCTAGTAGAGTGTGTGAGTTTTTACATTATGTCGTGTGCGTGTGTTTTACTTTATGTCGAGACTGTGTGTGCGTGAGTTTTAAATTTCTGTCGAGTGTGTGCGTGCGTTGCATTTATTTCCTCCTACTTGTTTGAGTAGGACTTGCTTTCATTTCTCCCGCTCACGCATTTGCGCTGGGACTCGCACTTTACTGCTTTCATTTCAGTCCTACTCGTTTGAGTTGGACTTGCAATTTATTGCTTTATTTACTGCTTTCCTTTACTGATTTCTTTTCCTGCTTTCATTTACTGCTTTCTTTATTGCTTTCAACGCATGTCGTCCCCATTCCGATGAGTGGCTAACTGTTCTTAGCCCTCAGTATCGAAGAGCATTGGGACAAATAAAATAGCTTTAAATAATTAAAGGTCCTGTTTTTCTAATTAATTAAAAGTACTTAAGGTTTGACATGGGTTTACAACGCATAAAACAACATAATCGATGTGTGGTCTCTATTTCCGTAGTCCATATGCTAGCTAGACGAGAGGCCATGCGTATGGACCGATCGCCCCTTGGTAAAGAGAGTTCCATACTAACCCTCGAGAGAGGAGGCGCGCAAACTCTACCGGATTGGGTTCCCAACCTAATAGCGGTGTTCTTAGCGTAATGCGGCCGTTAAGAGGAATCCTTCATCGAACTAACGTTCGGTCGAATAGTCTTAGAGTTCAGGTGAGCGATAGTTCTAGAGATAAGTGAGCTCATTCTAGTGGAACCTCCACGGCCAAGTCTCCGCCTTAATTAACTTGAAACTTAGGATCTCTTTTTATTAAAAGTTTATTTTAGTTCTAATTTAATTCGGTGTCATCGAGCTAAGCTCTTCATCAGCTCCACCTTTTAATTGCTTTTATTTTCTGCTTTTTTTGTTTTTATATATAAAAAATATAACCCGACAAGTTAAATATCAGTTAAATAATTGTCTTCTCCAGGGAATAGTAGAAATAATCAACTAGACCCAAGAACAATACGACCTCTATATTCAACACCGGAATATCCTGTACTACTCATGATATGTGCACTTGCCTCCTTTCGTTAAAACTCCATTTCACTGTTTTATATCCAAATAATAAATCCGCGCACCCCATTTTCTAAATAAAACCAAATCCACTTTTCTTAAATAAAACCGCTCGGGGTGCCGCGAGCTCGTAATAATTTGTGGAGTTTTAACTCGCATCAAGTTTTTGGCGTCGTTGTCGGGGACTTGATGCAAATAATCAATCATGTTTTTGGCACCGTTGCCGGGGATTTGATGCAAAAATAATCAATCAAGTTTTTGGCGTCGTTGCCGGGGAAATTTTCGAGTCGTTATTTTGAACTCTGGAGCTCTATTATTTTTACCTATATATTTATAAATAAATAATATTGGCCAATACAATACGAATACTACTAATAATACTAATAAAACTACATAAAAAAACTTAAAAAACTTAAAAATTTTATTATTATCATATTATTATCAAGAAAAACTAAAAAAAATGAAAAACTAAAAATCCTAAAAACTAAAAATCCTAAAAACAAAAAAAAAACTATAAAAATCTAAAAATTTTAAAAAAAATCTGTAAAACTTAAAAAATCCTTAAGAAAAACTTAAAAAACCAAACAAAACTCTAAAAACTAAAAAACTCAAAATCTCTAAAAACTAAAAAAACACTCAAACACCTAAAAAACTAAAAAAATCACAAAACCCACAAAAACATTTTTCGTATATATTTTGTTTTACCTCCTTTTATTTTCTTTCAAAAACACAAAACATTTTTACCAAAAAAAAGCAAACAAACAAAAAACATAATCAACATTTGAAAACAAATAAAATTATTCTATTATTCCAAATTATTTCTCTTTTGTTTCACTTCGGCACTTCGCTCTTGTGCGCGCTAGGGGATCTCTTATATGTAGACACTCATATAACTAAGACGTTAGCTAATCGAGTCACACATGCACTTGCCCCCCTACCGCCCACAACCTTTTAGCCGAATTTATCTTTTTCGCCTTTTTGTTATCTTTTTTCTTCTTGCTTATTTTTCTATCTAATGTAGGGTTTCGACCCGGGCCTCCCCGACATCGTCTTAGGGATGCTTCTACCCTATCTTTTAATTTTTGTGCATATTTTATTTTGTAAATTATTCGTTCCGCATACCTAGATAGCAACATTGGGGACAATGTTGGGTTTAAGTATGGGGGTGTTTTCTTATTTTTTTCATTTCTGCACTTTTATATTCTACCATAACAAAAAAATCATCAGGAATACAAAAACATTAAAAAAAAAAATCAAAAACTCAAAAAACATTTCTTGTTTTTACCCTCAAAACTTAAAAAGTTATTCAAAAATTTTTTCTTTTACTTTGTAAACATTTTTGTAAAAAATCTCTCTCCCCCCCTGTCTTGTTTTTTTGTGAAAGCTCGCTTTTTAGCATACCCGCGGTGTTCAACTAATCGAACCAACCACCTAAATAAGAGTTTGTTCATGGGCCATCGAGTTTTTATTTTGTACTTTTTTTGTAAAAATCTCTCTTTCCCCGCTATCTTCTTTGTAAATAACACTTCTTTCTCTCTTCTTTCTTGTAAATAACTTATCAAAATACACTAAAAATGTAAAAATTTTCGAAAAACCAAAAATCCTAAAAAAAGAATAACTCTAAAAATAAAAAAAAGATGATATTCATAAAATACAAAAAAATGATGAAAACCCTAAAATAAAAAAAAATTATATTTTGTAAATTATGTAATAAAATAAAATCGAATATACCATATCATAACCCTTTTTGCATTCCAAAAGTCTAGTTTCGAATTATTTTATATGCGAATTTTACTTATTCTTTGTTTACTATTCTTTTATTAATTAAAGTTCGATAGATTTAAGTGTCTGGGGTTAAGATTTAAAGAATTTTTTATGTCTTTTCCTTATAATAGAGAACTTGTTTTTCACCACTACTTCTAATTTTTATAAATAGAAGCTCGTCTTTTATATTAGAAAATAACAACCATGGATTTCTATTATTTATATTTCATGCTTTTAGAAACATAGGAACGTTCATTTTAAAAAGGTTACTCTGAAAACTTTTTTATTAAAATCTAGTTTTCTTTTTGAAAAAATAAACTCACCTCCATTTTTTCATGTCTCACTTGACATGCTTACCCCTATTTTATCCCTTATAAAGATCCTATGTCAATGAGAATAAGATTTCGTTCCGTGAACATAGGCACCCAATATTTAAAAAGATTATATGTTACGGAGTAAGATGATAAAATTCATTACTCCTATACATATACATTGGGTTATTTATTATTTATGAAGAAAGAAAAAATTTATATGTTAGGAAAATATGATTTCATTTTCCTAATTATTCAAAAGAAAAAATATATAGAGGTTTGAGAAAAAATTACCTCACCTCTAAATCCAAGCCCTCTTCATAACCCACCAAACAACTTATCCTATTTCAATGATTCTAAAATTAATTTAAAATTTTTTGAGAGCGTAATTTTTAAATTACATTATTTTCTTTAACTTCTTTTAAGCTAATATTTTTTATATAATTTCAATCCATCTTTGTTAAACTAACAAAAATAAATTTTTGCTTTCCTTTTATTTTAATATAGAAGTTTTTTTGAAACTCTTCCTCTATTTATAATATTTTCATAATTTAGGATTTAACTATAGTACCGCGGATGTTTATTTTTATCTTACTTTTAATTAAGTCAAACGGTAGCTAAACTCAGGATTTATTTAATTTCTTATAAGTTTATCTCCAACTTTTGCTCTAGAATAATAAAAGCTTAAGTATTGAGGTATTTGATAAGTTGTAAATATACCTATTTTATGTACATTAATTAAGTCATTTTTGTTTATTTTCTTTGCATTTAGTCAATTTTCTTTAATAAATTGTTCATATTTTGTTAAATTTGATTCTAACCTAACTTATTTTGATTTTCTAAAATTTCAGAAAACTGCCCAAAAATGACCTGACATGCCCGTGTCCCATGATGACATGCCAGTTTCATGGGCGTGATACCTTCATTTCCAACAAAAATCAGCGAAAGTCGAAGAAATGTTGGACACGCCCGGGTACACGCCCGTGTCAAATATGACACGCCCGTGACCGAGCCCCGTATCACCACGCTCAACATTTTGTGCTCGACGATTGTCGACCGATCCAACACGCCCGTTTCCAATGATCTGACACGCCCGTGTCATTCCTGATCGACGATCAAAGCTTCTAGCTCGACGAAAGTCGACCAACCAGACACGTCCAGTGTCATGCCCGTGACCTGGGGCGTGACTCATCCACCTAGCCGACAAGACCCGCGTGGCGACTTTCGACGCGACCCGCGCCCAGTTCTACCACCCCGACATGCCCACCGTCACGCCCCTTACCAGGGGCGTGACCTCCACGATTTCAGCCGAAGTCAACTTTGATGTCAAATCTCGCCAGCCGCATTTTGTACAGTGCTGACACGGCCCCCGACATGCCCGTGTTAGAGGGCGTGTCCAATGAAAATTTTTGTCTATAAATTCAGAGCTTCTGCTTGTAAACTTGTTCAACTTTTTTGGGCCATTTTTTATAGGGGAAATGCTGCTTAGATGATTCCAAGGCCTATGTAAGGGATTTTCTCCCCCTCTCTTTTCTGGTTTTAGCTTTGTAATCTCCTTTTTAGATTAATAAAATTTGTAGTTTTTCTCCCTTTCTATGAATTTGGACTTCATCTATATGCCTTCTCTTTATGCAATCTTATCTTTTTTTTTGTCTTTCTTGTTTTATTTTTGTATGTGTGTGTGCGAGTATGAGAATAACTTGTTCTTTTTATGTTTTCAACTTCATTTTTTCTTAGTTTAGCTTTAGACTTTCTTCTATAGATTTTTAGTCATCCTTATAAACCCGTTAAACTGTTTTCAAAGTGGTTTTTATTTTCTTTAACTTAGCTTTTCTTTTTTAGGTTGTAAAACTTTTTCGTTTTTTTATTTTATTTCCATTTTTTACGTGCTTTTACGGAGTTATAAGAATGAAAATATCGTCGTTTTAATTTTTTGTGCACTTTGATATTGTTTTAAACATTTCCTCATTTAATTTTTTTGTCTTCGTTTTATGCATTTCTACAACATTCTAGCAGTAGAAATGTATTCGTTTAAATTTTTCGAGCACTTTCATTTTGCGTTTATTTGCAAACCTATTTGCTCGTTTAAATTTTATTTCAGCTTTTTATGCATTTCTACCGCATTCTAGCGGTAGAAATGCAGCTGTTTTAATTTTTCATTAACTTAGTTTTATTCATTTCTGTACGTGTGCCCATTTATTTCTGTCTTCATTTTATTTCCTTTCTAGTAGAGTGTGTGAGTTTTTCCTTTCCAGTTTAGTGTGTGAGTTTTTACATTCTGTTGTGTGTGTGTGTGTGTGTGTTTTACTTTATGTCGAGAGTGTGTGTGCGTGTTTTAAATTTCTGTCAAGTGTGTGCGTGCATTGCATTTATTTCCTCCTAATCATTTGAGTAGGACTCGCTTTCATTTCTCCCGCCCACGCATTTGCGTCAGGACTCGCACTTTACTGCTTTCATTTCAGTCCTACTCGTTTGAGTTGAACTTGCAATTACTACTTTATTTACTGCTTTCCTTTGCTGCTTTCTTTTTCTGCTTTCATTTACTGCTTTCTTTTTTGCTTTCACCGCCTGCCATCCCCATTCGAATGAGTGGCTAACCATTCTTAGCTCTCAGTATAGAAGAGCATTGGGACAAATAAAATAGCTTTAAATAATTAAAGGTCCTATTTTTCTAATTAATTAAAAGTACTTAAGGTTTGCCCAGGGTTTACGACGCGTAGAACAACATAATCGATGTGTGGTCTCTATTTTTGTAGTCTATATGCTAGCTAGCCGAGAGACTGTGCGTATGGACCGATCGCCCCTTGGTAAAGAGAGTTCCGCACTAACCCTCGTGAGAGGAGGCGCACAAACTCTGCCGGATTGGGTTCCCCAACCAATAGCGATGTTCTTAGCATAATGCGGGCGTTAAGAGGAATCCTTCATCGGACTAACGTTCGGTCGAATAGTCTTAGCGTTCAGGTGAGCGATAGTCCTAGAGATAAGTGAGCTCATTCTAGTGGAACCTCCATGACCAAGTCTCTGCTTTAATTAATTTGAAACTTAGGATCTCTTTTTTTTAAAAGTTTACTTTATTTTAGATTTTATTCGATTCCGTCACGCTAAGATTTTCATCGGCGCCACATTTTTTGCATTCATTTTCCGTTTTCTGTCTTTCTTTCTGTCATTTTTATTATATATAAAGTACCCGACAAGTAATTATCGGTAAAATAATAGTCTCCTCCAGGGAAGAGTAGAAATAATCGAACCGACCCCGAGAACAATACGACCTCGAATATTCCATACCAGAATATCCTGTACTACATGCGATAGGTGCACTTGCCTCCTTTCGTTAAAACTCGATCTCGTCTTTTTATATCCAAATTAATAAATCCGCGCGGCACGTTTTCTAAATAAAACCGCACCCGCCTTTTTCATTAAATAAACCGCTCGGGGCGCCGCGGGAATTCTCACCAATTTTTGAAGTTTTAACTGCATCAAGTTTTTGGACCCGATGGGAAACTATCAATCAACTTCTTTCTCAATGATCGTTTGATTAGTTGATTCCAGTTTGTAAGACCCCCTCCCCCTTACTCAGGAGGAACCCGGTATTATGCCTAGAACCGCCTCCTTACAGTAACACTTAGCACAAACGGGCTAGTCGACACCGTAAGACGCAGGTCCTGCTAGCTAGTACGATCATTCTACCTATCGGCCAATCGATAAGAGAAGCAATATAAGAAATTATATATCAAGTCCACATCACAACATCATCATAATAAAATGAGAGATACAATAGTCCACAATGAGTACAAAATGAAAGAGAAAAGGGATTATGCCCTGTACATAGTAATCAATCTCTCTCTCACAAAATCTTACCAAGCGGAAGCAAATATATCATCAGTACATGCGTCATAACCTGACGCCGGGTTGCAGTAGTAGTAGGTGGTGTCCGCTCCTCATGTCCTGCCACCTCGCCCTTCTAGTGCTCTAGCTCCTCGAGCTCCTAAAATGATACAGTCATAACCGATCGTTAGTCATAAATAATAAGCTATTTTGTCCTTGCCTCACCCCTGCAACTACTAGTTATCGAGCTGGAGGACGAACCGGAGAACAACAAGGGATATAAAAATCAATGCAGGTGACAGTGGAACTAATGTATCTGGGATATATATAGTAACAAGTAAATCTTTACACTAGTAGTTCTATATAGTACATGTAAAGTATGTAAGAACAGTACCGTAAGCATAGTAAAGAGTAGAGCAGTAAGTAAGACATACTACTACTAAGCTATCATCATAGAAGTACCTTAACTTATTTAAATCCCCATACAAACTTATAAGTTAAGGTTTCAGAAATTTAACTTATCATATAAAAGTGATCATACTAATTTATATGATAAGGATCTATGGTGCATATGTCCTAAGTATGTATGTATAATATGGTATGTGTGTTATGATTCATACAAATGCTACTCATCCATACAACTCTATGCGCACAGATCTTATGTTCCCACTTTTTGGAGTTAGCTTAACTCTCAGGTACTACAGTTGTGGCTGCGGCAGCAGTGCAGCGGGCGACTCCACTCCTAGGATGGTATACACACTACCAGGCCTAGACCTTCTGTACGCCTCTGAATAACACACCAGAGTCACCACGTACTAAACCGCTGGCTAGTCCACCAGACTTTTAGGTCGGGTTTGCATTTTCAGGGAATGTACTCCAGACCACAGTATAAACAACCTACTGGACCCTCAAACCTTCACACCTCACCTGAGTCACCGTACTGCCATCGGTGTGACAATTGGCCCAGTAGCGCATGACCCGCCACTAATATGTTTAATGCATATGCATATTATTTCCAACCCGAGCCTCCAGCTCTCAGGATAAAACAGTCCTGTATCCAAACATCCGAGCCTCCAGCTCGCATGACAAAACCTGTCCTATATCCTCCAACCCTATGCGGGTTATATTATAACATCGTTCTCTTAATCTATTAGACTAGTCTTGTCTAAGTATTATTAGGCATAACAACTTATGATTAGTCCTTGGAATGCCCAGGGCATACCAGGTGAAGGGCTCTTGGGGGCACTAGGAACTATGATGGGCAGAAGCCCAAAAATCCCTTTCGCAAGGACACTTACTTTTATTAGTGTTTACCTATTATCAATACCCAACTCTCAATGTTGCTCTTGAGTGAACCAAATGTCTTACGCTATTGTTGGGAGAATAACGGTCTTCCACCGGTCTCCGCTCTAATTACTTTCCTTGGGCTTTACAGTCTAACACTCGTTACTATGTAGTGACCCACCTAACAACAACCCGGGTTTCATCTTCCCGATACGCTTCTCAATACAACCAATTATTATATCACTTATGGGTCCTAATGTTATGTGTTACTTAGCTAAACGCAACTTATGACCTAATGTTAACCCGTATGAGATAACTGCCAATTCCTTGTGCTAAATGCCCCTAACTATAAATCATGGGTTTGACATGTATGTAATATTGATCATTCAGAATTTCATCATTTTTTCAATTGTTTTGGACCATAATTTAATTAAATTAATTAAGTGACCTAGATCACTTTGAACATGAATTACTCTAACTAGTGGTCCATCATGTATAAATAAATTATCTGAGATTCATCTAGGTTAAAAATGTTTGTTGATCAAAAATCATGATTTTCCAATTTTAGTTACCATATATTTTCTATTTATGATTAAATCCATAAATAACCCATGTTCCTAATGAAGTACTTAAAATATACAACCAAAAATTCCTAGAAAATTACTGGTGATCAGAATTGATAATATAATAATCAAGCTAGAAATTCATAACCCTAGTCAGTGATTTGACCTAACAAAATTTCATATTGATATTATTATCAAATTGCCACTACTAGGATTTTCAGCATATATGATCATCCAAAAATTCTAAAATAATTATATTGGGTTTTAATCACAGAATTAGGATGCTATAAAGTTTTCCATATTTTTTCAACGGAATTTTTCCATACTTTTAAATTAATTTCCAAAAAGGGTAAAATTGTAAATCAACTATATACACAAGATATATTCCTCAAATAGACTTATAATTTTTCCCAGAGATGTCAAATGTCCTATTAGAGCAAGTATCAAAATTTTAGAATTAACAAGGTCAGTAGACCTTGTACAACCTCTGGCTCGCGAGAGACCCTCAAGGTGCAAACAACAGAAGCTGGCGAGAGGTACTGGATAGGCGAGTGGGACCACGTGGTCCACTCGCAAGAGGTGGGACGGGTGGTCTCTGCAGTTGGTGAGATGCCCTTTTGGGACGTGAGTAGGCCCTTAACGACGAGAGGGCCCCATAGCGAAGGATGCGTGCGAGACGGCCAGGAGGGCTCGTCTCGCCGTTGCGTGCTTCCCAACTCGCCATATAGAAAGAAGGGTGTTTTGACAACTTTATTCCCATAGGGGATTTTACTCTTCTACCCCGGTAATTTTACCATTTTGCCCTTGGTGGTATGCATATAACTCTTCAGAACAACGAAGTTTGGCTTTTGGCAGACTCAACCAAGAGTATTTTCATAATTTCAGGATGGTTTAGTTTGGTTATTGGCAGTCCAAACTCAGAAAACTATAAATAGGCCCATAGGAGTTCTTCAGAAGCACTTTTTCCAGGGATTTTAAGAGTTTTTCTTTGCTTTCTGAGGAGCTCCAAGCCCAGCTTTTGGCTTTGGAGGGGAAGCTCTCCGAGATCTTCCGGGTAAGCGGTGGGACCTCCCTGCTGAGGCTTTGGGTCTGTTTATGGTCCTTCACAACCAGTCGGATATCAGATCTTGGGACGAGTAGGTGTTGGCTATGCCCCTATTTTCGAACGTTCGTTGAAGTCAAATTTTGGCTTCAACAGTTCTGGTGCGGTGAGCGTGGAAGGTAGTTGATACAAGAAAGTTTTCAGTTTGGTCCGATGGCAGGAGGTGAAGGTGAAGGATCTGGTTCAGGAGGTTCCCCCTCCCGGGGAGAGGAGGCGACAAGGAAGATACTGGAGCACTTCAGGCGAGAGGTCTTGCAGACCATCATCTTGGCATTCTCGGCAAGGAGCGAGCGGGCAATGCCTTAGGTCCCGGTGGAGGAGATCCCGCTCTTGAACAAGAACGCTACTGGGCAGCGCCGCGGGAAGGTGGTCCCAGCGAATGTTGGCGAGAGGGACGTGGCCGCACGAGAGCTCTTCCCAGGCAAGCGCCCCGGGAAGGAGATTCCGGCAGAAGTTGGGGAGAGGGAGGCGGTTGTGCGAGAGCTCTTCCCTGGGCATGGTCTCGCGGATCGGGCCAGCCAGACGAGGCCGCGAGATGTGCCCTCTCGGCAGGCACGGGGCGAGAGCCCTTTCAGTGAGCTCATCATCTCGGCCCCGGTGCTGTAGAGGTTTCGGGAGCCCGACATGTCCTACTACTCGGGGAACGATGACCATATACACCACGTACAGTGGTTTCAATATGTTGTTTCGATAAGGCAGATGACGGATGCCTTCATGTGTCGGCTGTTTGCCATCACATTGAAGGAGAAGGCACGGGACTAGTTCCACCAGTTGCCGACAAGTTTAATCTACAGTTTTGAGGACCTGCGTTGAGGGTTCCTATTGAGGTTCTCGACATCAAAGAAGTATAAGAAGGAGGAGGAGTGCCTGTTTGTGGTGAGGCAGAAGCATGACGAGACGTTGGGTCATTATGTGGACCGATTTTAGGAAGAGATCCTCCTAGTCCAGGATGTCCCAAGGTATGCACTGATGCTTGATTTTACAATGGGGCTGAGGCCAGGATTCTTTAGCATGGAGCTGAAGAGAGTGCCACCCCCCCACCCTCTCTCTTTTAAGGAGCTCATTTAGAGGGCGACGAAGTAGATAGACTTCGAGAGGGCCAATCTGGTTTTTGCCAGGAAGCTAGCCAGGTTGGTGGAGGATGACGTGAAGCAGCCTCGATCAGGAAGGCAGAGCAAGCAGAGAGAAGTGAGAAGGATGGAGTAACCCCAAGGACAGGGGCAGCAGGGACAACATCAAGTGCGGGGGGCCCGAGAGCAGAACAACCGGTTAGTTTGGAGTCCTCAGGAGGGTCGCCCCTAGGAATAAGGAGGAGGCTTTTAGGGAAGAGACAACTTTCACGATCCGAGGAGGTCCGATCATCCAGCGAGGAGGCAGGAGCTGAGGGGTCACTTCCCCCATCAGCAGGAGGCAATGGAGGTCGTCCGAGGTAGAGGAGGAAGGAGAAGAGCTCGGGGAGGAGCTAGAAGGAGAGAAGGTGGAGAAGGAAGAAGGGGTCGGGTGGCATTGCTTTTCTGTGACTTCCATCGGGAAGAGGGGCACGCGATGGCCACCTTCCCAAAGTTCTTGGAAATGAGAGAAGCCGGAGGGTTGAGGATGCAGGATCCTCCGGTCAGGATCGAGGAGGTGCAGCAGCGGGAGGTGGAAGACAGGTGTGAGGACCGGGAGGATGTAGGAACCCGGGGAGGCATCAGGGTGATCCACGGAGGAGTTGGGATTGAGGCAACTCATAAGGGGTGCCTCCAGACCATGTTCCGCAGGAGGGTATCCTCGACCTCCCAGGTTCCCCCTCCAAAAGAAAAAATTACCTTTTCTATAGCAAAAATGCCAGTGAAAGTAAGAGTTAGATTTGAAATACTCTAGAGGGGAGGGGGGTGAATAAAGTATCTTTAAAACTTTAAAACTTTTTGACGTAAATATAAAACAGACCTAAGATAAATTAATCTAGCACTATCACATGAACAACAAAACCTAACTATCACATCCATAGCAAGAACAAAAGAAAAAGTGCAACCAGACAACACAAGAATTTTATAGTGGTTCTCAAACCTGCGTACATCCACTCTTCTACCACCCTAGTAGGAATCCACTTAGGTTTTTTATCAGGTGATTGCCACCAATGAGCTTTTGATCAGTTGTTCAAAAACCAACCTCAAGTCTTTCGATCAGGAGACTTGTAACCAAGAATTACTTTTGAAGGGAGTTAAAGAACCCTTTTTATAGTGTGGGATGAGAGAGTGATGGTGTCTTCTCTTTCTCAAATACAACTAAGATGACTTAGTGGATATATGATGTTAGCAAAAGATCCCCCTGAGATATTGAACTCAGGAAGATTTTAGCCTTGCTGCAGGGTGAGTATGAAAGTGCAAGTTAGATTTGATATACTCTAGAGGGGGGGGGGGGTGAATAGAGTATGGTGCTTGCTAAAAACTTTTTACAAATGTTGTTGTATTCCTAAGTGAACAGGGAAGCAAATAATTAAATAAACACAACAACTATCTAAACAAAAAGCAACCACAAATCATAGCCAGAAACAAAAAGAAATAAAAGCAACCAGATGACACAAGGAGCTATAGTGGTTCCCCAATCAACTTGGGTGCATCCACTCTTCTACCACCCTAGGTAGGAATCCACTGTAGGATGAGTTGATCAGGTGTCCTGGGGACCAATAATCTTTTGAAAAGGTGCTCAAAAACCAAACCAGATTTTTGATCAGGTGTCTTGCCACCACTGAGTTTTGATAAGGTCTCAGAAACCAAACACAAACTTTTGAAGGGAGTTTAAACAACCCTTTACAGCAGAGAAAGAGAGAGAGGGATGAGAAGATCTTCTCTGTCAACAGTCAGAGAGAAGATAGTGGATGTTGTCAAAGCTCCCCCTGAGATCTTGAGTTGTTCAGGAAGTGAAGCTTTACAGTAGGGTGATAGGCCTTCAAATGATTCAATCTCCAGCAATAGATGATTTCGGCAGCAACTGAAATGTGAGATGTCTGGAGTCTTCAATGATGATGGACTTTGAACACTTGAATCAAAAGAGATCTGAAAATTTCAGTTGGTTGGTCTCCTTTTGTGATGGTGTTCTTGTATGAATCTTTGAGACTGAGAATGTCTGCAACTCTCTTTCTTTCTCTTATGTAATTGTTGTGTTGTAAGAGTTATTATTGCAGAGAATATGTGTCTGGCTTATTGTTCTTCTGCAGCAGGAATGAAAAATCTGATCTTTTATTCCTTTTTTCTGAATAGAAATGATCCACTGTCCAAGATAGTCGTTAGCCTGTCATTAATGACTTCCTTAAATGTATTTGTCTTCTGGAGGAAAGTCCAATAAAACATTCCTTGAAAATTCCTTGAAACTTGCTCCAGATTAAATGAAAAACGGCTACAAGATCTCTGAATTCAATGCTGACAATAATTCCACAGCTGTCCAAATTTGAATCTTGAAAAATGTTGAACTCTTCAGAGAAATGTAGAACTGAGCTCCACTATCGTTGAACTGAGCTCAGAGATTGGACTTAGACAGAAACAAAGATCGTCGATCTGAGCTCAACTATCGTCGAACTGAACTTAGAGATAGAGAATCAAACTGGAGTCAAGATCGTCGATCTGAGCTCGAAGATCGTCGAATGGAGTTCGACGACTTGTCGAAGTTGAGCTCAGAGATCGTCGAATGGAGTTCAACGATCCGTCGAAATGAGTTCAACGATCGTCGAATGGATTTCGACGATTCGTCGTACTGAGCTCGATTAAATGACGGGGTCTCCAAAACTGAAATCTCTGGTCTTGAGGGAAGCTTTCAAACCTAAGTACTAACCCTTAGACTCAATTCTAATTGACCTTTAGATCTATACAATGAGGACAAAATAGGTTTCCTAAGAGACATAGTGATCCTTGCCCAAATCAGTAATAGGGTGTTCCAACAATCTCCCCCTATTTGGGTTAGGATTACTATTTATAGATATTGGAAAATTAAAAACATATACAAAGCAACAATATAACAAACAAGACATTGCAAAATCATAGATGTTATCTCAGATAGCCTAGAAATCAAAATAACTTACACCTTACATAATTACTCTTTTTCCTTGCTCTTTATAAGTACTATTTCTCTGTTTGTATTGAGAGCTTCCTTTTTAGATCTTCTGTCATCAGCTGCACCTAAAGAGGTTTGTTGCTTAGGCCCTGGCACTACAGCTTCAGGGTGCAACTTCATGTAGCTTTCTGAATCAAAGAACTTACTGGAAGAATATCTTTCAGGTTCCTTCCTCCTTTGATCTGATAAGGTAGTGATACTAGAAGTGTCTTTACCTTGTTCTCTGCCTTTCTTGATCTGGTCCAGAGCAGCTAATTCTTTCATTCTAGCTGTACATGAAGTAGGATTATTCTCTGGATCCTCAAAAGGAACTGGATGCTCATATCTATTGGATGGATTATCTGGAGGGGCTCTAAACGAGACTAACTCTTTCAGTTTGTAAGGAAAGGAACCTGAAGTAGTATCAATGGAAGCTTGTCCTTCCCTTGAATTAGGGTGTTGCCTGGAATGGCCTTTGGAATAAACTTGAAATTCTCTTTGGTTTCCTATGTAATTTCCTCTCCTTGACTGATAGCCTCTAGATTGGCTTCCTATGTATTGAGATCTACCTTGAGGTTGATAAGAGGATTGTCTTCTGGCAGAAGGTTGAACAGCTGAACTACCACTTGCACCTGCACCTGGTGAAGGAGGAGGAGGAGGAGGATGACTGAACTAAGAGGATCCTTTATCATACTTTCTCTTTTTATTCATAGCCTTTTGTTGATTTCTGGAATATTGCATCCAATGTTTTGTGATAGGACAGTTATGCAGTATGTAGTAAGGAATGTCATTGGTATCTTTTACTTTTGCTGGAGGAACTCTTTTCATTGTTTTGCTTCTGGCCTTTCTTTTCATTGCAATAGTAGAAGAGGAGTCATCTGAATCAGTTCTGAATTGATCACTTTCTGAGCTTTGATCATCATATAATGCATCAATCCTTTTGAGATATTCTATCTATTGTTGTGATTGAGCAGATGTAACACCAGTGACAATAATAGTAGTAACATCAATAGCAGAAAGAGGAATAGAAGCAGCAGCAGATTCAGATACCACAACAGATTCAGATACAACAGTTTCAACAACAACAATAACATCAGCAATAATGGTAGGCTCAAAATCAAATGCCTCTGTCTGCATATCCTCAGAAACTAAAACATCAGCAATATTAGAACTAACAGAAACAACAATATTTGCAGTAGGAGCAGCAGCAGTAAGATCAACAGAAACAGAAGGCTCAGTAGTATATAGGGAATTTATATATTAGCTTATTAAACTGGTATCACAGCTGGAGATGGGCACAATGGCCTTAGACAGATCTTCAGATGGCTGGACTGCAGTATGCTCTGGAAGACAGCTGAAATATACAGAGTCAAAATCTGACAACAGTGACCTGAGGTCCACTGTGATAACTGCAACTAGAGGTGTTGAGGCTTGGGCTTGGACTGAAGTAACAGCAGCAGCAGCAGCAAGCAATCTATCCACTTCATGAGGCATCTCCCCCTACCTAGATTCAGTCAGGACTGGATCAAGGCACCCAGATGAAGGGATTGCCTGAGGAGGAATGAGAGAGGAGAGACTGACAGACAGTTCTACAACTGACTGTAGAAGTGGAGCCAAGGAGGTCTCCAACAAGAGTGATAGCCTAGGAGCTATCAGCTCATAGAGTCTGTCTGCTAGAACTAGAAGATTGACATGCTCAAGAGGGACTTGAGTAGGGGTAGAAATTGAAGGTGGGGTAGCTGGAGATGTGGATGGAGAGCTGGTGGATGGTGGAAATGAAGGTTGAGATATGGGGATTGTGGAAATGGAAGATAATGGAATTGAAATAGAAGGTGTGAAGGATGGTTGTGTAATAATATCTTGCAGTAGTTGTTGATATGATGTGGAAGAAGAGGGTAGTTCAGGAGGGGAGGAAGGGGAATCATCCATAAAGGAATCATCTATAAGATTGAAGGATGGAATGTGGGATGATGAGTCAATCTCTAGGTGAGGATATTGATGTAGAGGATGGAAAGTTTCTTCTGTGAATTGTGGTGTTGGAGAATGGATTGAAGTTGGAGATGGAGTTGAAATTATGATTGTGGAGGAAATTGGAATGGTGGATGTGACTGGTGAGGATGAAACAAGAGGTGGAGGAGGAGGAAGAGAAACAGGCAAGGCTTCTGCAGGGGCAGAGACTTGAAGGGAAGTGACTGGAACAGTCCTTGTGCCTGATGTAGTAGATATAGAGGGCCTGCTGGGCTTCACTATTTGCCTATCCCATTTGCCAAACAGAGCACAGGTGAGCCTCTTGGAGGCATTGATGTGCATCCCATTTGAAACTAGCAGGGCAGGGCATCTGTTTTGAAGAAACAGCCCTATTATCCTTCCATAATTAACAAAATTTTTGTTAATCTTCTTCTTGATCAGATCAAAGAAGATTTCTCCCCAGTTCAATTGTTTCTTATACACAAGGGCACCCATCAAACAGAGCTGATACCTTGAGATAGTATCATGGGCTGAGCGCTTGGCCAACAGTATCTTCCCAACAACATCAGCTAAGAATCTGTAATCCACAGATATATTTTTCTTCAGGAGTTTGCTAGGGTTTGCATCTAAATGTCCCATTCTCTCAAGTAAATCAGAAAACTCTTCCCCAGAAAGTTCAGCAGAATCTTCTCCAGAATGTAATTGAAAAACCTCTGTCAAGATAGTAGGCATTAGAGGTACCTGGGTTCCAGATATTGTTCCAATCACTGTATTCTGATCCTGAGTGTGGCAGAATATACCCATTCCTTGATTTCATCTGCAGGTAATTTGATCCTGGTGGACATGATAGTAACGAGCTATTGTTCCTTGAAAAGTTCTAGAATATCTTTGAAAATCTGATCACTGTTATTGAAAGAATCCATATCAATATCAAATCATGCATCAAATTTCATTGCGGCCAGGACTGCAACTTAGACGGCCATTGATTCCTGCAAAAATCAACAAACAAATGACCAAGTGTAGAGAAGTTTGGAGGGAAAGAGAAAATTTGCAGAGAGAATGAAAGCGCAAAGGGAGAACGACGGCCGAAAAATGAATTTTGTATTAGGGTTCGACGCAAAAAAGGAAAGATCGTTGAACTCAGTTCGACGATCGGGGCTTCTAAAGGAACCTGAAAGGTCATCGATAGCGTCGATCTCCGTTCGACGATATTGGAAAGCGTCGAGCTCCGTTCGATGACAGTTCAGAAAACAAAATCGTCGAGCGCCGTTCGACGATCGCTGACCTGGAGAGATAGTTTAGACTATCTGAGAAGCGCTGAACTCTGGTCGACGATTTCGAAAAGCGTCGATCTCCGTTCGACGATCTGGGGGAAAATCGTCGAGCACAGTTCAGAGACCAGAAACACTCTATACACTATAAAAATCAAGATGTTTGCCTATTCTTGGTCAATTTTTATAGTTTAAAAATCTTGGAACTTATTTTAGACTTCCTCCATCTAACATTCCTAACTGATTCAGGAAGAAGGTGTGTTTCTTTTCATCCAAGGATTTGGTGAAAATATCTCCACTTTGCAAATCAGTTGGGATATATTGAAGTTCAATTTTATTTTTCTCAACCTTATCCCTTAGAAAGTGATGTCTAATTTCTATGTGTTTTGTCCTACTATGGAGGACAGGATTTTGAGCTATAGAAATAGCACTGGTATTATCACAAAATATTTTTAACTTCTCTAAGTTGTAGCCATAGTCTAGGAGTTGGTTTTGAATTCACAATATTTGTGAACAAGAACTACATGCAGCCATATATTCAGCTTCAGCAGTTGAAGTTGACACAGATGTTTGTTTCTTACAAAACCAAGAGACAAGTCTGTCACCAAGAAACTGACAAGTTCCACTAGTGCTTTTCCTGTCTATTCTGCATCCAGCATAATCAGCATCAGAAAATCCAGTTAAATCAAATGCTGAATCTTTTGGATACCAGAGACCTAGATTTGGACAACTTTTTACATACATGAGAATCCTTTTTACTAATGTTAGGTGTGACTCTCTAGGGCTCACTTGGAATCTAGCACATATGCATGTAGCAAACATTATGTCAGGTCTACTAGCTGTAAGGTACAATAAAGAGCCAATCATTGCTCTATATGTTGTCTGATCAACAGGTTTCCCATGTTCATCAGCATCTAATACAACATTAGTAGGCATAGATGTTTTCATACATGATGCTTCAGACATACCAAATTTCTTAACCAATTCTTTTGCATACTTGATTTGAGAAATAAATATGCCTTCAGCATGTTGTTTGATTTGCAATCCTAGGAAGAAGGATAGCTCACCCATGCTACTCATTTCAAATTTACAATGCATTAGATTGGAGAACCTTCTGCACAAATTTGAATCAGTAGAACCAAAGATAATATCATCTACATAGATTTGTACTAGTAGGGTATGGGACTTATGGGTTCTAACAAAAAGAGTTTGGTCTACACTACCCCTTATAAATTCATTTTTCAGAAAAAAAGCATGCTAGGGTCTCATATCATGCTCTAGGAGCTTGCTTTAGACCATATAATGCTTTGTGCAACTTGAAAACATAATCAGGATGAGTTGAAGAGATAAAACCTGGAGGTTGTTTGACATAGACTTCTTCTTTGATATCTCCATTTAGAAAAGCACTCTTTATATACATCTGGTATACTTTGAAACCTTTGTGTGTTGCATATGCTAAGAAGATTCTTATAGCCTCCAACCTTGCAACTGGTGCAAAATTCTGGTCATAATCTATTCCTTCTTCTTGAGAGTACCCTTGAGCAACTAGCCTTGCCTTGTTCCTTACAATTACTCCTTGATCATCCAATTTGTTTCTGAACACACACTTTGTTCCAACAATGGAGTGATCCTTAGGCCTTGGTACTAGTTCCCAAACTTTGTTCCTTTCAAATTGATGCAACTCTTCTTGCATTGCAATGATCCATTGTGGATCTTGCTCAGCATCTTGAATGGATTGCGGTTCAATTTGAGAAAGAAAGCAAGTGTGCATCAGTTTTTGGTTGACCTGATTTCTGGTTTGTACACCAGCTGAGATGTCTCCATTCACTTGGGAAATTGGATGGTCTCTTGATGTTACTAAATCAACAGAGGGGGTTGATTGTTCACCAACCTGTGTTGTTGTTTCCTCTGGTGGTACAACAACTGGATCTTCAAGAAGTTTCTCTTCAAGATGTTGAATGTCTTCTTCATCTTCTTCTTTACTCTTTTTGAATGATTTGTAACTTGTCCAAGTCTTCAGCAAGAGAATGTACCTGCAAAGGTTCTATGGTAGAAGTATTCTTCTCCTTGAAAGACATGTTAGATTCATCAAAAGATATATGAACAGATTCTTCAATTTTAAGAGTAGATTTATTATATACCCTATAAGCCTTACTGATCATGGAGTATCCCAGAAACACTCCTTCATCAGCTTTAGCTTGAAATTTTGCTAAATATCTCTTGTCATTATTGTGAATGTAACATATACAACCAAAAATTTTAAAATAATCTACTTTAGGTTTCTTCCCTTTGAGTAATTCATAGGGAGTCTTGCCCTTCAATTTATGTATTAAACTTCTGTTCAGCACATAGTTAGAGGTGTTCACTGCCTCTGCCCAAAAAGATAGAGGAAGGTGAGCATCTGACAACAATGTAATGGCAGATTCAATAAGGGTTCTATTCTTCCTTTCAGCTACCCCATTTTGTTGAGGAGTTCTAGGAGCTGAGAAAGTGTGCCTGATCCCTTCACTCTGACAGAACTCTTGCATAAGAAGAGAATCAAACTTTGTCCCATGATCACTTCTGATCAGGGCAATATGAGTATTGAACTCAGTCGGTATGCATTTGAGAAACTCTATCAAACACTTAAAGTTATCAGACTTCTTCCTCAGAAAGAACACCCATGTGAATCTTGAGAAGTCATCTACAACCACTAAAGTGTAAGATTTCCCTCCTAAGCTTTGTACTGTAATGGGTCCAAAAAGATCCATGTGTAACAGATACAAAATCCTAGGTGAATCACTCTTATTAAGTGACTTGAAACTATTTTTAGTTTGCTTGCCTAATTGACAAGCCCTGTAGAGTCCTTCCTTCTTGTAGGGGCCAAAAGGTAGTCCTCTAACAAGGTTGTCCTTGGATAGCCTAGCAATGGTTCTAAGGTTTATATGCCCTAGTCTCTTATGTCATAACTCATTAGGTCTACAAATAGAGTTAAACAGGCAAATATCTACTTCTGTTGAAAGAAAGTGTACTAAGTAGATGTTACCTTTCCTTTTACCTGTCAACACAGTTGTGTTGTCCTCTGATTTGATCTTGCATAAGAATTTGTTGAAAGTCACCTAGTAGCCTACATCACATAGCTGACTGATGCTGATCAAGTTGTGCTTCAGTCCTTCCACATATGCTACTTTCTTGAATGTAACTGTGCCAATCTGAACTGCACCATATCCTTTTGTTAGTCCAAAGTTTGAATCACCAAATATGACTTTGGGTCCAAGCTTGGCTTTAAAGGATGTGAAATTGTCCTTGCTTCCTGTCATGTGCTTGGAGCACCAACTATCCAAATACCACTGCTGGTTTGATGTTGGATAGGTCTTCACCTGCACATAAAACAATTTACTTGTTTTTGACCCAGTTTACCTTGAGCCTAGGTTGATAACCTTTAAATTCAGAAATAAATGACATCCCTGGTTGACTCTTATAACCATCAGGATGATATCTCCTTGGAGGTATTATCCATTCAGGATAAGGGTTAAAGCTTTGAGATGAAGGACCCCTAGGTTTGGATTTTGATTTACGCTTGAAAAGGTTTTCAAAGCTCTGATCTCTGGTCGACGATCGTGGAGCTGAGTTCGACGATCTTGGGTCAGATCGTCGAGCTCCGTTCGACGATCGGATGTGGCAGAGTTCACGGTTCAGAGATCGTCGACCAGAGTTCGACGATTTTGGCTGAGATCGTTGATCTCCGTTTGACGATCGTCTAGCTCCATTCGACGATTTCTGTTGAACCTTGGTTTTCTTGGGTAAGTGAGAATTTTTCCTAGCTACCTCTAAAACTTCATTCCCTTTATCAGAGATAAATTTAATTGGGGTTGTTAGAACTATAGGTTGGCTGGATGAAGCACCCAAGCCCAGTGTACTATTGAATCTTGAGTTCACTGTGCTTGTGATGACCATTAGCTTGATGGTTCTCCCATTAAGGGATTCTTCAAGCTTTTTGGCCTCTGATAGTTCACTTTTCAGTGAAGCTATCTGCTCCCTACAGCACTGCAACTCCTTAGAGAGTTTGAGCTTTTCTGACTTTAAGGTACTGTGTTCAGACAATTGATTTTTGAGAGAAATGATTTCCTTCTCAAATTTTAATAAGTCTAAACATAGTGCTTTAAATTCATACTTAAAGTCCTCAGAATTGAAATCAAATGAGTCTATTACCTGGTCTTCTTCAGGTTGAGTCTCTGATTCAGATTCAGACTCTTCTACATCAGAATTGTGTTGTGAGGCATTGATAGCCATCATGCAGAATTCCTTTTCTTCAGCATCATCCTCATCATCACTTGATCTGGATGAAGATTCAGATTCCTCTTCAGTCTCACTCCAAGATTCAGCAACAAATCCCTTCCTTGTGTGTTTGTTCTTGCTTGAGGAGGGTTTCCATTGCTATTCTTCTTGAAGTCCTTGTCTTTTCTTCTTTCTTTCTTGTCCTTTCTGTCCTTGTTTTTGTTCTCTGGACAGTCAGGCACAATATGGCCTGGTTTCCTGCATCTAAAGCAAACAAATTCTTTATTATTTGATTTATCATACCTTGGCTTGTCATGTTCTTTGTATGATCTCTTCCTGAAGTCCTTTCTAGCCATTTTGTAAAATCTTTTGGCCAGTAGACTAAGCAGCTCATCATTGCCTGTGACTTTGTCTTCAGGCTGATCTTCAGTGGCTTTGAAGGCTATTGACTTTTCCTTTCTTGTGGCTGGTGAGGCAGCCTTTTGCTCTTCTTCTATGTTTTTAATGAGCAGCTCATAAGGCTTGAGCTTGCCCAAGAGAGTTTCTATTGTAATCTCATTAAGACTTCTGGCATCCTTCATTGGCCAGATCCTTGAGTCCCAAGTGCTTGGGAAGCACATTAGGATTTTGTCATTTAGCTCAGTCAATGAGATCTCTTTGTCCAAAGTCGTCAGTTCATTGACTATCAGGCTGAGTCTATTATACATTTCTGCTACTGAATCAGCTTCTCCTTTCTTGAAGTTCTCATATTTGGTTATGTTGAGATCTTCTGTCTTTTCTCTCATCAGCTGATCCTGAGACTATTTCAGATAACTTATCCCAGATTTCCTTTGCTGAGTTGCATTCAGCTACCTTTTGTAAAATTTCATCAGACATAGTCTGGGCTAGAATGTTCATAGCATTTCCATCTGCAACTTTCCATTTCTTGATGTCAGCATCTGTTGCTGAGGGAGGTGGAACAGCATTTGTACTTGTATTCTCTGGATGTCTAGGACACACTGTCAAAACAGAATTAAAAATATCCTCATCAATAGAGTTCATGTATATTCTAATCCTTGCCTTCCAAAGTGAAAAATTGGATAGATTGCACACTTGAGGTCTGGTGCTAGCATAATCTTTGTTTTGGGCCATGTTTTGTGAAGAAATAATTCTAATAACAAAATCAAAACAAGCAAATCTAATTAGGGATCTTTGGGTTCAGGTGTTATCATGTGCAACCACTAAGGTGGTATTTTTAACTAACCTGGAAGATGTGGTATTTTTAAACAACCTGGAAGATGTGGTATTTTTAACCAACCTCGCTTTGATACCAATTGAAAGTGCAAGTTAGATCTGATATACTCTAGAGGGGGGGGGGGGTGAATAGAGTATGGTGCTTGCTAAAAACGTTTTACAACTGTTGTTGTATTCCTAAGTGAACAGGGAAGCAAATAATTAAATAAACACAACAACTATCTAAACAAAAAGCAACCACAAATCACAGCCAGAAACAAAAAAAATAAAAGCAACCAGATGACACAAGGAGCTATAGTGGTTCCCCAATCAACCTGGGTGCATCCACTCTTCTACCACCCTAGGTAGGAATCCACTGCAGGATGATTTGATCAGGTGTCCTGTGCACCAATGAGCTTTTGATAAGGTGCTCAAAAATCAAACCAGATTTTTGATCAGGTGTCTTACCACCACTGAGTGTTGATGAGGTCTCAGAAACCAAACAAAAACTTTTGAAGGGAGTTTGAACAACCCTTTACAGCAGAGAGAGAGAGAGAGAGGGATGAGAAGATCTTCTCTGTCAACAGTCAGAGAGAAGATAGTGGATATTGTCAAAGCTCCCCGTGAGATCTTGAGTTGTTCAGGAAGTGAAGCTTTGCAGTAGGGTGATAGGCCTTCGAATGATTTGATCTCCAGCAATAGATGATTTCATCAGCAACTGAAATGTGAGATGTCTGGAGTCTTGAATGATGATGGCCTTTGAACACTTGAATCAAAAGAGATCTGAAAAATTCAGTTGGTTGATCTCCTTTTGTGATGGTGTTCTTGTATGAATCTTTGAGACTGAGAATGTCTGCAGCTCTCTTTATTTTTCTTGTGTAATTGTTTTGTTGTAAGAGTTGTTGTTGCAGAGAATATGTGACTGACTTCTTGTTCTTCTGCAGCAGGAATGAAAAATCTGATCTTTTATTCCTTTTTTCTGAATAGAAATGATCCACTGTCCAAGATAGCCGTTAGCCTGTCATTAATGACTTCCTTAAATGTATTTGTCTTCTGGAGGAAAGTCCAATAAAATATTCCTTGAAAATTCCTTGAAACTTGCTCCAGATTAAATGAAAAACGGCTACAAGATCTCTGAATTCAATGCTGACAATAATTCCACAGCTGTCCAAATTTGAATCTTTAAAAACGTTGAACTCTTCAGAGAAACGTCGAACTGAGCTCGACTATCGTTGAACTGAGCTCAGAGATTGGACTTAGACAGAAACAGAGATCGTCGATCTGAGCTCAACTATCGTCGAACTGAGCTGAGAGATAGAGAATCGAACTGGAGTCAAGATCATCGATCTGAGCTTGAAGATCGTCGAATGGAGTTCGATTACTTGTCAAAGTTGAGCTCAGAGATTGTCGAATGGAGTTCGACGATCCGTCGAAGTGATCTCAACGATCGTCGAATGGAGTTCGACAATTCGTCGTACTGAGCTCGACGAAATGACTGGGTCTCCAAAACTGAAATCTCTGGTCTTGAGGGCAGCTTTCAAACCTAAGTACTAACCCTTAGACTCAATTCTAATTGACCTTTAGATCTATATAATGACGTCAAAATAGGTTTCCTAAGAGACATAGTGATCCTTGCCAAAATCAGTAATAGGGTGTTCCAACATAGTAGGCCTTCAATATTTCATCCTTGACCAGCAGGTATCCAGGAGCTTCTTAACAGATAGAGTGTTTGTTGTCCTTTGAAGAATCCTCAGATGAAGAAGGAAGAAGACACTTGATTGGAATGTATGTTCTTCTTCTTCTTCAGCTTGCTGTAATTTCACTGGTCAATGGCTAGGGGATGGGTAGTTACTGATTGATGACATCAGTATCTCACATCATACATCAAATTCTCGTTAGACTGTTTTTGTTGAAATATCTTATTCTTATACTTGATATGACAGTTCTGACTCATCTTGGAACCTTTGTGTTGACTCTGCACATTTTTAGAAACATAAGTGTTGAAATGTCCAAAGTGTCTCGACACTTGTGTCGAGAAATCTTAGGAGTCTCGACACAATTCTACTTGAAAGAATTTTAAACTAAAACTTGAGAGTGTCGAGATAGTTGATTTGTCTCGACACAAGCGTTGTCTGTGTCGACATCTTTTGTTCTGCCTTGTGTCGACACCTTTTGTTCTGGCTTGTGTCGACACCTTTTGGTCTGCCTTATGTCGACACCTTTTGTTCTGCCTTGTGTCGACACCTTTTGTTCTATCTTGTGTCAAAATATCTGCCTTCACTTCATCATTATTTCGAGACAGTTGATTTGTCTTGACATAATTTTACTAGCAAAATTTACTGTCTTCTTTGTGTCGAGACAGTTGTATTGTATCGACACAACTGCTTTAAGTTGTTCAGTGTCGAGTAACCTGACTTAGTCTTCAAAGTGTCGAGACAACTGACCTATCTCAAGACAACTGTCTTGAATCTTCTATGTGTCGAGTTAACAGACTTATCTCGACACAACTTTTATGAAGGTGTCTACACGGTTGAAGTGTGTCGACATATTTGTACTTTGTTAATTTTTTGCACTGCAAGTTGCTGAATGTAGACCGTGCTGACTTATCTCGACACAGCTGCTGTAAAGGCATCGAAATAGTTGAAGTGTGTCGACACTTTTGAACTTTGACAATTTTTCTTCAAAAAAAACAAGTTAACTTCTTGTGTCCACCTGTCAAATCAATATGTAATCCTGCAAACATAAATTGAAATATACATTAAATACAAATATGTGTATATCATTGAGTTAAAAGGGCTTCTTCAAATCAAGTACATTGTGACCAATGTACCCAACAATCTCCCCTATTTGGAGAATTCATAACCCCAATTCAATTATATACAACATGATACCAAAATAGGATGATAGAGATATAAATGTAACATTGCTAAATAACATATGAAAAGACATAATTGATAAACACATATATAGAACATAGTATAACAAAATTTTCATTATGAATCTATTCAGGATTACATTTGTTTGATTAGTTATACTGATCTTAAAAGTTAAAGTACAAAAATGCCTAGAATATGTATTCTAATGATCTTTTGGTTCTTTGATGACTATGCCCTTTCCAGATTGTATCTTTTCTTTTACTTCAGCCACCTTATCATCTGCTATCTTTTTCCCTTTGTCAATCTTGGGATTTGAGATCTATTCTGCCTTGATCCTTTGCCTTTCAAAATAGCAATAAGGCTTTGGGAAATATTTGCTGGGCTCAACTGAATTAGCAGGTATCTTCCCAGTATTCAGATCATGTCTGAATTTATGTATAACAACTTGCTGCATTAAATGTTTGTCCCATTCTTGCTCATGGTACCATTTTCCCCTATCTGTAACATTGACATTAACTGTTTTCCATGCAGTGAGGATTATTGAACTGGAGGTTGGGCTCCACTGTTCAAAGTCAGGTATAGCTTCAGCTTGTTCCCTAAACCTTTTCTTTAATTGCTGAGCTTCTTTTACTTTAAGCATAGCAGATGCAGACATCTGCACCACTTCACATATAACATTTTGAACTGGTGGTGGAGGACTATACATGGTTTGGACAGCTGCTTGGATAGCCTCAAATAAAGCTTGTGGTGCAGGATTGTGTATAGTTTGCTCAACAACATGAGGAGATTCAAATTCAGTTGGTTGACAACCAAACTCCGCAGTTTTATCACCATCATACCATAGGGGAGTATGGCCTAAAGTGTAACGTCCCGATTCACGCTAGGCCCCTCGCATGCATTTTTGAGTCAGGAGAGTTGACTTGGGCTCAGGAAGGTGATGGAAGCTAGGCTGCACTTGTAACAGGGAGTAGAAGTCAGTCCAGAGTGGGACACGGTTAGAGACACGAGAGTGTCCCTACCTGTGTGTGTGAGGCCAACTCTTGAGTCGACGGCTCGAGTAGGTCCAGAGAAGGACACGGGTAGTGACACAGGCGTGTCACTACCCGTATGTATGAAGACTTGGTAGAGACACGACATGTACCTACCCGTGTATGTCCAACCAGTTGTCCCCGAGAAGGACACAGGTAGAGATACGGGCATGTAACTACTCGTGTGTCCAACCAACACTCGAGTCGATGACTCGAGTTGTCCCAGAGAAGGACACGGATAGTGACACGGGCGTGTCATTACCCGTGTGTATGAGGACACCGTAAAGACACAGGCGTGTTCCTATCCATGTGTGTCGAGTAGAGCTCGATGAACTGTGTCCCGAGGAGGACACGGGTAGAGACACGGGCGTGTACCTATCCGTGTGTGTCCAGTAAAACTCGATCAAGCGTGTCCCGAGTAGGACACGGTCAGCAACACGTCATGTCACTTCAACACGGGTAGAGACACGGGCTTGTCCCTACCCGTGTTTGTGTATCGAAATGGCAATCGAACCATCGGCGACGTTCCACCCGAGCAGGACACGGGTAAGGACACAGGCTTGTCCCAACCCGTGTTATTTTCACATAAAAAGGTGAAGTGAAACCCTAGCCATTTTGATTCTAATTCCAAGCCCTTTTCTGTGAAAAAACTATTGGAGAGGAGGAAGAAGGTGCTGGAGCAAGTCTTCATCCCGTGAAGAACCGCCGCTGCCAAGGAGAATAAGAAGCCTCCGAGAAGAGTGACAAGATCCATGGCCGGAAATGTTGAAACGTCAGAAATGAGGTGAGTATCCTACCCTCTCCCTTAGTGCTAGATCTCTAGTTATTTCGTAGGAGAGATATCGACTCAAGAGAGTCTTGATTGAGAGAAGAAGTTTTCTAGATAAGGCCATACTAGGACATGTGTCCTAGGTTTTAGATGTCTTCAACCTCTCCTTCTTTCTATGTGATGATGGAGGATGGTTTCGTGAAGAGAAGTGGCCATGTGTGGGTGAATAAGGGAGGAGGAAGTCTGGATGTGATTTTTGTAAATCGTCTTGAGGAGGAAGATGAAACGATGCCGTTTATTCCACCTTAAGATGCGTGCAGAAATATGTGTTCTGCACGCAGCGATCTTCGTGGCTGTTTTCAAGTGTGATACGGCCAAATCTGGGCTTTCGACTAAACATGAAAGTTGTAGCCACTGTAAATACCTTTCCAATGAGGGGATACGATCCTTCACCACATTTCTATAGCCTCGGGTATGTCTGGTCGAAGGTGTTGTCCTGATGGTGTTCTGTACTTAAAATTCTGAGTTTGGTATAGAATCAGGTCTGGATTCGGTAGAGACATTGTAGCAAGTTAGCATAGGGGCTGGAGAATTCCTTTATGTCTAAACGTCATAATTTAATGAGTGATGAAATTGTTGGATGGATCCCACGTAGACAATTGGAGAAGAGAAAGGTGCTTGAACGAATCTATTAGGTAGAAATTAGTGAATTGAACGGTTTGACGTATTGGTAAGCTTGGAATGATTTCAATATGAGTAATATTGAGGACATAATGATAACGGTAATATGTCGGTTAATGGTGAGATTGACTCAAATTTGTGTACCTGTTTGGTGGTGATTGTTATGATCAAATGATCGTTGTTATTTGGATTATTGATTCATGTGCGCACAAATGATTTGAACTTGATTAAGGAATTGTAATCGGTTATGCTAGAGTTATATGACCGTGGATTGTGTATATAATGTTATTGAACGCACTGGTTCGGGTAATGTTGGGAAGAAACATAGACGGATGGTTGGGCTTGGTCCCCGGTGTTCATTACCCGGGGCTCCTTCTGCGCGGAGTGGACGGTTGGGCTTGGTCCTCATGCTTTCTCCGAGGTTCCTTCCATGCCATGGTGATGTGGAATTGCATGCGTTGTGAGTCGACACTCGGTGTCGTAATCCCGGGTTAAGGATAGTGTTGCAGGTCTACGGGCTCCCCAATCATCACACCGACGGGAGTTGACAGATAGACTTTGGGTGGTTGGGCTTGGTCCTCAGTGTTCATTTCCCGGGGCTCCTTCAGTGCCAAGTGAACGGTTGATCTTGGTCCTCGTACTTTTTACGTGGCTCCTTCCTGATCACACGAGGCCAGTTCGGGGCTTGGTTCTCGGTGCACATCTACCCGAGACTACCGCTAGGCCGTAGTACGTATGGGGGCTCCACTATTTTGTTCTTAGAATTGAGGCGTACGAAGGCCTAAGTGAAGTAGTGTGGATACCCGCTTAGTTGAAGAGAGGTACGCTCTACTGTCACCGCCTGGCCACGACGGTTGACGCCTGAGAGGTTAGCTACCTGCTCAAAAAGTGGGAACTACAAGTCTGTGTCGTCATAGCGGTTGCATGTGCGTGAACATAGGTGAGTCATTACATTGCATTTATACCATTACATTACATTGCATTAACAAGATCCTCATTGTATAAGTTTGTATGGACACTCCTATACGATGAGTTACTTTATGTTAAATCGATCCTTAACTTATAAGCTTGTTTGGACATCCTTATCAGTTAAGTTACTTTCCTGTTGTAGAACTCTATACTAGATGGATTGATACAGCTTGTGTAGAATTGCTAGAGTATACTGCTATTAATAATGTTATACATTTCTTCTATTGCTACTCACGACTTATGTACTTATTCACCTGCTTGTACCTGTTTATCACTATTTATATATTGTACCCTGTTCCTTTCTCCGCCTGGTGCCGAGGAGTCGCCGGGGGAGTGGATGTGAAAGCTACTTAATCTTTTTGACTAGCGGTTGCTACGTCTTCCTTTTTATGAGGAAACCCCTGCAAGTAGAGCTGCCGCAGATTACACAGGAGGACAGCCAAGCCAGGACGACAGGGCCTGAAGGGACGGTGCCGTCGTTACCGTCTGTCACCGATGTGATTTTTGAGAGGTTTTGTTGTAGCCCCTTGGGCATGTTTAGCTGTATTCTGATACTTTAGATGCTTGTTGTAGCTTCTTATTTTGTTGTACCTTTGGACTTATATTATGCTTATGTGTGGATTGACTTCTAAATTATATTTTGGTCGGGTTGGCATTGATTGATATTGGATGTTGCCGGCGGAATAGGCGTCTTGTGGTACAGGTTAGACCGTGTGCTAATGCTACCGCAAGGTGGCTGTTCTGGGTATAAGACCCCCTTCGTGCCGTGTTTTGTGTTCCGGGAGGGGGTCTTACAAATGGTATCAGCTTGCCACAATCTTGAACTAAAGATGACATTCAACAATGGTACCACCCCCATTCGATTAGTCAGTTTGGGGACAAACTGACTTAGTGGAAGCAGTAGTGTGACCATATGTAATTCACACTAAGTATGTCCAACTTTGACCTTAAGATTGGCCAACCTGACCATAGGTTTGTACTCTACGTGTAGATCCCAGTGCACGTTGATCCAATGGGGGCACTCCTGCCCCTTTTGTACCCACTCAGTTCCAACAATCAAAATTGGGACAGACTCTCACGGCTATCCTGGACTCCTTTAGGTCGCAGCAGACCCCAGTACAGCAACAAGCTCCAGACTCGAACTAGTTGAGCACCTTCCGGGCTCTCTCCCCTCCTATCTACCTTGGCACAGAGTCGGCTGTGTGCACAGAAGAATGGCTTGATACGGTGCAGGAGCAATTGGTAGGAATCCGTTGCCCAGCCAACATGGCTGTAACATTGGCAGTGTCCATCCTAGAACTGCACGCCAAGAGGTTGTGGAAGTGTTGTGGAAGTCCCTTATGGGCTACACCTTTCAACGGCAAGTTTATACAGAGATTTGCTGGAGCGAGTTCTCAGGAGTCTTCTTAGAGCATTTCATTACCTCGACCGCTTGATATGACTCGAATAGAAATTTCTATTGCTGAATCAAGGATCGAAGTCGGTTACGGAGTACCAACGAGAGTTCCAACATCTCGCGAGATTTGCGGACTCATATGATTTGGATGATAGAGGATATGCTAAACGCTTCTACGAAGGGTTGTGGGACCCCCTGAGGCAGGCCCTTTTGTTTATAGCGGACTCCATCTTGGCGGAAATAATTGACATGACAAAGTGGCTAGAAGCAGACCACCTGGGAAGTGGAAAGAGGCCTGCTGAGGGAGTGATGGAAGCTAGCCCAAGCAACAGAAGGAGACATGAATATAGAGGAGGAAGAGGACATAAGAGAGGTGGCAGACATGTCCACCAGAATTATAGAGTGGAGCACCCAGTTCCACAGCTGCTATCATTGCCTCCACCTCCACAGCCTCAACAGTTTCGGCAACCCAAGGGACGTTATGGGCGGGTGTGCTTCGAATGCAATCAACCGGGCAACATCTGACGTTACTGCAAG
Organism: Platanthera guangdongensis; assembly: GCA_039583875.1. NCBI lineage: Eukaryota > Viridiplantae > Streptophyta > Magnoliopsida > Asparagales > Orchidaceae > Platanthera > Platanthera guangdongensis. The sequence continues at coordinate 103,148,685 of CM077155.1, read as the reverse complement.
CAGTTGTTTGAGAATGCCCCTCTTGCTCTACCTCCGGCAGCTCCTCGAGGGAGGGGACACATGCGTGGTCGAGGACGAGGACCACGGGGAGGAAACCCCGGACCAGCTCGAGATCAAGTGTTCGCTCTGGACATGACACAGGAGCGGAACCCTCAGGAGGTGATTGCAGGTATGTTACAGTTAGTTATCACATTTTCATTGTTAAACATTAAGTTGCTTAAGACGTACTAGATATCTAGCATTGAGTATTATTATTGGTACTTAGGCACCGTGGTGGTCGGTGGGAAACCGACCAACACGTTATTCAATACCGGTGCCTCGCACTCTTCTGTGTCTTAGGATTTCATTAAAGATGTGGAAGAAGGGCAATACTTCACTGGTATTGCTCGCCTAGTACGCCTCCCAGACGGCTATGAGATGACCGCAACCGCTAAGTGTGAGTTAGAGATATTCATAGGGGGAAAGGCCTTTGATACCCCCGCCACAGTCTTGAGGATGCCAGAATTTGATCTCATTCTGGGCATGGCGTGGTTAGACTGGCACTTCGCAAGGATTTAATGCTCCGATAAGCGAATTTACTTAAGACATGGGGAGACTGAGGTCATCTTCCATGGTACAAAATCAGCATCTCGTCTGTTATTATCTTCGATCCAGGCTGTAAAAGCCCATATGAAGGGGCAAGAAGTCTTCATGATTTGTTTCGAGTTGAAGGAGTTTGCGTTGGATATCAAGGATGTGCGGGTGGTACAAGATTTCCCCGATGTATTTCCTGAGCAATTGTTAGGGTTGCCCCCGCATAGAGAGGTAGATTTTCAAATTAAGCTAGTACGGGTGCCAAGCCCGTCTCCAGGACCCTTTACTGGATGGCCCCGAAGGAACTCGCAGATTTTAGAGTTCAGTTGCAGGAACTGGTGGAATAAGGGTTTGTTCGTCCCAGCTCTTCACCTTGGGAAGCCCCTGTTCTATTCGTTAAGAAGAAGGATGGTACCTTACGACTATGCATAGACAATCGGGAGCCCAACCGGTTGACGGTACGAAACACCTATCCGCTACCCCGGATCGATGAGTTGTTCGACCAACTGGTAGAAGCGCATTGGTTTTCCAAGTTGGATTTGCGCTCGGGGTATTATCAGTTGAGGATACAAGAGGGAGACATCCAGAAAACGGCTTTTAGCTCAAGATATGGACTGTACGAGTTCACTGTAATGCCATTTGGGCTCACAAATGCCCCTTCAGCTTTCATGAGTCTGATGAACAAGGTGTTTGAGCATTAATTAGACATCTTCGTCATCGTCTTCATCGATGACATTCTGGTCTACTCAAAGATGGAGGAGGAGCATGTCGAACATCGGACCTTGGTACTGAAGAAGCTAAAAGAGCACGCCCTGTTTGCCAAGTCCAGAAAGTGCGAATTTTGGCTTAAGGAGATTGCCTTCTTGGGCCATGTTATCAGTGGGGCTTGACTAGCTGTGGATCTGGCCAAAGTGCGTGCCATGAAGGCATGGTCGCCCTTGAAGTCAGTGGCTGATATGCGGAGCTTTCTTGGACTTGCCGGGTACTACCGCAAGTTCGTAAAAGGATTCTCGAAGATTGCCCTTCCTCTTTCCTCTTTGACAAAGAAAGGTGTGTTGTATGAGTGGACACCCCAGTGTTAAGTTGCGTATCAGGAACTGAAGGACAGACTTACATCTGCAACCATCCTAGCACTTCCGTCTAGGATGGAAGGATATCAAGTATACACCGATGCATCTTATCAAGGGATGGGAGCGGTACTGATGTAGCACGGCCATGTAATTGCCTATGTCTCAAGGAAACTAAAGAATCATGAACTCAATTATCGGGTTCACGATTTGGAATTGGGGGCAGTGGTGTTTTCCCTCAAAGTTTGGAGACACTATCTATATGGAGTTCATTGCGAGATATTTTCAGACCATAAAAATTTAAAGTATGTTCACACTCAGAAGGAACTTAATTCGAGACAACGGCGGTGGTTAGAGTTTCTGTGCGATTATGAGTTCACCTTGAACTACCACCGCGGAAAAACGAACTCGGTGGCTGATGCATTGAGCAGAAAAGTACCGGACTCGAGCTCAGAGTCTCGGTTGTTGAGTATGGAGTTAGCTCGAATGCTCGAGGAAATGGAGATTACCTTGGCGTATAAAGTTCCTTCGGAAAAATATACGGAGTACTTGGTGACCATGAGCATAGTTTGTGATATTCGGGACCAGATTCTGGCAGAGCAAGGAAAAGATGCGGCTCTGGCCCCGGCATTAAAGTCAATTGAGGATGGGACTACTGACAAGTACTCCTTAAAAGACGGTCTTGTTCATTTTCATGGTCGACTCTACATTCCCAAGGGTGGTAGGATTCGAGAAGATATCTTGAGAGAGGAGCATTACTCTCAGTATTCAGTGTATTCCGGTATTGCTAAGATATACGCCGACCTGCGAAAGGCCATGTGTTCGCCGGGATTGAAGAAGGACGTCAGGTACTTTGTTACACATTACGAGGCCTATCAAACGGTGAAGGCGGAGTGCAAGAGTCCCGGTGGTTTGTTACAGAGATTGCCCATCCCAGTGTGGAAATTTGAGGATATCTCCATGGATTTTGTTCATGGGTTACCTCGCTCACGCTCAGGAAATGATTCGGTGCGGGTGATCCTTGATCGCCAGACAAAAATAGCCATGTTCATCCCAATGAAGAAATAGGATCATGTGGATGTCTTGGTACGCCTCTTTGTGGAGTAGTTTGTACGGTACCATGGTGGGCCAAAGACAATCGTTTCTGATCGGGATGGTCGTTTTACCTCTAAGGAGTGGAAAGTTGTACAGGCGTACTTGGGTTCGCGCCTTATCTTTAGCGCCGCGTTTCATCCTCAAACGGAGGGGCAGTCTGAGAGGACCATTAGAACATTGGAGGACCTATTAAGGTTGTGTGTGTTCGATAGAGAACAGCCGTGGGAAAGGCTCCTACCACTGGTAGAATTCTCCTACAACAACAGCCATTAAGCTAGCATCGGTATGGCGCCCCATGAAGCCCTTTACGGAAGAAGGAGTAGAACCCCCTTCTATTGGGTGCAAGATGAAGACCCCGAAGGTTTTGGGAATTGAGTACATTGATGATACTGATGCGGTTGTTAGACTAATACGGGACCGCATGCTTGAGGCTCAAAGTTGACATGCGAAATATTATAATGCAAATCACCGGACGGTGGAATTTCAAGTGGGTGATAAAGCATTTCTGAAGATCCGGCCGATGCATGGAGTGTCACGGGTGCGTGGTGTGAAAAAGCTCAGCACAAGGTACTTTGGGCCTTACACTATATTGGAAAGGATAGGCCCTTTAGCCTATCATGTAACACTCTCATCCGTCGTATGACATATAACAGAAGGTCCAGCTGGAACCCGACGCCATATACCACGGACAGTCAGAAGGGTTACATAAGAATATCGAAACCATACAACTATTACTACTTGCCCTACACAGAGCATTCTAGCGGAAGCTTTTAAACAGTTATAAAGAACCCATAATTGAAATATCAACTATCATGAATGCCCACAACTACCACAGGAATGAAATAACAACTACACTCAAAGATCTTGGCCTTACGGCCTTACAAAAGTTTCACTTAACAAAATAGTGTCTTACATACATCGGCTCGCAGGCCGGCCACACCTGACAAAATAAAATACAACTATTCGCTTTGGCCTTCGAGGGCCAGCTCAGCAACATGGGCTTCAGCCCGCTACTTGGTACTCGTCTCCGCAGCATTTGCAAGCAACATTCCACTGCACGGTGGCTAACAAAGTATCGGTCAACCAAAGCCGATCAAATTATAACGACCCCGCCCCTTACTGGGGACGACGGTCCTCCTTCCCAACATTTTATTAGCCCAGCTAAACAATAAAGTACAAACATACTTTGTCATAGGTGTAGGCTCGCACGGCCAAACACCCCGTGCACTCAGGGCACATTAACGGTGAATCTGGTCAATTCCGTGGCTTCACCACCATCCCCGGGATGGCAACAACGTGAGAATTTTAGCCTTTCTGACCAGTGTCTAAGGCTCCCCACTATGCCAACAGCCAGTCCCTCTTTGGGTCTCTCGCAGCTAACCACATAGCCTGGGTCCAATTCCACTTGCCTGTTGCTCACAACGCGTAGTTCACCTTAAGACGTACGCACGAGCCAAGTTTCTCTCGGATCCTACAACAATACCAAACAACACATAACCCAGTTATGTACAAGGCCGGCTCCCGGGCCGCCAAGTTAGCAGAATTACGTTTCCGCTCAGTTTTCTGGGTGCGCCTTGGAGTTAATCTCCAAGGATCCCTGCTGCAATCTACCATGTAGAAACCCGAAAACACAAAACACGGAGTCTTCTCCGGCAAACCATATAAAATGCAACATCACCGATCCAGGCCAACATGTTTGGGTAGGCTTCACACACAATGCCTATGTCTGTACTTCGATTCCGGACTCTATATGCAACACAAGAGGGACTATTCCTGTCAACCCCAAGGAACACCGCACACTCGCTGGAGCGGGTTTCCCTATGCAAAAGAAGGAGAGCTACACATGCTTAAGTATAGAATCGCTACCTTTGTAGTTCGCTTCTGCGCCATGGAAAAACTATACGGATAGAAGGCTTCGCAATTGAATTTCCTCAGCGGATCCGCTCTCGATTCTAAAAACGGTGCTCCGATGCTGCGCGGGTAGCCGGAATCCTCCCTTTCCTTCCTCCTCTCTCCAACTCCTTAGAAAGAGAATGGTAAAGAGCAAATGAGGAGTTAAACCTCCATTCCCGGCCTTATCAGAGCAGGAACACATCTGGGCCGTTGGATCTTAATTAAAGAAAACGAACGGCTCAGATCCGCCCAAAAATCATCAAACCTGGGTTGAACACGACCTCACACATGGTCGTGTCCCAAGATGTGTGCCTCGATCCAGGCACGATCGTCGAGCACAGAAACTAACACGGGTCGAGACATGGCCGTGTCTCAACCTGACATTCCCGTGTCGGTTTCTAACACGCCCGTGTACTAGGGCCGTGTCACCAGTAACCGCCCGCCAACCGTCAGGACTCTTGGGAACACAGGTGGGGACACGGGTATGCACATGCCCGTGATATTTGACACGCCCGTGTCACGCTGCCGTGTTTCCTCCTGTGTCCTTCTCTGGACACAGCCGGCCAACACAAACAACCACACGGTCTTGGACAATCCCGTGTCCTAGGCTGTGTACACCTATACAGGAACAAAAAATTCTCTGGGCCATGATCAGCTCGATATGATTTTAGAGGCGTTACAAATCTCCCCCATTTAAAGAATTTTGTCCCGAAATTATGCAAAGGTACACAAAAATTTAAATGTTACCTTAGTGGAATAACTCAGGGTATTCTTCCATCATAGTCTGCTCTCGCTCCCAAGAAAGATCCTCACGTCCGCAGTTATCCCAACGGACTTCAACCATTCAGATTTCCTTATTGCAGAGTCGCTTAACCTCCAAGTCTTCAATGCGAACGGGCTTGACCTTCGTCGTCAACCCATAATCAACCCGCACTTGATCGACCGCAACGACCTGCGAAGGCTCTTGCACCGCCTTTCGCAACACCGATATGTTGAACACATCATGTAGCCCACTCAACTCCACTAACAGCCTCTATTGATACGCGGCTTCCCCAACATGCTCCAGCATTTCAAACGGTCCAACGTATATCAGACTCAACTTCTTCAAGCATCGAACCAGCGAGACACCCTTGAACGACTTGATTTTCAAATACACCCAGTCGCCAACACCGAACTCCACGTTCCTATGCTTGGCGTTATAGTATTTTGCCTGCCTGTCCTGAGCAATCTTTAACCTTTCCCGAACTGTACGTATCATTGAAGTGGCCTCTTCTACCGCTTGACGTTTGTATAGCTTCGATTCGCCTGTCTCCAACCAAGACAATGGCGTACGACACTTTCTCCCATACAAGGCCTTGAAAGGCGCCATTCCAATACTCGCCTGATAACTGTTGTTATACGCAAACTCCACCATATACAGGTGATCTTGCCCCTCATTTCCGAAATCCAAGACGCACATACGAAGCATGTCCTCCATCGTCTGGTTGACCCTCTCGGTCTGACCATCCGTCTGCAGATGAAAGCCTGTGCTGAAACTCATCTTAGTTCCCAACAGACTATGCACCATCTTCCAGTATTTTGACGTGAAGAGTCCATCTCGGTCACTAACAATACTGCGGGGCACACCATGCAATTGTACAATATTATCCACATAGAGGTTTGCTAACGTTTCCACCGGATCTTCCTTCCTATTCGGAATAAAATGCGACACCTTAGTCAATCTATCTACGACCACCCAGATGGCGTCATTTCCCTTCTGTGACTTTGGCAAACCGTGCACAAAATCCATAGAAATGTCGTCGAATTTACACTCCGGGATAGGTAGGGACTTCAAGAAACCTCCGGGCTTCTGACACTCCGCCTTTACCAAGGCACAAGTCTGGCACTTGGCCACATAAAGTGCTACATCCCTCTTCAATCCTGACCACCAGAACAACTTCTTCATGTCCTTATACATCTTCGTGCTCCCCGGGTGGATTGAGTACTTGGTATGATGTGCCTCATACAACAACTCCTCCCGAAGACTACCCACACTAGGAACGCATAGGCGACCGTCACTCCTTAGCAGTCCATCTTCAACAGTAAATTGGGAATTTTACCCATCCAAAGATTCATCTAAGATCTTCTTCATGCTGCTATCCTGAACCAATGCCCGCTGAACTCTATCAGCTAGGTCATACTGCACCTCTGTCCAAAACAATTTCGCCTCAGCACTAGACTACTTGTCGACGTAAGTTATCTCCAATGCCTCCAATTCACGGACCAAACTCTCATCATGTACCAACAACCAGCTGGCTCGCGCAGGAACCCTGCGACTCAATGCATCCGCCACTGCATTTCCTTTCCCAGGTAGATAATGTATCTCGAAGGTGTAGTCCCCCAAGAACTCCATCCACCTCCGCTACCTCATGTTCAGGTCCTTCTGATACAACAAGTACTTCAGGCTCTTATGATCGGTGTAGATGTCGACCTTCACACCGTATAGATAGTGCCTCCACAACTTTAGAGAAAATATCACGGCCGCTAACCCGAAGTCATGGACCGGATAATTCCGCTCATGAACCTTCAATTGTCGTGAACCATAGGCTATCACGCTCCCATGCTGTATCAGAACATAGCCCAAACCACTTCCCGAAGCATCACTATAGATTTTGAACCCTTCATTCCCACTCGGCGAACATAAAATAGGCGTCGTGGTCAACTGCCTCTTCAATTCTTCAAAAGCCTGCTCGCACTCCAACGACCACACAAACTTTTGAACCTTCCATGTCAACGTCATGAGTGGTAGTGCTATCCGCGAGAAGTTCTCTACGAAGCGCCTGTAGTAGCCAGCAAGCCCCATAAAGCTCTGGACTTCCGCCACTGTAGTCAGTACAGGCCACTCCCGTAACGCCACTATCTTCGCTGGATCCATTACTATCCCTTCTCCACTAACAACATGACCAAGGAATTCTATCGAGGATAACCAGAACTCACACTTGGAGAACTTAGCATACAACTGATTTCTTCTCAAAGTCTCCAACACTATAAGCAGATACTTGTAGTGATCTTCCTCACACTGCGAGTACACTAGGATATCGTCGATAAATACTATCACGAAACGATCCAGGTACTCTCTGAACGTCCTGTTCATCAGATCCATAAACACGGATGGCGCATTGGTCAACCCAAACAGCATGACCGTGAACTCGTAATGCCCAAACCGCGTGCTGAATGCTGTCTTTGGGATGTCACTTTCCCTTATCCTTAATTGTTAGTAGCCGTACTTCTAATCTAACTTCGAATATACTGTTGACCAAACCAACTGATCAAATAGATTGTCAATCCTAGGGATCGGATACTTATTCTTCTCCATAAGCTTAATCAATACCCGATAGTCGATACAGAGTCGCAAGCTCCCATCTTTCTTCTTAACGAAGAGGATCGGTGTGCTCCAAGGCGACGAACTTGGACGCACATACCCTTGTTCCAACAACTCTTACAGTTACACCTTCAACTCCGCCATCTCTCTTGGCGCTATCTGATACGGAGAGCGTGACACCGGTTTGGCACCCAGCAGCAGCTCGATAGTAAAATCAATCTCCCGTTACGGAGGGGCTCCTAGGAGATCATCCGGAAACACATCAGGATATTCAGACACAACTGGAATACTGCTCAGACTTGGCTTAGGAATTGAAGTCTGCACTAATGTGACAAACATCTCTGCCCCAGACCAAACTGCCTTGATCAGCTGAAGGGCCGACATCAAAACCTTACCCAACCCCCTTCATGCCCGCGATCGTAGTCTCCCGATCAGTATTCAGCCCCAACTTAACTTCCTTTCGGTTGCAATCAATACATGCTCGCTGCTCCGAGAGCCAGTCCATACAAAAGATTACGTCGTACTCCACTAACGGCAATACCGACGCTTGCAAGTCAAACTTCTGATCCCCAATCCGAATCTTAACCACGCAGACTCTATCCGCGCGCATTGAGCACCCATTGGGCAACAACACATCCAACTTGTCTTTAGCCATCGACGAAGGAACTCTGATGCGCGATACGAATCGTTCGGACAAGAAGGAATGCGAAGCTCCCGTATCAAATAGGGCTCTTGCCGGAAAATCAAAAATCAACATGAAGCCTAGCACAAATAAATGTAAGCTAACATATAAAAAGGTAACAACTTCATAAAGTTAAACTGCTATAATTTAACTCATACCTGTCACCACGTCAGCTTTTTTTATGGCCTCTTGCAGACCAAGGTAGTAAACACTAGGCTGAGCTGGAGCATGGTGGGATGCGGTTGACTCCACCGCCTTCCCTTTCTCTTCTTAGGTTGCTCCAGGCTTCCTCTCAGACTTTGCACGTCCGCTCCAACACTAACAAGCAAAATGCCCCATCTTTCCGCACTTATAGCACGCTCCTGGGACTCAACTTGTGGTTGCCCCCGTCGCACCAGACGAAGTGGCTGAGCTCGAAGTCTTCAGCTTCTTGTTCCATCTGCGGAAACCCGACTTTGCATTTGGAACTTTGAACTCTGACTTCTTTTCCCCTGGGTCCTTCTTCTCTTGCACTTTCTTCACGACCTTTTCCTATGACCAGGCCGAATTGACCAAGGCTAGGAAGCCCTGGGCCTTAGGCCCAGTAAGGAGAAGCTGTAGGTCGCCACGTAGACCCTCATAGACTCGGTTGGTCTTCCGCTCCTCTTCAGTAAACATAGCACCAGCATAACGACCCAACCGCATAAACTCGTGGGGATACTCATCCACGCTTCTGCCTCCCTGAGTTTGACCAAGGTACTGATTATCCATCTCCAGCTTCTGAGCAGAGTGTCGATATCTGGCCAAGAACAACCTTGAGAATTCCTCCATAGGCACATCCACAACTTGCCTTCCCACTAAGAGGTGAACCTCCAACTCGTCCCACTAGAACCTCGCCTCACCAGCCAAAAGGAAGGTCTCTATGGTGGTTTTCTGCCACTCAACAGTTTCTGTCGACGTCAAGACTCACTATATTATAGAGAGCCAATCCTCAGCTTGAGTTGGCGTTCCAACCCCATCGAACCTCAGGGGATTAAAACTCATCACATGCTTGAGCTGCTTCTCCGAAGCTCTCCTTGGTGGTACCTGATCAACTGTCACGAGCTCTACCACTCCCGGCTCTGCCGCCCTAATCGGTTCTTGCTCATTAACAGGTGGTACTTGGTGCATTTGCCCTACAAGTTGGGCATTTATCATAGCAAAGACTGCTTCAGCAGACAATCTGATGGTTTCTGCTGAAGGAGGTATTGTAGGCACGTCCCTCGGTGCACTACTTTCCGGCAATTGCGGGTGTTCCGATTGCCAAGCACCACTCCTAGCCGCCTATAATAGCAAAGACCCTTGATTAGATGGCAAACAGATTGTTAAAAACAATCATTGGAACACTCAGATTCCACAAAACAAGAGCATTATTCATTCCTAATGGGACATTCATGGTTTCTTTTTTATGTTATAACGATGACGCACACATGTGCTCACCACCCCTTAAATGAATTCATCCACGAGTTCATTTAAGTATACTGGGATCAAAAGTCTGATACCAAATTGTAACACCCCCATACGTTGTATGGCATATAACAGAAGGTCCAGCTGGAACCTGACGCCATATACCACGGACAGTCGGAAGGGTTACATAAGAATATCGAAACCATACAACTATTACTACTCGCCCTACACAGAGCATTCTAGCGAAAGCTTTTAAATAGTTATAAAGAACCTGTAATTGAAATATCAACTATCATGAATGTCCACAACTACCACATGAATGAAATAACAACTACAATGAAAGAACTTGGCCTTATGGACTTACAAGAGTTTCACTTAACAAAATAGTGTCTTACATACATCGGCTCGCAGGCCGGCCACACATGACAAAATAAAATACAACTATTCGCTTTGGCCTTCGAGGGCCAGCTCAGCAACATGGGCTTCAGCTCGCTACTTGGTACTCAGCTACACAGCACCTGCAGGCAACATTCCACCGCACGGTGGCAAACAAAGTATCGGTCAGCCAAAGCCGACCAAATTATAACGACCCTGCTTCTTACTCAGGATAGCGGTGCTCCTTCCCTGCATTTTATTAGCCCAGCTAAACAATAAAGTACAAACATACTTCGCCACAGGTGTAGGCTCGCACGGCCAAACACCCCATGCACTCAGGGCATATTAACGGTGAATCCGGTCAATTCCGTGGCTTCACCACCATCCCCGAGATGGCAACAACGTGAGCATTTTAGCCTTTCTGAACATTGTCTAAGTCTCCCAACTATGCCAACGGCCAGTCCCTCTTTGGGTCTCTGGCACCGAACCATATAGCCCGGGTTTGATTCCACTTGCCCGTTGCTCACAACGCGTAGTTCACCTTAAGACGTACGCACGAGCCAAGCTTCTCTCGGATCCCGCTACAATACCAAACAACACATAACCCAGTTATGTACAAGGCCGAATCCTAGGCCGCCAAGTTAGCAGAATTACATTTCCGCTTAGTTTTTACGGTGCGCCTTGGAGTTAATCCCCAAGGATCCCTACTGCAATCTACCATGTAGAAACCCGAAAACACAAAACACGAAGTCTTCTCCGGCAAACCATACAAAATGCAACATCACCGATCCAGACCAACATGTCAGGGTAGGCTTCACACACAATGCCTATGTCTGTACTTCGATTCCAGACTCTATATGCAACACAAGGGGGACTATTCCTGTCAACCCCAAGGAACACCGCACACTCACCGCACAATCGCGGGAGCAGGTTTCCCTATGCAATAGAAGGAGAGATTCACATGCTCAAGTAGAGAATTGTTACCCTTATAGTACGCTTCTGCGCCATGGAAAAACTATACGGATAGAAGGCTTTGCAATGGAATTTCCTCCGCGGATCCGCTCTCGGTTCTCAAAACGGTGCTCCGATGCTCTGCCGGCCGTCGAAATCCTCCCTTTCCTTCCTCCTCTCTCCAACTCCTTAGAAAGAGAATGGTAAAGAGCAAATGAGGAGTTAAACCTCCATTCCCGGCCTTATTAGAGCAGAAACACATCTGGGTCGTTGGATCTTAACTAAAGAAAATGAACGGCTCAGATCCGCACACAAATCATCAAACCTTGGTCGAACACGGCCTCGCACACGGCCTTGTCCCAGGCCGTGTGCCTCGATCCGGGCACGATCGTCGGGCACAAAAACTGACACGGGTCGAGACACGACCGTCAACCTAACACGCCCGTGTTGGTTTTCGACATGCCGGTGCACTAGGGCCGTGTCACTAGTAACCGCCATGCCAACCGACATGGCTCTTAGGAACACGGGGGGTGACACGGGTATGCACATGCCCATGTCATTTGACACGCCCGTGTCACGCTGCCATGTTTCTTGTCGTGTCCTACTCTAGACACAGCCAGCCAACACAAACAACCACACGGCCTTGTACACGCCCGTGTCCTAGGCTGTGTACCCCTATACAAACACCAAAAATTCTCTTGGATACGATCAGCTCGATACGATTTTCAGGGCGTTACAAATCTCTCCCACTTAAAGAATTTTGTCCCGAAATTATGCAAAGCTACACAAAAATTTAAATGTTACCTGAGTGGAATAACTCGAGGTATTCTTCTATCATAGTCTGCTCTCGCTCCCAAGAAAGCTCCTCACATCCGCAGTTATCCCAACGGACTTTAACCATTAGGATTTCCTTATTGCGGAGTCGCTTAACCTCAAAGTCTTCAATGCGTACTGGCTTGACCTTCGTCGTCAACCCATAATCAACCGGCACTTGATCTACCGCAACGACCTGCGAAGGCTCTTGCACCACATTCCGCAACACTGATACATGGAACACATCATGTAGCCCACTCAACTCCACTAACAGCCTCAATCGATACGCGGCTTCTCCAACACGATCCACGATTTCAAACGGTCCAAGGTATCTCGGACTCAGCTTCTTCATGCGTTGACCCGCGAGACACCCTTGAACGGCTTGATTTTCAAATACACCCAGTCGCCAACACCGAACTCCATGTTCATATACTTGGCGTTATAGTATTTTGCCAGCCTGTCCAGAGCAATCTTCAACCTTTCCCGAACTGTACGTATCTTTGAAGTGGAATCTTCTACCGCTTGATGTTTGTATAGCTTCAATTCGCCTGTCTCCAACTAAGACAACGACGTGCGACACTTTCTCTCATACAAGGCCTCAAAAGGCGTCATTCCAATACTCGCCTCATAACTGTTGTTATATGCGAACTCCAGCATATACATGTGATCTTCCCAATGCTTTCTGAAATCCAAGACGCACATACGAAGCATATCCTCCATCGTCCGGTTGACCCTCTCGGTCTGACCATCCGTCTGCGGATGAAAGGCTGTACTGAAACTCAACTTAGTTCCCAACATACTATGCACCAGCCTCCAGTCGTTCGACATAAATCGTCCATCTCGGTCACTAACGATACTGCGGGGCACACCATGCAATCGTACAATATTATCCACATAGAGTTTGGCTAACTTTTCCACCGGATCTTCCTTCCTGTTCGGAACAAAATGCGACACCTTTGTCAATCTATCTACGACCACCCAGATGGCGTCGTTTCCCCTCTGTGACTTTGGCAAACCGTGCACAAAATCCATAGAAATGTCGTCTAATTTCCACTCCGGGATAGGTAGGGACTTCAAGAAACCTCCGGGCTTGTGACACTCCGCCGTTACCAAGGCACACGTCTGCTACTTAGCCACATAAAGTGCTACATCCTTCTTCAATCCTGTCCACTAGAACAACTTCTTCATGTCCTTATAAATCTTTGTGCTCCCCGGGTGGATTGAGTACTTAGTATGATGTGTCTCGTACAACAACTCCTACTGAAGACTACCCGCACTAGGAATGCATAGGCGACTGTCCCTCCTTAGCAGTCTATCCTGAACAGCAAATTGGGAATTTGACAAATCCAAAAATTCATCTAAGATCTGCTTCATGCTGCTATCCTGAAACAATGCCTGCCGAACTCTCTCAGCCAGGTCATACTACACCTCTGTCCAAAACAATTTTGCCTCGGCACTAGACTGCTTGTCGACGCAAGTTATCTCCAATGCCTCCAATTCACGGACCAAACTCTCATCATGTACAACCAACCAGCTGGCTCGCGCAGGTACCCTGTGACTCAACGCATCCGCCATTGAATTTCCTTTCCCAGGCACATAATGTATCTCGAATGTGTAGTCCCCCAGGACCTCCATCCACCTACGCTGCCTCATGTTCAGGTCCTTCTGATCCAACATGTACTTCAGGCTCTTATGATCGGTGTAGATGTCGACCTTCACACCGTATAGATAGTGCATCCATAGCTTTAAAGCAAATATCACGGCCGCTAATGCTAAGTCATGGACTAGATAATTCCGCTCATGAACCTTCAATTATCGTGAACCATAGGCTATCACGCTCCCATGCTATAGCAGAACACATCCCAAACCACTGCCCGAAGCATAACTATAGATTTCGAACCCTTTAGTCCCACTCGGCGAACATAAAATAGGCACCGTGGTCAACCGCCTCTTCCATTCTTCAAAAGCCTACTCGCACTCCAACGACCACACAAACGTTTATTCCTTCCTTGTCAACGTCGTGAGTGGTAGCGCTATCCGCGAGAAGTTCTCTACGAAGTGCCTGTAGTAGCTGACAAGCCCCAGAAAGCTCCGAACTTCTGCCACTGTAGTAAGTACAGGCCACTCCCGTATCGCCACTATCTTTGCCGGATCCACTGCTATCCCTTCTCCACTAACAACATGACCAAGGAACGCTACCGAGGATAACCAGAACTCACACTTGGAGAACTTAGCATACAACTGATTTCTTCTCAACGTCTCCAACACTATATGCAGATGCTTGTAGTGATCTTCCACACACTGCGAGTACACCAGGATATCGTCGATAAATAGTATCACGAAACGATCTAGGTATCATGAAACGATCTAGGTACACTCTGAACGTCCTGTTCCTCAGATCCATAAACACAGATGACGCATTGGTCAACCCAAACGACATCACTGTGAACTCGTAATACCCAAACCGTGTGCTGAATGCTATCTTTGGGATGTCACTTTCCCTTATACTTAATTGGTAGTAGTCAGACTTCAGATCTAACTTCAAATATACTGTTGACCCAACCAACTGATCAAATAGATCGTCAATCCTTGGGATCGGATACTTATTCTTCTCTGTAGGCTTGTTCAACTCCCGATAGTCGATAAAGAGTCGCAAGCTCCCATCTTTCTTCTTAACGAAGAGGACTGGTGCGCTCCAAGGCGATAAACTTGGATGCACATACCCTTGTTCCAACAACTCTTGCAGTTGCACCTTCAACTCCGCCATCTCTATTGGCGCTATCTAATACGGAGAGCGTGATACCGGTTTGGTAACTGGCACCAGCTCAATAGTAAAATCAATCTCCCGCTGTGGAGGGGCTCTTGGGAGATCATCCAGAAACACATCAGGATATTCAGAGACAACTGGAATACTGCTCAAACATGGCTTATGCGTTGAAGTCTGCAGTATTGTGACAAACAGCCCTGCCGCAGATCGAACCGCCTTCATCACCTGAAGGGCTGGCATCAAAACCTTACCCGACCCCTTCATGCCCGTGAACGTAGTCTCATGATCAGTATTCTGCCCCAACTTAACTTCATTTCGGTTGCAATAAATACGTGCTCGCTGCTCCGAGAGCCAGTCCATACCAAAGATTACGTCGTACTCCGCTAACGACAATACCGACACTTGCAAGTCAAACTCCTGATCCCCAATCCGAATCTTAACCACACAGACTATATCCGGGCACATTGAGCACCTATTGGGTAACAACACATCCAACTTGTCTTTAGCCATCGAGGAAGGAACTCTGATGCGTGATATGAATCGTTCGGACAAGAAGGAATGTGAAGCTCCCATATCAAATAGGGCTCTCGCCGGACAAACAAAAATCAACAAGAAGCCTAGCACAAACAAATGTAAGCTAACATATAAAAAGGTAACAACTACATAAAGTTAAACTGCTATAATTTAACTCATACCTGTCACCACGTCAGCTTATTTTATGTCCTCTTGCAGACCAAGGTTGTAAACTCTAGGCTGGCCTGGAGCATGGTGGGATGCGGTTGACTCCACCTCCTTCCCTTTCTATTTGTAGGTTGCCCCAGGATTCCTCTCGGACTTTGCACGACCGCTCCAACACTCACAAGCAACATGCCCCATCTATCCGCAGTTATAGTATGCTCCTGTGACTCGACTTGTGGTTGCCCCCATCACACCAGACGAAGGGGCTGAGCTCGAAGTCTTCAGTTTCTTATTCCATCTGCGGAAACCTGACTATGCATTTGGCACTTTGAACTCCGACTTCTTTTCCCCTGGGTCCTTCTTCTCTTGCACTTTTTTGTATGAGAAAGAAAGTGTTGGGCTTAGGTTCTTGTATGAGCGTCTGCAGTTGTCCCCTACACTACGTGGTATCACGACACATACTTTCTCTTACTCTGATATATTGTATAATGTTGAGAAAATGCGGGTTGTGATAGTTGGTATTAGAAGTGTAGTTTTAATGGTCTTGTTCCATTTAATACACACACTGGTATGTCATCAGTACGTCTTGGTCGAAGCATGAACACTACACTCATAAGCATGACAAGAAGTATACGTGGTATGTTATGTAGTATGAGATGCATAATATTTTTTTATATATGGATCCTCATAGGAAGCAACATGTGACTGTTATGTAGTATGAGATGCATAACAACCATCACATGAATGCCCATTAGATTTTGCTTTTTGTTACATGCGATATTATGTAGTTTGTGATGCATAATATTTCATGTGTATACCACTAATAGCATGCATTAAGGCATTTATTATAATGCATAACACAACATGCATGATATAACATAGCATTAACACACGTGTCAAGCTAAGATCTACATGATGATATACATACACACATGAATTTAAACCGAAAAGAGTAAGAATTCATGCATTCAAAGTATATGCACATGAGTCAATAGGATGACGGTATATCATCCTAAGTTAAAGCATAACAACATTAACGAAAATCCCAGAGTAAGTTAGCAGTATGAGCAAGTATTTATACATGTATGGTCTGAACTAAGTTGAGTAGTTCTAGCGGTAAGCTAGGTTTGATGAGTTGTGTGTTGTATTATTTGGATGCCACATAAGTGGGTTGTGATGAGGTCGATTCCCCAATATGAGGGTGAGTCATCAGGTGCGCAAAGTGAGGCTGTGATTGAAGGGCTGCGGTAGAGCAATGAAGCTCTGTCAAGGAAGATAGTTGAGATGCAATCGCAAATTCAGGCGCTGTTGACCGTCTCTCAGGGTAGCAGCCTTGAGTGCAGGACCCTACAGTAGGTCAAGCCATTCCTATTCCTCCTGCTCCTTTGGTGCCTCTATTTCTGCTACCACCAATGATGAATTTCATTTCGTACTTTCAGCGATCAGGACCTCCTACCTATGATGATAGAGATGACTTTATTGCATTGGATGACTGGATCATCGCAATCGAAGTGTTGTTTTCGTATTCAGGAATTTCTACTGACCAAAGAGTATTGGCCGCAGCATACCAGCTAAAGGTTCTTGCAAAGAGCTGGTGTTTAAGTGAGAAAGATAACCTTACGGATGGGTGTTCGTGGGAGTCGTTCAAGGAGTTGTTGCTGAGGAAATTTCTGTCATCGATCGAGCAAGACCGTTTGATGAACAACTTTCTACACCTGAAACAGAGACAACTTGCGGTCAGTGAGTACGAGATAGAAATCAGCAAGTTGAGCAAGTTTGTCCCGAATTTGGTAGTCTCTAAAGGGAGCTGAGTAAAGAATTTTTTGGGTGGTCTTAGGAGCGACATCCAGCAATTAGCTAGCGCGAACAGATCTAAAAATTATGCTGAGGTAGTAGAAGTTGCTCTGAAAGTCGAAGATATCAATAATACCAAGAATCGAGGTATGCAAATGAGGAATGACAAGAGAAAGTCTGATGATAGTAAAAGCTCTTGGGAATTTGGCCCTGCTTTGAAGAAAGGAAGTAAGGAGACGTGTAGTTTCTGTGGCCGGCCAAGACATCCCTTCGAAAGGTGTTTCAAGAGGTTGGGAGCTCAGAAGCAGCAGCAAATACTTTCAATTTAGAGAGTACCCAAATGGAATTTTGTATGTGCTTCGTGTAAGTAGAAGGGGCATGATGCTTCCTGTTGTTGGAGTAAAGATAAGGTATGCTTCCTATGTGGACAGAAAGGGCATTTGAAGTCTAGATGTCCGCGGTCTCAGCCTCCGCTGCAGCCAGTTCCACTTCAAGCCTTACCACTGCCACAGCTGGATAAAGGGAATGACAAGCTGAATGTGATGATATTGGAAGAAGCGTAGATTTCCACCCAAGTGATTTCAGGTTAGATTCTAATGTAGTTCTTAGCTCGTAGCTATAGTTTTGATGTTGTTCGGCTAGTTACTTATGCGATTTTATAGGGAAGTTTAAGGTAAAGAATCATTGGGCGCATGTCCTTTTTGATTCTGGTGCTACCCACTCGTTCGTGGTTAGGACATTCGTATAACATCATCGTCTGACTCTCGATCAGTTTGGCAATTTGCTTCGTGTTAAGTTTCCCTCTGGTGACTGGGTGGTGTCAGACCAGGGAATCAGGAGTTGTCCTGTCCTTTTAGGTGACTTTTTAGCATTTTCCGATTTGAAGGTATTATACCATGAGGACTTGGATGTGATTTTGGGCATGGACTGGTTGTCCAGATGTGATGTTGTTATCCAATGCAAGGTAAAGCGTTTGGACTTCAAGATGGATAACAGCCATCCCAGGAGCGTGTATGGTTTTCCGCGCCAGGATTCTCCGATAATTTCTGCGGTATGTGCTCGAAAACTATTAGATTTCGGTTGTATTACTTATCTAGTTTTATTTTGCGATCTGTTTGTAGTTTGTCGCGCATCGATGATATTTCTATGGTGCGAGAGTTCCCCGACATTTTCCCAGTTAATCTTCCTGGTCTTCCACCTGAGAGAGATGTGGAGCTTGTTATTAATCTTGAGCTGGGTACTCGCCCTATTGCTAAAGCACCGTATTGTATGGCCCCGCGTGAGCTGGCAGAGTTGCATACCCGGCTAGATGAATTGTTGTAGTCTGGATTCATTAGGCCACGTTCTTTGCCTTGGGGTGCTCTCGTCTTGTTTGTAAAGAAGAATGATGGTTCTATGAGTCTGTGCATTGATTGTAGGGAACTAAATAAGATAACCATAAAGAACTGGTATCCATTGCCGCAGATAGATGATTTGTTTGATTAGTTGCGTGGTATTATGGTGTTTTCGAAGATCGACCTTCATTCATGCTACCATCAGTTGAGAATTCATGAGACGGATGTCCTACGGACCGCCTTTCATTCTCAACATGGACATTTTGAGTTCTTGGTGATGTCCTATGGATTAACAAATACACTCTATGCTTTCATGGACATGATGAATATAGTGTTTAAGTATTTCTTAGAACATTTTGTGGTTGTTTTCATTGGAGATGTTCTGGTTTATTCCCTGTGTGCTGAGGAGCATGCCCAACACATGAGTTTAGTTATGTCTGTGTTAATAGAACATAAGTTGTATGTGAAGTTGAGTAAGTGTTAGTTTTGGTTACCTCAGGTATCCTTTTTGGGTCAAGTTGTGAACAAGGAAGATATTTTTTTTTTACCCAGAAAAGATAGCCACTATTATGGATTGGAAAAAACCTAGCACACCTAAAGAGATAAGAAGTTTCCTATAGTTGGCAGGATATTATAGATGGTTTATGGAAGGATTCTCTGCGCTGTCTGTGCCTCTGAGTAGACTTACGCGGAAGAACGCATCATTTATATGGAGCGATAAGTGTGAAGGAGCCTTTTAGGAGTTGAAAAGTAGATTGTGCACTGCTCCATTGTTGTCTTTGCAAACCAAAAGAGTGGAGTATGCTGTTTATGTAAATGCATCGCATGTTGGGCTTGGTTGTGTATTGATTCAAGAAGGAAAAGTGATTGCATATGGGTCGAGGCAATTAAAGATTCTTGAAAGGAATTACCCTACTCATGACTTGGAGTTTGCGGCAATAATATACGCCCTGAAACTTTGGAGACATTTGTTGTATGATGTGTTGTGCAAGATTTACACGGACCATAAGAGCTAGAAGTATGTCTTCACTCAGAATGAGTTGAATTTGCGCCAGCGTAGATGGTTGTAGTATGTCGCAGATAATGAGTGTTGGAACACCCTATTACTGATTTGGGTCAGGATCACTATGTCTCTTAGGAAACCTATTTTGACCTCATTGTATAGATCTAAAGGTCAATTAGAATTGAGTCTAAGGGTTAGTACTTAGGTTTGGAAGCTGCTCTCAAGACCAGAAGTTTCAGTTTCAGAAGACCAAGTCATTTCGTCGAGCTCCGTACGACGAATCGTCGAACTCCATTCGACGATCGGTGAGCTCACTTCGACGAGTCGTCGAACTCCATTTGACGATCTCTAAGCTCAACTTCATCAAGTCGTCGAACTCCATTCGACGATCTTCGAGCTCAGATCGACGATCTTGACTTCAGTTTGGTTCTCAATCTCTGAGCTCAGTTCGACGATAGTTGAGCTCAGATCGACGATCTCTGTTTTTGTATAAGTCCAAATCTCTGAGCTCAGTTCAACGATAGTGGAGCTTGGTTCGACGATTTTCTAAAGAGTTCAATGATTTTCAAGATTCAAATTTGGACAGCTGTGGAATTATTGTTAACATTTAATTCAGAGATCTTGTGGCCGTTTTCTTTTAATATGGAGCAAGTTTCAAGTAATTATCAAGAAATGTTTTATTGGACCTTCCTTCAGAAGACAAAAGCAATTAAGGAAGTCATTTATGACAGGCCAACGACTATCTTGGTCAATGGATCATTTCTATTCAGACAAAAGGAATAAAAGATCAGAATTTTCATTCCTGAAAAATAAGAAGAACAATAGTTAGAAAAATATTCTTTGCAATAACAACTCACACACAAGAACAGTCACACAAGAGAAAGAGAAAGAGTTGCAGACATTCTCAGTCTCAAAGATTCATACAAGAACACCAACACCAAAAGGAGATCAACAAACTGAAATCTTCAGATCTCTTTTGATTCAAGTGTTCAAGGCCATCATCATTCAAGACTCCAAACACCTAACATTTCAGTTGCTGTTGAAATCATCATTTGCTGGAGATCAATTTTCTGAAGGCCTATCACCCTACTGCAAAGCTTCACTTCCTGAACAACTCAAGATCTCAGGGGGAGCTTTGACAACATCAACTATCTTCTCTATGACTGTTGACAAAGAAGATCTTCTCATCCCTCTCTCACTCTCTGCTGTAAAGGGTTTTTCAAACTCCCTTCAAAAGTTTGTGTTTGGTTTTTGAGCACATTATTAAAAGCTCATTGGTGGCAAGACACCTGATCAAAAAATCTGGTTTGGTTTTTGAGCACCTTATCAAAAGCTCATTGGTGCCCAGGACACTTGATCAACTCATCCTGCAGTGGATTCCTACCTAGGGTGGTAGAAGAGTGGATGTACCCAGGGGTATTGGAGAACCACTATAGCTCCTTGTGTCATCTGGTTGCATAATTTTCTTTTGTTTTCTGGCTGTTCTTTGTGATTGCTTTGTGATTAATCTGTGATTAGATAGTTGTTTCTTGTTTAGATTACTTTATATTATTTGCTTCCCTGTTCACTTAGGATTACAACAACTCTTGTAAAAAGTTTTTAGCAAGCACCATACTCTATTCACCCCCCCCCTCTAGAGTATATCAGATCTAACTTGCACTTTCAATTGGTATCAAAGCGAGGTTGGTTAGAAATACCACATCTCAGTGGTTGCACAGGCTAACACCTGAACCCAAAGATTCCTATAGTTAGATCTGCTTATTTTGATTTTGTTATTAAAAATACTTCTTCACAAATCATGGCCCAAAACAAAGATTATGCAAGCACCAGACCTCCAGTGTGCAATCTATCCAAGTTTGCACTTTGGAAGGCAAGGATTAGACTCTACATGAATTCTATTAATGAGGACATCTTCAATTCTGTTTTGACAGTGTGTCCAAGACCTCCAGATAACACAAGCACAAATGCTGTTCCACCTCCCTCAGCAATAGATGCAGAGATCAAGAAGTGGAAAGTAGCAGATTAAAAGGCTATGAATATCTTAGCCTAGACTATGTCTGATGACATTTTCCAAAAGGTGGCTGAATGCAACTCAGCAAAGGAAATCTGGGATAAGCTCTCTGAAATAGTCTCAGGATCTGCTGATGAAAGAAAAGACAGAAGATCTCACCTCATATCCCAATATGAGAATTTCAAGAAAGGAGAAACTGAGTCAGTAGCTGAAATGTATAATAGACTCAGCCTGATAGTCAATGAACTGAAGACTTTGGATAAAGAGATCTCATTAACTGAGCTAAATGACAAAATCCTAATGTGCTTCCAAAGCACTTGGGACTCAAGGATCTGGTCAATCAAGGATGCCAGAAGTCTCAATGAGATTACCACAGAAGCTCTTTTGGGCAAGCTCAAGTCTTATGAGCTGCTCATCAAAAATAGAGAAGAAGAGCAGAAGGCTGCCTCACCAGCCACAAGAAAGGAAAAGTCAATAGCTTTCAAAGCCACTGAAGATCAGCCTGAAGACAAGGTCACAGGCAATGATGAGCTGCTTAGTCTACTGGCCAAAATATTCTACAAAATGTCCAGAAAAGACTTCAAGAAGAGATCATACAAAGAACATGACAAGCCAAGGTATGATAAATCAAATAATAAAGAAATTGTTTGCTTTGGTTGCAGGAAACCAGGCCACATTATGTCTGACTGTCTAGAGAACAAAAACAAGGACATAAAGGATAAGAGAGAAAGAAGAAAAGACAAGGACTTCAAGAAGAACAGCAATGGAAAACCCTCCTCAAGCAAGAACAAACACACAAGGAAGGGATATGTTGCTGAATCTTGGAGTGAGACAGAAGAAGAATCTGAAACTTCTTCCAGCTCAAGTGATGATGAGGATGATGCTGAAGAAAAGGAATTCTGCATGATGGCTATCAATGCCTCACAACACAATTCTAATGCAGAAGATTCAGAGTCAGACTCAGATACTCAACTTGAAGAGGACCAGGTAATAAGTTCTTTTAATTTCAATTCTGAGGACTTTAAGTATGAATTTAAAGCACTATGTTTAGACCTATTAAAATCTGAGAAGGAAATTATTTCTCTCAGAAATCAATTATCTGAACAGAGTACCTTAAAATCAAAAAACCTCAAACCCTCTGAGGAGTCGGAGTGCTGTAGGGAGCAGATAGCTTCACTGAAAAGTGAACTATCAGAGGCCAAGAAGCTTGAAGAATCCCTCAATGGGAGAAGTATCAAGATAATGGACATCACAAGCACAGTGAACTCTAGATTCAATAGTACACTGGGCTTAGGTGCTTCATCCAGCCAACCTATAGTTCTAACAACCCCAATTATGTTTATTTCTGATAAAGGGAAGGGAGTTGTAGAGGTAGCTAGGAAAAATTCTAACTTACCTAAGAAAACAAGTGTTCAACAGAAATCTTCGAACGGAGCTAGACGATCGTCGAATGCAGATCGACGATCTCAGGCAAAATCGTCAAACTCAGGTCGACGATCTCTAAACTCTGAACTCTGCCACAATCGATCGTCGAACGAAGCTCGACGATCTAACCCAAGATCGTCGAACGCAGCTCAACGATCGTCGAGCAGAGATCAGAGATTTGAAAACTTCTTCAAGGGTAAATCAAATTCAAATCCTAGGGGTCCTTCATCCAGACTTAACCCTTATACTGGATGGATAATACCTCCAAGGAGATATCATCCTGAAGGTTATACGAGTCAACCAGGGATGTCATTTATTTCTGAATTTAAAGGTTATCAACCTAGGCCCAAGGTAAACTGGGTCAAAACAAGTGAATTGTTTTATGTGCAGGTGAATACCTATCCAACATCAAACCAGCAATGGTATTTGAATAGTGGGTGCTCCAAGCACATGAAAGGAAACAAGGACAACCTCACATCCTTCAAAGCCAGGCTTGGACCCAAAGTCATATTTGGTGATTCAAACTTTGGACTGACAAAAGTATATGGTGCAGTTCAAATTGGGACAGTCACATTCAAGAAGGTAGCCTATGTGGAAGGATTGAAGCACAACTTGATCAGTATCAGTCAGCTATGTGATGAAGGCTAGCAGGTGACTTTCAGCAAATCCTTATGCAAGATCAAATCAGAGGACAACACAACTGTGTTGACAGGTAAAAGGAAAGCTAACATCTATTTAGTAGACTTTCTTTCAATAGAAGTAGATATTTGCCTGTTTAACTCTGTTAGTAGACCTAATGTATTATGGCATAAGAGATTAGGGCATGTAAACCTTAGAACCATTGCTAGGCTATCCAAGGATAACCTTGTTAGAGGACTACATTCTGGCCCCTACAAGAAGGAAGGACTCTGCAGGTCTTGTCAATTAGGCAATCAAACTAAAAATAGTTTCAAGTCACTTAATAAGAGTGATTCACCTAGGATTTTGTATCTGTTACACATGGATCTTTTTGGACCCATTACAGTACAAAGCTTAGGAGGGAAATATTACACTTTAGTAGTTGTAGATGACTTCTCTAGATTCACATGGGTGTTCTTTTTGAGGAAGAAGTCTGATAACTTTAAGTGTTTGACAGAGTTTCTCAAATACATACCGACTGATTTCAATGCTCACATTGCCCTGATCAGATGTGATCATGGGACAGAGTTTGATTCTCTTCTTATGCAAGAGTTCTATCAGAGTGAATGGATCAGGCACACTTTCTCAGCTCGTAGAACTCCTCAACAAAATGGGGTAGTTGAAAGGAAAAATAGAACCCTTATTGAATCTGCCACTACATTGTTGTCAAATGCTCACCTTCCTCTATCTTTTTGGGCAGAGGCAGTGAACACCTCCAACTATGTGCTGAATAGAAGTTTAATACATAAACTGAAGGGCAAGACTTTCAATGAATTACTCAAAGGGAAGAAACCTACAGTAGATTATTTTAGAATTTTTGGTTGTATCTGTTATATTCACAATAATGACAAGAAGTACTTAGCAAAATTTCAAGCTAAAGCTGATTAAGGAGTGTTTCTGGGATACTCCATGATCAGTAAGGCTTATAGGGTATATAACAAATCAACTCTTAAAATTGAAGAATCTGTTCACATATCTTTTGATGAAACTAACATGTCTTTCAAGGAGAAGAATACTTCTACCATAGAACCTTTGCAGCTACATTCTCTTGCTGAAGACTTGGAAAGATTACAACTCATTCAAAAAGAGGAAAGTAGTGAAGATGAAGAAGACATTCAACATCCTGAAGAGAAACCTCTTGAAGAGCCAGTTGTTGTACCACAAGAGGAAACAACAACACAGGTTGGTGAACAATCAACACCTCCTGTTCATTTAGTAACATCAAGAGACCATCCAATTTCCCAAGTAATTGGAGACATCTCAGCTGGTGTGCAAACCAGAAATCAGGTCAACCAAAACCTGTTACACACTTGCTTCCTATCTCAAATTGAACCTCAATCCATTCAAGATGCAGAACAAGATCCACACTGGATCATTGCAATGCAAGAAGAGTTGCATCAATTTGAAAGGAACAAAGTTTGGGAACTAGTACCAAGGCGTAATGATCACTCCATTGTTGGAACAAAGTGGGTGTTCAGAAAAAAATTGGATGATCAAGGAATAATTGTAAGGAACAAGGCAAGGCTAGTTGCTCAAGGGTACTCTCAAGAAGAAGGCATAGATTATGACCAGACTTTTGCACCAGTTGCAAGGTTGGAGGTCATAAGAATCTTCTTAGCATATGCAGCACACAAAGGCTTCAAAGTATACCAGATGGATGTAAAGAGTGCCTTTCTCAATGGAGACATCAAAGAAGAAGTCTACGTCAGACAACCTCCAGGTTTTATCTCTCCAACCCATCCTGATTATGTTTTTAAATTGAATAAAGCATTATATGGTCTCAAGCAAGCTCCTAGAGCATGATATGAGACCCTAACATGCTTTCTACTGAAAAATGAGTTTATAAGGGGTAGAGTAGACCAAAATCTTTTTATTAGAACCCATAAGTCCCATACCCTACTAGTACAAATCTATGTAGATGATATTATTTTTGGTTCTACTGATTCAAGTTTGTGCAGAAGGTTCTCCAATCTAATGCATTCCAAATTTGAAATGAGTAGCATGGGTGAGCTATCCTTCTTTCTAGGATTGCAAATCAAACAACATGCTGAAGGCATATTTATTTCTCAAACCAAGTATGCAAAGGAATTGGTCAAGAAATTTGGTATGTCTGAAGCATCTTGTATGAAAACACCTATGCCTACTAATGCTGTATTAGATGCTGATGAACATGGGAAACCTGTTGATCAGACAAAATATAGAGCAATGATTGGCTCTTTATTGTACCTTACATCTAGTAGACCAGACATAATGTTTGCTACATTCATATGTGCTAGATTCCAAGTGAACCATAGAGAGTCACACCTAACCTTAATAAAAAGGATTCTCAGGTATGTAGAAAGTTGTCCAAATCTAGGTCTCTGGTATCCAAAAGACTCAGCATTTGATTTAACTGGATTTTCTGATGCTGATTATGCTGGATGTAGAATTGACAGGAAAAGCACCAGTGGAACTTGTCAGTTTCTTGGTGACAGACTTGTCTCTTGGTTTTGCAAGAAACAAACCTCTGTGTCAACTTCAACTGTTGAAGCTGAATATATGGCTGCAGGTAGTTGTTGTTCACAAATATTGTGGATTCAAAACCAACTCCTAGACTATGGCTACAACTTAGAGAAGTCAAAAATATTTTGTGATAATACCAGTGCTATTTCTATAGCTCAAAATCGAGTCCTCCATAGTAGGACAAAACACATAGAAATTAGGCATCACTTTTTAAGGGATAATGTTGAGAAAAATAAAATTGAACTTCAATATATCCCAACTGATTTGCAAAGGGGAGATATTCTCACCAAACCCTTGGATGAAAAGAAACATACCTTCTTCCTAAATCAGTTAGGAATGTTAGATGGAGGAAGTCTAAAATAAGTTCCAAGACTTTGAAACTCTAAAAATTGACCAAGACTAGGCAAACATCTTGATTTTTCTAGTGTATAGAGTGTTTCTGGTCTCTGAACTGCGCTCGACGATTTTCCCTCAGATCGTCGAACGGAGATCGACGCTGTCCGAAATCGTCGACCAGAGTTCAGTGCTTCTCAGATAGTGCTCAACTATCTCTCCAGGTTAGCGATCGTCGAACGAAGCTCGACGATTTTGTTCTCTGAACTATCGTCGAACGGAGCTCGATGCTCTCCAATATCGTCGAACGGAGATCGACGATGTTGATGACCTTTCAGTTTCCTTTAGAAGCCCCGATCGTCGAACTGAGTTCAACGATCTTTCCTTTTCTGCGTCAAACCCTAATATAAAACTCTTTTTTCGGCCGTCGTTCTCCCTTGCGCTTTCATACTTTCAGCAAAAACTCTTTTTCCCTCCAAACTCCTATACACTTGGTCGTTTGTTTGTTGATTTTTGCAGGAAACAATGGCCGTCTCAGTTGCAGTCCTGACCGCCATGAAATTTGATGCAGGATTTGATATAGATATGGACACTTTCAATACCAGTGATCAGATTTTCCAAGAAATTCTAGAACTTTTCAAGGAGCAAAAGCTAGTTACTATAATGTCCACCAGAATCAAATTGGCTGCTGATGAAATCAAGGAATGGGTATATACTGCCCACAACCAGGACCAGAATATAGTGATTGGCACAGTATCAAGAACTCAGGTACCTCTTACACCTGCTGCCCTAACAGAGATTTTTGGATTGAATTCTGGAGAAGACTCTGCTGAACTGTCTCGAGAAGAATTTTCTGATTTAATTGCTAGAATGGGTCACTCAGATGCAAACCCTAGCAAAATCCTGAAGAAAAATTTATCTGTGGAGTACAGGTTCTTAGCTGATGTTGTTGGAAAAGTCTTGTTGGCCAAACACTCAGCCCATGATACCATCTACAGGTATCAACTATGTTTGATGGGTGCTATTGTAGATAAGAAATAGTTAAACTGGGGAGAAGTCTTCTTTGATCTGATCAAGAAGAAAATCAACAAGAATTTTGTCAACTTTGGAAGGATACTAGGGCTATTTCTTCAAAACAGATGCCCTGCATTGCTAGTCTCAAATGAGATGCACATCAATGCCTCTAAGAGCCTCTCCTGTGCCCTTTTTGGAAAGTCGGACAGGCACATAGTGAAGCCCAGCAGGCCCTCTGCATCTACTACTTCAGGCACAAGGACTGTTGCAGTCTCTTCCCCTCAAGTCTCTGCCCCTGCAGAAGACTTGCCTGCTGCTTCTCCTCCTCCTCCACCTCTTATTTCATCTCCACCAGTCACCTTCACCATTAAAGTTTCCTCCACAATCATTATTTCAACCCCATCTCCAACTTCAATTTCTCCACCTCCACCTCTAACAGAAGAAATCTTCAATCCTTCACATCAGTACCCACAACAAGAAATTGAATCATCATCTCATCTTCCATCTTTCACACTTCTGGATGATTCCTTTATGGATGATTCCCCTTCTTCGCCTCCTGCTCTAACCTCTTCATCCACATCTTACCAACAGTTACTTCAAGATATCATTGCACAACCCTCCTTCACACCTTCTATTTCCATTCCACTATCTTCCATTTCAACAATCCCCACATCTCAACCTTCCTTTCCCCCATACACCAGCTCTCCACCAACATCTCCAGCTGCTCCACCTTCAGTCCCTACCTCTGCTCAAATCCCTATTGAGCATGTAGATGTTCCAGCCTTAGTAGACAGACTTTATGATCTGATAGCTCCCAGGATATCCCTCTTGTTGGAGACCTCCTTGGCTCCACTTTTAAAGTAAGTTGCAGACCTGTCTGCCAGGCTCTCCTCCCTCATTTCTCCTCAGGCAATCCCTTCATCTGGGTGTCTTGATCCAGTCTTGACTGAATCTAGGCAGGGGGAGATGCCTCATGAAGTGGTTAGATTGTCTGTTGCTGCTGTTACCTCAGTTCAAGCTCAAGCCTCAACACCACAAGTTGCAGTTTTCTCAATGGACCTCAGGTCATTATTATCAGATTTTGATTATATTTATTTCAGCTGTCTTCCAGAGAGCACTGCAGTCCAGCCATCTGAAGATCTATCTAAGGCCATTGTGCCCATTTCAAGCTGTGACACCGGCTTAATTTATTCTTTTGTAAAGTCCCTTTCTGCTGCTGCCCCTGCTGTTTCTGCTGCTGCTCCTTCAGGTTCTGGTACTGACATTGTTGATATTGCTGCTAATTCTGATGATTTAATATTTGAGGATATACATATGATAAAGGCATTTGACCTTGAGCTTACTGTTATTGCTGATGTTATTGCTGATGCTGAAACTGTTGTATCTGAAACTGTTATATCTGAATCTGCTGCCCCAGCTACTGCTGTATCTACTGCTGCTGCTACAACTTCTGCCAGTGTTATTTCTACTACTCTTTCTGTTGTTGCTGCTACTATTGTTGTCACTACTGTTTCTCCTGCTCAATCACAACAACAGAAAGAGTATCTCAAAAGGATTGATGCACTGTATGATGAACAAAGCTCAGAAAGTGATCAGTTCAGAACTGATTCAGATGATTCTTCTGCTACTATAGCAAGGAAAAGAAAGGCCAGAAGCAAGGCAATGAAAAGGGTTCCTCCAGCTAAAGTCAAAGATACCAATGATATTCCTTACTACATATTGCATGACATCCCCATCACAGAACACTGGATGCAATACTCCAAGAATTAACTAAAGGCTATGAAAAAGAAGAGAAAGTATGAGAAAGGTTCCTCTCAGTTCCATCATCCTCCTCCACCTCCTCCCTTACCTGATGCAGGTGCAGGTGGAAGCTCTGCTGTTCAACCCTCTGCCAGAAGCCAAACCCCTTATCAGCCTCAAGGAAGATCTCAACATAGGGAAAGCCAATCCATAGGCTATCAGTCAAGGAGAGGAAATTATAGAGGAAATCAAAGAGAATTTCAAGTCTATTCAAAAGGACATTCCAGGCAACACCCTTATTCAAGGCAAGGACAAGCTTCATTTGATACTACTTCAGGTCCATTTCCTTACAAGCTTAAAGACTTAGTCTCTTCCAGAACTCCTCCAGACAATCCCTCAAACAGATGTGAGCCTCCAGTTCCTTTTGAGGATCCAGAGAACAACCCTACTTATTGGACAGCCAGGATGAAGGAATTAGCTGCTCTGGACCAGATCAAGAAAGCCAGAGAACAAGGCAAAGACACTTCCAATATTACTACATTATCTGATCAAAGGAAAAGGGAACTTGAAAGATACTCTTCCAGCAAGTTCTTTGATTCTGAAAGCTACATGAAGCTGCATCCTGAATCTGTAGTGCCCAGGCCTAAGCAACAAACCTCTTTAGGTGCAGCTGATGACAGAAGATCTAAAAAGGAAGCTCTTAATCCAAACAGGGAAATAGTACTTATAAAGAGCAAGGAAAAAGGAGTAATTCTGTAAGGTGACAATATATGTTGTTTTATGATCTGTCTGAGATAATATTTGTGATTCTGCAATGTCTTGTTTATTGCATTTTTGCTTTGTATATTGTTGTTTTTATTTCAATATCTGTAAATAGTAATCCTAACCCAAATAGGCGGAGATTGTTGGAACACCCTATTACTGATTTGGGTCAGGATCACTATGTCTCTTAGGAAACCTATTTTGACCTCATTGTATAGATCTAAAGGTCAATTAGAATTGAGTCTAAGGGTTAGTACTTAGGTTTGGAAGCTGCCCTCAAGACCAGGATTTTCAGTTTCAGAAGACCAAGTCATTTTGTCGAGCTCAGTACGATGAATCATCGAACTCCATTCGACGATCGATGAGCTCACTTTGACGAGTCATCGAACTCCATTCGACGATCTCTGAGCTCAACTTCATCAAATCGTCGAACTCCATTCGACGATCTTTGAGCTCAGATCGATGATCTTAACTTCAGTTTGGTTCTCAATCTCTGACCTCAGTTCGATGATAGTTGAGCTCAGATCGACGATCTCTGTTTCTGTATAAGTCCAAATCTCTGAGCTCAGTTCAACGATAGTGGAGCTCAGTTCGACGAATTTCTGAAGAGTTCAACGATTTTCAAGATTCAAATTTGGACAGCTGTGGAATTATTGTCAGCATTTAATTCAGAGATCTTGTAGCCGTTTTCTTTTAATCTGGAGCAAGTTTCAAGGAATTATCAAGGAATATTTTATTGGACCTTCCTTCAGAGGATAAAAGCAATTAAGGAAGTCATTTATGACAGGACAACGACTATCTTGGACAATGGATCATTTCTATTCAGACAAAAGGAATAAAAAATTAGATTTTTCATTCCTAAAAAATGATAATACGGTTTGCAGTCAATTTTATTATGATATTTTCGGGGTTTTAAAGCAAATCATGTCTTGTAAAGTACTTATTTTGATTCCCCTTTGTATATATTTTTGTTGCTAATGCATTTTTTCTGCTTTTTGCAGGTTTTCACGGCTTTCAGCCGAATTTTGCTGTGACACGCCCCAAGGTCACGCCCTACCAGGGCGTGTACCTAGGGCGTGTACCCAGAGGAATGAAGCAATTGGTCCGAAACTGCATTCCGTGGAAACTTAGTGTTCACGCCCTCTGTCACGCCCGTGTCACATCCAACACGGGCGTGTTCTAGAGGCGTGTCCCCAGGTTCCGAGGAATCGCCGCAGCGCGCTCGTTTTTCCCGCTCCACCATCGCACCGAAAGTGTCACGCCCCAGGGTCACGCCTGACCCGGGCGTGACATATGGGCGTGTACTTCAGCAATTCCGCCCGTCACCTCCAGCATTCAATTTCATCTCAACAAAGTCACGCCGCAAAGAACACGCCCCAGGTACACGGCCTACCAGGGCGTGACTTGTGGGCGTGTACCTCAACTACTTTGTCAGAATTCAATTCCTGCCCGAAAAAGTCGCGCCGAATGTGTCACGCCCCAGGGTCATGCCCGACCAGGGCGTGACAGGGGGGCGTGACCCGACCCAAAAAATTCTATAAATAGAGCCCAACTCTAAGGGTTTAGGGACACTTTTTGCTTGGAGAGGGGAGGTTCTGCCCTTTGTATTCTTGAACTTTTTAAGCATGTCTTTCAATTTTTAGTTCTTATCTCTAGCTTTATGCTTTCCATGTATTACTTCCTAGCTTCGTTCTGTAGTATAATGATAATGATAGTGTAGTTTACCTTTCCATGCACTTGTAATCTCTAGTTTTCAAGCTGTAAGATCTCTGTTTCCATTAATAAAAAGTGTTATTTTCTTTTACGTTTCTGCTCTGTTTTCATTTTCTTCTTCTACTCATCCCCCCTCTTCCACCTCACCATGATTAACTAATCCTCCATGTACTCGATCTTAATGATCCGAGGTTCGAGTGATTAGGTTATGATGCTTTGAATCTTACCTTTTCTTTTTAGGGTTTAGCCTTGAATTACTCTTGATTTATCACGGGTTGGAGGTATATCATCGATATATACTCTCCACCTTTGCTTTCATTCTGGGCTAGCCGAGAGGCCGAAAGTTTGAATTGAGCACTCAAGAGTAAAGGGAGTTGTTCGCAACCCTCGAGAGAGGCAGACGTTCAAATCTCCCGGATTGGAGTAAAATCCAATAGCGGGGTTCACCGCGTAAAGCGTGTTTTAGGCCTCCGATTTAGGCGAGAGTCGGTCGGACCTTCCTAAACTCAGTTATGCACGGCCTTCGAGAGAAGCGTGTAAATATTCATGGAACCTCCACGGTCAAGGACCTTTACCCTAATTAGCTTAGGTTTATTTATCGTATTTTTCTAACCACTCTTGCCGAGGTGATTTCTGATCGAGTGCATTTTCCCCTTCATCGTTACTAAGCTCAAGTTAATCGCTCTTTTAGCTCTCTTTAACTTTTCATGCAAGTAGCTCTCTTTCATTGCAAGTAGTTCTCTTCCTTTAGCACGTTTAGCTTTCTTCAAAAAAAAAAACTTAATTTTTCCGTCGATAAAATAATAGATTTCGTGTGAGTAAGCTTACTCAACTGTTCCCGAATTTCAATACGACACTTGTGTCCCCTAGCTGCATTTCGATAGGTATACTTGCCTTGATGAATTGTTAGTTTGGTTATTTTCTCCTTGCAGATATCTAAGAGACAATCAAGTTTTTGGCGCCGTTGCCGGGGAGGCAACGCTCGTTGATAAATTGAAAACGCGAATATATTAATTTTATCACTTCTCTTTCTCACCCTCCTTAAAATTTTTCTGCCTACTCACTTGAGTTAAATGGCTGGATTTTCTTTAAGCAAGTGTGCGTATTTTTAATTTTTCCGCCTACTCACTTGAGTTAATTGGATGGATTTTCTTTAAGCAAGTGTGCGTATTTTTAATTTTTCCGCCTACTCACTTGAGTTAATTGGCAGGCTTTATTTTAGTAGAGTGTGTTTACTTTCTGTAGAGTGGGTGTGTTTTAATTTTTTGTCGATTGCGTGAGTGTAGCTTTTACTTTCTGCCTACTCACTCGAAGTTAAATGGCTGGATTTTAATTACCGCCTACTTAATAGAAACCCACATCACAAATTTTTCTACACCACCTAACTCTCTCGAAAAGGGCAAAGTGGCTCTAAATGCCACTATCTTGTCTAGTACCTTGCGAACCCTTCACCGGGTAGCCATTGGGAAGTTCTGGAGTTAAAACATAAAAAATTCTATTTCAAAAAATTTTTTCGAACTTCATTAGCTCTTTTAATTTCTAGTCTTTCTTCTCCTCTCTTCTTCTAGTGTATGACCCGCGGAAGTCCGTCAGTTACTTTGGACCTGGACCACGAAATTGAGCGTACTCTTCGGAGAAGATCGCGATTTCAAGGCCCTACTACCCAAGTGCCAGTTAAGGATTCCGAGTCATTTTCTACCTTAAGAATGGCAGAACCCAACATGGAGGAAGCCGTGCAAAGGCCTATGTCCTATTATGCACGACCGAATCTCGAGGGTACAGAATCTAGTATAGTTCGCCCTGCAATAAATAATAATAATTTCGAACTGAAGCCTAGCATAATTCAAATGGTGCAGCAGTATGTGCAATTTGACGGGCTTCAAGATGAAGACCCGAACGCACACATAGCCAGCTTTCTTGAGATTTGTGACACCTTCAAGATAAATGGTGTCACAAATGATGCTATTAGGCTAAGA
Organism: Platanthera guangdongensis; assembly: GCA_039583875.1. NCBI lineage: Eukaryota > Viridiplantae > Streptophyta > Magnoliopsida > Asparagales > Orchidaceae > Platanthera > Platanthera guangdongensis. The sequence goes on along the minus strand of CM077155.1, from coordinate 103,114,720 downwards.
TTATTTCCTTTCTCTCTTAGAATTAAGGCTAAGCAGTGGCTGAACACCCTTCCTAAAAATAGCATAACTACTTGGACGCAATTAACTGAAAAATTTTTGGCCAAGTATTTTCCGCCTGCTAAAACTGCAAAACTTAGGAATGACATTTCTGCCTTTGGACAAATAGACTCTGAGACCCTTTACGAAACCTGGGAAAGATTTAAAGAATTATTAAGATGATGCCCACATCACGCTCTGCCTGTATGGTTGCAGGTGTAGACGTTCTATAATGGGATAAATCAAAGCACGAAGCAAATGATAGACGCAGCTTCTGGCGGTACTTTAAACCATAAGACCCCGGAAGTAGCTCTTGAGCTGTTTGAAGACATGGCCATGAACACTTACCAGTGGAATGTGCCTAGGTCCCGCCCAAACAAATCTGCAGGTCTCTTTGAAGTGGACAACGTCTCACAACTCGCACTGCAAGTTGAAATATTAAGCAAAAAAATTACGGAGATGACTGCAGCCTCCGCCCCTCAGGTATGGGAATCTGCAACTCCTCCCGCCGAACATTTGGATTATGTAAATAATATGCCTAGAACTGTTTTTAATAATTTTTCTGCTGCGAATTATCATCCTCCTGGTTTTAATTTTCCGAATAGTTATAATCCTGCGTTAAGAAATCATCCGAATTTTTCGTGGAGCAATCCATCGAATGCTGTGCGCCCGCCACCGCAAAGTGATTTTTCTGCTCCACCACCACCTCCTCAAAGTTTTCCAAAACCTCCAAATTTGGAGGAAGTGTTTTCAAAATACATGAATGCTAATGACGCTACGATTAGGACCTTAACCGGAAGTGTTAAAAATTTAGAAAATCAGGTAGGACAGCTCGCTAAAATGATTTCTGAGCGACCCGTAGGGTCTCTTCCTTCCAATACCGAGCCCAACCCAAGAGAGAAAGCGAAAGCTATAACTCTTCGGAGTGGGAAGAAAGTTCCTGGTATGATAAGTGAAGAGCCCGAGGCAATCTCCGCTTCCGCTTTAAAAAATCAAAGCTCCGTTCCCGTTTTAAAAATTCCACCCTCTGCCGAAGAAAGTATCACTCCTATTTTAGAACAACAACTCACTCCACCAACCCACCTTTAAAAACAATCCATCCCCTCCATACCCTTCCGAACTTAATAAACAACGACAGGATGATCAATACACCCGTTTTTTAGTAATGTTTAAACAAATCCACATAAATCTGCCTTTCCACGAAGCCATATCCCAGATGCCTAAGTACGCAAAATACCTTAAGGACCTCCTAACCAACAAGAAGAAGTTAGAGAACCTTTCTCATGTCACGTTAAATGTCGCGTGCTCGGCGGTTTTGAAAAACGGATTACCGAAGAAAATCAGTGACCCGGGTAGTTTCTCTATCCCGTCTGTCTTTGGTGATCTCTTTGTCAAACACGCTTTAGCCGACTTAGATGCGAGTATTAATCTTATGCCCCTCTCGTTGTTTAAAAAGTTAGGAATTGGTAGTCTCAACCCCACACGCATGAGTATCCAGCTAGCCGACAGGTCAGTCAAATACCTGTTAGGAATAGTGGAGGACGTCCTAGTCAAAGTTGACAAGTTCATCTTCCCGGTGGACTTTGTCATTTTAGACATCGAAAAAGACGTCGAGGTTCCCCTGATCCTTGGCCGACCCTTCCTTGCCACCTCCCGAGCTATCATTGACGTAAGCAATGGTAAGCTCTTCCTTCGAGTGGGCGACGATGAGGTAACTTTCTCTATCACCCCCTCGATGAAGAACACACTAGCTAATGATGACTCCTGTTTTTTCATGGATACCATAAGTGAAGAATCCTTCTCTCACACCTCTAATTTTGAAGAAGAATTTTCCAATTTTTGTTCCTCTCCTACTCCTCCAACTGAATCTCTACACCTAAGTGAAGAATCCTCCACTCGCCTTTCTGATTTTGAAAAAGAATTTTTTGATTTCTGTTCCTCTTCTACTTTTCCAACTGAATCGCTGCACAAAGGCGCCATGGCCGCTAGCAACACCCCTTTTAATTTTACATATAAAAAAGTGTACGAGGACATAGTTTTTGAAAAAGAACAAATTTCCAAAACCTCGTATGATGACCCCCTACCTTGGAACTGAAAGAACTACCAGAGCACCTTCGATACGCTTTCTTAGAAAAGGACTCCAAGCTGCCTGTCATAATTTCGGCCTACCTCTCGGATGCACAAAAGGATAAACTTCTTTCAATTTTACAAAAGCATCGCCAAGCTATTGCTTGGCAGATATCTGATATCAAGGGCATAAGCCCATCTTTCTGCACTCATAAAATCTTAATGGAAGATAATTCACGTAACTCTATACAACCTCAGTGCCGAATAAACCCAAACATGAAAGACATAGTTAAGGGCGAGGTTATGAAATTGTTAGACGCAGGAATTATCTATCCTATATCCGACAGTAAGTGGGTTAGCCCAGTACAGGTAGTACCAAAGAAGGGAGGGATAACGGTCGTAAGTAATGAAAATAATGAATTAATCCCGACTCGGACGGTGACCGGATGGCCAATGTGTATAGATTACCGTAAGTTGAATGACGCCACCCGCAAGGATCACTTCACCTTGCCGTTCATTGATCAGATTTTAGAACGACTTTCCGGACATAGCTTTTATTGTTTTCTCGATGGCCTCTTGGGGTATCTTCAAATCCCCATCTCCCCCGAGGACCAGGAGAAAACTACGTTTACTTGTCCCTTCGGCACCTTCGCCTACCGAAGAATGCCGTTTGGATTGTGCAATGCGCCGGCTACATTCTAACGATGTATGCTCGCCATCTTTGACAAGTACGTAGAAAGCATTATTGAAGTTTTCATGGATGATTTCTCCGTCTTCGGGAATTCCTTCGATAGTTGCTTAGAGAACCTTGAAAAAGTCTTAGAGTGATGCGAAGAAACTAACCTTGCCTTAAATTAGGAAAAATGTTATTTTATGGTAAGGGAAGGGTTAGTTTTGGGACATAAAATTTCTGAAAGGGGTATTGAAGTAGACGTTGCGAAAATAGAAGTTATCGAGAAGCTGCCGCCACCTACGAACATAAAAGCTATAAGAAGTTTCCTAGGTCATGCGGGTTTCTACCGCCGCTTCATAAAGGACTTTTCCAAAATCACCAAGCCCCTTACCCATCTCTTAGAAAAAGATGCCCCATTCATCTTTGATGACCTCTGCCTAGCTGCCTTCAATTTAATAAAAGAAAAATTAGTTAATGCCCCAATTATGATAGCTCCGGTGTGGGATCTTCCATTTGAAATAATGTGTGATGCGAGTAGTTATGCGGTGGGAGCCGTACTAGGTCAACGTATTTCCAAAAACTTCCACCCCATTTATTACGCTAGTAAAACACTCACATCTGCACAGGAAAATTACACCACAACCGAGGAGGAGCTCTTAGCTGTAGTATTCGCTTTTGACAAATTTCGCCCTTATATTACTCTTTCGAAAATTATTGTTTTTACGGACCACTCGGCCCTCAAATATCTTCTCTCTAAAACGGATGTCAAGCCTCGCTTGATTCGCTGGGTCTTACTCCTCCAGGAGTTTGACTTAGAGATCCGTGATAAGCGAGGTGCCGAGAACTTGGCCGCCGACCACCTTTCACGCCTAGACAACCCGTTTATAGAACAATTAGACGAAAATTCTTTTCATTACTATTTCCCTGATGAGAAGCTGTTCATAATTAACACATCTACTTCTCCTTGGTTTGCCCGCATCGCCAACTATCTAGTGGCCCGTGTGCTCCCAAAAGAGTTTTCATCTCAGCAAAAGAAGAAATTCTTTTCTGAGCTGAAAAACTATTTTTGGGAGGACCCGCATCTTTTCAGAATTTGTGCCGACCAAGTGATCAAGAGGTGTGTTTCTTTTGATGAAGGATTAGATATTATTAAACATTTGCATGAAGGACCGACAGGTGGGCACTATCAAGCTGCTCGCACCGCTCACAAAGTGTTAAGCGCGGGTTTTTACTGGCCCACCCTGTTTAAAGACGCGCATGCCTTTGTGAGTAGGTGTGATAGTTGCCAACGGTCGGGGAATATTTCGAATAAAAATGAAATGCCACAAAATTATTTCCTAGAGTGCGAAGTTTTCGACCTCTGGGGGATTGATTTTGTCGTCCCTTTTCCTTCTAGCTTCGGGAATAAGTACATTTTAGTTGCCGTTGATTATGTTTCGCGTTGGGCCGAAGCCCAAGCTCTTCCTACGAATGACGCCCGAGTCGTAGTTAATTTCCTCAAAAAATTATTTTCTCGATTCGGTACGCCGCGCGCTATCGTTAGTGATAGGGGTTCCCATTTCTGTAACGCGCAATTTTCAAAAATCCTAACTAAATATGGCGTTACTCATAAGCTTTCCACTGCCTACCACCCCCAAACTAACAGACAAGTCGAAGTAGTCAATAGAGAACTAAAAAGAATTTTAGAAAAGACTGTTTCAAAATTAGACGATGCTCTATGGGCCTACCGAATAGCGTTCAAAACCGCCCTCGGATGTACGCCATATCAGTTGGTTTACGGAAAGTCGTGTCATTTACCCGTAGAGTTAGAGCACTGCGCCTTTTGGGCCTTACGATTTTTAAACTTCGATCCCCACTCTGTCGGCGATTTTAGAAAATTTCAACTTAACGAACTCGACGAGTGGCGCTCTTACGCTTATGAAAATAACAGACTTTATAAAGAGCGGACGAAGCGTTTACACGATCGACATCTTAGGCACCTAAAAATCTTTAAGCCGGGCGACCAAGTGCTACTTTATAATTCTCGTTTACGTTTATTCCAGGGTAAATTAAAATCACGTTGGTCGGGGCCTTTTACTGTTTTAGAAGTCTTTTCTTATGGTACTGTTTTAATTTCCCACCCTGATAAGGGTACTTTCAAAGTGAATGGTCAGCGTCTTAAACTGTATTTTTGTGATGATGTCAGTCTCAACTCTGTTAACTCTATCTTTCCGGTCCTGACATTTGATTAATCTGCACTTTATTTTACTCACAAACTTTGACCTTTATTCGAACTTTATTTTTAAACAATATTTGGGACAATCTTATTTTGATGCGTCGAGCTCAAACGACGCTTTAAACAAAGGGCGCTCTTGGGAGGCAACCCAAGTTATCTTTTTCTGTTTTCTTTATTTTACACTTTTTGCTCCGAATGGCTCCGGCAAGCTGAAACTTCTGCGATCGCCTGCTCCAACGGTTCTGATTCCATGACAAAGTCCACCAGATGACGTTTCCTGAAGATCCACAGCACACGCATGGAGGAACGACATCACTCAGCTTTCCCTGCAACATAAAACCGGGGAAGTAACTGTTTTTCAATTCTGTCTTTCATTTCTGTCCTTTACTTTTCTCTCGTTCTCCGACCTCCTTCTCCATTGAGGACAATGTAGATCTTAAGCTTGGGGGATGAGTTCCTCCTTTTTGCTCCTCCTTTTTGCTTTTTGTAAATATCCAAAAAATCCAAAAAATTCAAAAAATTCATAAAAAAAAAATATATGTATATATCTAGCTGCATTTTGGTATTTCAATAAGTACCCCATGTTTATGTTTTGTTTTTCTCAAACTTCTTTATAAACAACGTCGTTAACTATAATTTTTCTAATCATTTTTTTAATCATATTTCACAAGTAAAATGTTGGCCATGCTGTGTTTCTAATTCACGGTAGCATGTTAAGGTAAAATATTTCTCTAAAACGTGCATTTCTATTATGGTTTTTCGTTATTTATTTTCTTTACTTTCTCTAAAAATTTATCATCCATTATTTTCCTTTTCGTCTTTAGATAATTTTTGTAAGAACAAATTTTGAATAACGTAGTAGATATGAACGATCCAAGTCACATATTATTTTTATTTTCAAGAGAATTTCAACAATCTTCTTTTATTATCTCGAACTTGCTTTTTGAAATTTATCGACTCTATGTTTTAAATAAATTTAAAAAAAAGCGTGAAAATGATTTAGGCCATTTTTGTTTACGTTTGAGCTTTCCTGCCAACCTAAAATCTTTTACCACTAGTTAGCCGCTTTTGAGCCTTTTTTCCAAATTCATTTGATAACTCCACACAGCATTTCATTTTCACCAAAGCCCAAATTCCTACCTATCTAATCAAGCTAAATTTTTTTGATAGGAAATTTTGTGTTATCTTTGGAGAAATTGTTGAAAAAAGTGTACTCAAAAGCAATGTATTGAAAAAAAAAGAGAGAAAAAAATGAATGAAAATAATACCAAAAAAAAGAGATAAATAATCATAAAGAAAAAAATAAATTTATTTATACATATTTTGTTTAAAATAAATTTATTTTTTTTGGCACTCGTTGTTTTGGTTTAGTGTGATTTTTTAGCCTCCATGTTTATATCTGAATTCCACTCCTATTCATATTCCTAAACCAAACGTTTCGGTCCTATTAAGTCCTTTTGATTCACGCCCTTTTTTTAATTTTATTTAACAACTAAGAAAAGAAGAAAAGTAAATCAGTTTTAGTTTTGGATTTAAACTTAGATTATTGTTATTTAATTGATATAATTATAATGCGTTGCTTGGATCTAGTAATAACTCAATACGTTCTTTTCATTTTCATTGCCTTGCTTAAATCTATTTAAAGAATTTCGTCAAAATTCTGGATGATTTATTTTTATTAAGTAAAGTTTATAAAAGTTAAACTATACCAAAATAATTGTTTTAGATTTACGTTTTACATTCTCCCTACCTAGAATTTCGCATAGTACTTGTGTAAGTATGATTAAAACTTTTTGAATTAGTCACTTTTATGATTAGCTAGTCTTTATATCTTTGCTTGGGGACAAGCAAAACTTAAGCTTGGGAGAATTTGATAATACGGTTTGCAGTCAATTTTATTAGGATATTTTCGGGGTTTTAAAGCAAATCATGTCTTGTAAAGTACTTATTTTGATTCCCCTTTGTATATATTTTTGTCGCTAATGCATTTTTTCTGCTTTTTGCAGGTTTTCACGGCTTTCAGCCGAATTTTGCTGTGACACGCCCCAAGGTCACGCCCTACCAGGGCGTGTACCTAGGGCGTGTACCCAGAGGAATGAAGCAATTGGTCCGAAACTGCATTCCGTGGAAACTTATTGTTCACGCTCTCTGTCACGCCCGTGTCACATCCGACACGGGCGTGTTCTAGAGGCGTGCCCCAGGTTCCGAGGAATCGCCGCAGCGCGCTCATTTTTCCCGCTCCACCGTCGCACCAAAAGTGTCACGCCCCAGGGTCACGCCTGACCCGGGCGTGACATATGGGCGTGTACTTCAGCAATTCCGCCCGGCACCTCCAGCATTCAATTTCAGCTCAACAAAGTCACGCCGCAAAGAACACGCCCCAGGTACACGCCCTACCAGGGCGTGACTTGTGGGCGTGTACCTCAACTACTTCGTCAGAATTCAATTCCTGCCCGAAAAAGTCACGCCGAATGTGTCACGCCCCAGGGTCACGCTCGACCAGGGCGTGACAGGGGGGCGTGACCCGACCCGAAAAATTCTATAAATAGAGCCCAACTCTAAGGGTTCAGGGACACTTTTTGCTTGGAGAGGGGAGGTTCTGCCCTTTGTATTCTTGAACTTTTTAAGCATGTCTTTCCATTTTTATTTCCTAGCTCTAGCTTTATGCTTTCCCTGTATTAGTTCCTAGCTTCGTTCTGTAGTATAATGATAATGATAGTGTAGTTTACCTTTCCATGCACTTGTAATCTCTAGTTTTCAAGCTGTAAGATCTATGTTTCCATTAATAAAAAGTGTTATTTTCTTTTACGTTTCTGCTCTGTTTTCATTTTCTTCTTCTACTCATCCCCCCTCTTCCACCTCACCATGATTAACTAATCCTCCATGTACTCGATCTTAATGATCCGAGGTTCGAGTGATTAGGTTATGATGCTTTGAATCTTACCTTTTCTTTTTAGGGTTTAGCCTTGAATTACTCTTGATTTATCACGGGTTGGAGGTATATCATCGATATATACTCTCCACCTTTGCTTTCATTCTGGGCTAGCCGATAGGCCGAAAGTTTGAAATGAGCACTCAAGAGTAAAGGGAGTTGTTCGCACCCCTCGAGAGAGGCAGACGTTCAAATCTCCCGGATTGGAGTAAAATCCAATAGCGGGGTTCACCGCGTAAAGCGAGTTTTAGGCCTCCGATTTAGGCGAGAGTCGGTCGGACCTTCCTAAACTCAGTTAGGCACGGCCTTCGAGAGAAGCGTGTAAATATTCATGGAACCTCCACGGTCAAGGACCTTTACCCTAATTAGCTTAGGTTTATTTATCGTATTTTTCTAACCACTCTTGCCGAGGTGATTTTTGATCGAGTGCATTTTCCCCTTCATCGTTACTAAGCTCAAGTTAATCGCTCTTTTAGCTCTCTTTAACTTTTCATGCAAGTAGCTCTCTTTCATTGCAAGTAGTTCTCTTCCTTTAGCGCGTTTAGCTTTCTTCAAAAAAAAAACTTAATTTTTCCGTCGATAAAATAATAGATTTCGTGTGAGTAAGCTTACTCAACTGTTCCGGGATTTCAATACGACACTTGTGTCCCCTAGCTGCATTTCGATAGGTATACTTGCCTTGATGAATTGTTAGTTTGGTTATTTTCTCCTTGCAGATATCTAAGAGACAATCAAAAAACAAGAAGAACAACAGTTAGAAAAATATTCTCTGCAACAACAACTCACACACAATAACAATCACACAAGAGAAAGAGAAAGAGTTGCAGACATTCTCAGTCTCAAAGATTCATACAAGAACACCAATATCAAAAAGAGATCAACAAACTGAAATCTTCAGATCTCTTTTGATTCAAGTGTTCAAGGCCATCATCATTCAAGACTCCAGACACCTCACATTTCAGTTGCTGCTGAAATCATCATTTGCTGGAGATCAATTTTCTTAAGGCCTATCACCCTACTGCAAAGCTTCACTTCCTGAATAACTCAGATCTCAGGGGGAGCTTTGACAACATCCACTATGTTCTCTCTGACTGTTGACAGAGAAGATCTTCTCATCCCTCTCTCACTCTCTACTGTAAAGGGTTTTTTCAAACTCCCTTCAAAATTTTGTGTTTGGTTTTTGATTACCTTATCAAAATCTCATTGGTGGCAAGACACCTGATCAAAAAATCTGGTTTGGTTTTTGAGCACCTTATCAAAAGCTCATTGGTGCCCAGGACACTTGATCAACTCATCCTGCAGTGGATTCCTACCTAGGGTGGTAGAAGAGTGGATGTACGCAGGTTGATTGGGGAACAACTATAGCTCCTCGTGTCATTTGGTTGCATAATTTTCATTTGTTTTCTGGCTGTGCTTTGTGATTGCTTTGTGATTAATCTGTGATTAGATAGTTGCTTCTTATTTAGATTACTTTATATTATTTGCTTCCCTGTTCACTTAGGATTACAACAACTGTTGTAAAACGTTTTTAGCAAGCACCATACTCTATTCACCCCCCCCCCCCCTCTAGAGTATATTAGATCTAACTTGCACTTTCAATGAGGTCGATATCCTTTATCATCCGGACAAAGCAAACATGGTAGCCGAAGCTTTGAGAAGGAAGACCGCACAAATCTTTAACATTTCTATAGAATCCTTGGTGGAAGAGTTTTTATTAATGAATATTTTTGTTGGAAGTAGCGAATCGCCAAACAGCTTGGAAGTGGCAGAGCCATTATGGACTATGCTTACGAGGCTACGTCAATAGGACGACCATGATTTGCAGCATATTCATAGTAGAACTGAAAAAGGCGAATTACCAGACATTTCAATTGATGATGCGGGTCCTTTGAAGTACCGCGGTAGATATTGTATTCCCGCTGTAGAGGATATTTAAGCAAAGTTATGCAGTGAAGCGCATGGTTATAGTGTTACCTACCACCCTGGTTCTACCAAGATGTATAGAGATCTGAAGCAGATAATCTGGTGGTATAGGATGAAGAGTGATGATATAGCCAAGTTTGTGTCTGAGTGTTTCACCTGCATGCATGTTAAGGCAGATCATAGAAGGTCTAGTGGCAAGCTGACGCATTTCGATATTCCAAGTTGGAAGTGGGAGAGCATCTCTATAGACTTTATTGCTGGTTTGCCGAGATCACCCTGAAGACATGATTCTGTGTGGGTAAAAGTTGATAGATTTACTAAGTGTGCTCACTTCGTGCAATTAAAATTTGGTTACTCCATGAAGAAGATAGCCGATTTGTATTTGGATGAGGTCATTAGATTGCATGGAGTACCGGTAAGTATCGTGTCTGATCGAGATTCTATGTTTACATCTCATTTTTGGAAACGTTTGCAGGAATAGTTGGGTACCGACCTCAAATATTCAACCGCTTATCATCCGCAGACCAATGGTCAGATGGAGAGAGTTAATCATATTTTGGAAGATTTATTCTGATGCAGGCTTGCACGTTTGACAACGGATAGATCTATGGACTAGCACGTAAACCTCTCTACGATCCAATCCTATACCCGCACAATCGTTAAACGGAGCGCACACGTTAATTAATCCTATCAATTATATGCTAGCGTACGGGTAGCCAAACCGCTTATGATCGAACAAAGACTATAGGCCAATATTTTTTCCGACTAAAAGGACCCACCCGGTCCGAATGAGCGATGTTGTACCAAAAGAGATCTACCAAAAAAAAATTTGGAAAAGGTAGATCTCTCACAACAAAAGAAAACGAGGGTTCGCCAAACATTTTTCTAAAAATAATTCAATCAAGACAAACACAAAACCAATCGAAGAAACCACGATTTAATTAACGATTCAAAATTCAATGCCAAGAATCTACTACCACAGGAATTATTCTAGGAAGAGAAACACACAATAGGTAAAAAGGATTCGTTACCCTATCAGAATGTATGATTCCGATTTCTCTGCTTGGATCTTTCTTCAACGGCTGCGCCGAAGTCACGCCGTTTGGAGAGAAACTCATCCGTCTTTGTCGCTTCACGCCAGAGTTAATCCATACGGGGAGATCTTCTTGTCTTGGCCGAATTTCTTCAAGGATGAGGGTGTCAAATTTTGTTGTTGGTGGTTTGTTTGGGTGAGGAGGATGGGAGTTAGTTTTTTCTAGGGAAAAGGAGTAAGAGAGGGTTGTTAAGGGGAGAAAAGAGGAGGGAGAGAGGGGAGGAGGGTGGCCGAAATTTCCAAGGAAGAGGGGAAGAGAGGGGCGACCAAGGAGGAGAGGAGAAGGAGATTCTCAAGACAAGTTAGGGTTTTCTCTTCAATCATTCACTAATCAATATGACAAATATCATGGCCTATATACGAGCTTACACCACTCCATCTCCTCCAATTCAAAATTGAAAATTGAAAATTGAAAATTCAAAATGACAGTATGATGGTTATATATACCCATCATGAAACAATGCAAAATTTAAATGCATGAAATTAAAATACTCTTGATGGTTATAGGCACCCATCATTGCATGAAATTAAAATAATAATGAAATGCTGGGAAATTAAAATGCTAAAATAAAAATGATAAAATATATAATTATAATTATGTAATTTATAATTATATATTTATTTATTGGAGGCGGCGGACGTCGAGCAAAGCATGTCGCGGTGGTGGCGTTGGCGAAGAAATGTCGTGGTAGACTCCCATCTTCAAGCTTGCGGCAACGACCGTCCCAATCCACAAACTCTCGATACCGTGGATCCATGTCCTCATCAGCATCGTCGTCATCAATCCTCCCCCGCTCAAAACTACTCATCACCGATGAGTTGGTTTGAAAGTTCCGGTGCAGGAGAGCACATCCAAAAAGAACCATGTAGCAGGAAATAACACCACTTGGCGAGGAGAGCACATCATCTTCGAGTATCCTGTCATGCAAAAAGGTGGTCCTGGAGAACCTTGGAAAAGCATTAGGCAATAGAGGAAAACAAGTTTCTACATCAAAAACCAATGTACCTCCAGTGAAGACCGATGAAGAGAGCGATCTAGGAACAAGCTCACAACCCAAACCATAATAAAACCAAGTGGACCGCAACGAACAGGCAGATAATTCAAGTGGTGGAGAAACATATGGTGTTAAATTAGAAACATTAAAAATAGGGTTAATACCCAAAAAGTGGAAAACTTCAAATGATATGCGTATTCTCCTAAATTCTTAAAGTTTCGAAAAGGTCCAAGTTGCCAACTCGCCAACATTCTATAGTACCCGAAGGCAACCGTTCAGGGACGAAACACACCAAAACAAAATCGCCAATCATATAGTGAGATGCTCTTTTATGTAAGCTAGCATGAAATTGGTAAGATTGATATGGTGTGGTTAACGCTTCACTAATGTGCTTATATAAAATGTGATCATGATGAGCATAATCTGGTGCGAGTTTCGGCGATAAATGAGGAAGTAAAAAATAAGATGCAACTTGAGTGATTAATTCCCTTAAAGTGCGCCTAAGTATCATACTATCGTGAGGAGTGAAACCGTGGGCTACATGACTTAACCGTAATATGGAGGGCAAATGGGTTAAGTTTGGGGGGACGGGCGCCTTATATTAAAAGATGATTGTCATTGGCTTCAAATACACAATCCTAATTTTAAAATTAATATTTTCACGCTTGGCATGAAGATATGTCAAGGGAAACAGCTCATCGTAAATACTACAAGAGTTGGACGCTCTTGTATGTGACAAGATGTGCAAGCGATACAACTCATGGGGCCTAACCTTGGTCACAAATGCGTGGGAAAAAAGGTCATCAAATGGCGGTGGGTAAATACGTGTGACCCGGTGTGGGATATAGGTATGTGAAGGAGAAACCACATCTAGAGGCACAATAAACAAAGAATCAGAAATGGGCGAGGATAGAACCGTAGCTAGACACACAAAGAAATGAATAGCCAAATGTTACGCATAGTCAGATCTATGCATTGCGGTGAATAGACCAAAAACTAGCACGCTCAACGCACTAATATATAAGTGCTGAGTCAATGCCAAGGTAGAAACTAAAAGAGTGGGCGAGTCACAACAACCCAGTCTAGGACTACCGATGCCACGTCCTAAATCCTCATCTAAGATAGGCAAATAAATTGGGGAAAGGGTCGGTAAATTCAATCCTGGGATAAATTCCGAATCAGTAAAAATTTCATCCAACGGTGACGACATTAAAGAAATCTCATCTGGGTGTACAACAACAGAATCGTCCAACATTACCCTTCCCTCAGATGGTAACTCATCCACAATAATAGGGATATACTCACTCTCAAGCTCCTCAGATAACTCAGATATAACCTCAGTAGGTACGATCGTAGGCTCTAACACGATGGGGATCGTCTCATAGAGAGGGCACTCAATACTGGGTGAAATGACACAACGCTAGTAGGGCAAGTAATAGGCAATGGAATACTCTCACAGATCGGAATGTAATCATCCCATACATCGTCTTCTAAATCACTAGGGATTCCCTCACTTTTAGAATCATCAGACTCATCTGCCACTTTCGTAGGTGAAGGTATACTCTCACCTAGCTGGTCAACTTCATCATCAAGAGATTCTATATCCATATCGGAATCCTCAGAGGTACTAGTCACTATCTTTACGGGCTTAGATGTCGAGGCTAACATAGGCATAACCATAGTGGTAACACCTATTGAGTCTAGTGCAAATGACCTAGTAGGAGAGGTTTCCCTAACGGGGTGTGGTGGTCCTAATACGGCCTTTCCGGTCTAACACGAGTGAGCTTTATTCCTAGGAAGGTGGTGCTTCTCAATTTTAAATGTCGTGGTAAAAGTGGAGTCTAGACCGGTGTGACAATAATGAAGTAATTTACCCTGGATGTAGGGGTTTAACCCCTTACGAAACCTAGAGAGGGTGATCTCTGGCAACGCCTTCACACCACTTCTAACCATCATATCCTTAAAACGACGCATATAATCCGAGATAGACTTATTCCCTTGTGTATGGTTAGTCAAATATTTAGTTATCTATCGCCTGGTCTGGACGTTTTGTTTTTAGTAATTTTTAAAGGTTGGTATGGAGCTAGTTCCATAACTATACTCACTCTTAGGCATAGTATTAGCAGGGCGAAGGTAGGCGGGATCAAATTGATCAGAAAGTAGGCTACGCATGTTCGGCCAAGCGTAACAATAACTACTAACACGACGCTCTTAGTTTAACCAAAACAACTGGGCTTGACTTATTAGTCGGTCTCGGGCAAAGTTAACCTTTTTGTGGTCATCCCATAAGTGGTAATTAAAATAATGCTCTAATCACTTAAGCCAATCTCTAAAAATTTGGGGACATCCTAAACCGTCATAAGTATGATAAATGTGTTGTACCCTAGGGGTGTGTTTAGCAGTATCCTTAGCATATGAATAGTCTAGCCGGGCAGCATATACGTCATATGCCATTTTAGTGAGAACCAGAGAGAAAACTCAACCGAAACTGGTGCACATGCAATGAGAAATGAACCTGACCCTATTTAATTTTCAAAGATCGAATTGTTCCCACTTAATAACTATGGCGATAAAAGATTTTTTTTTTAATTTGTTTGCAGGAAATAATATGAAAATTATTAAATATTTTTTTGACTTTTTTCTGTAAAAATAAAAATATAGGCCGCTATTTGCAGACCAACAATTAAAATTTTGTAATGATTTAATAAAAATAATGGTTTAATAAAAATAAAATATATATTTTTAATTCTTACTAATAAATTGATGGGAAAATTCCATAACTTTATTTTTTTTTGAATTTTGAGAAAAATTGAAAATTTTAGGCCACTATTTGCAGAACAAAAATTTAAAAACTGATTTTTATGTCGTGCAATGAAACATGCAAAGTGCGTTTCAGCGAGCTAAAGAACTTTTTTTTCTAGGATGATACTAATTAAGAAATTAGCACAACCTGGATCTGATACCAAATTGATGCAGGCTTGCACGTTTGACAATGGATAGATCTACGGACTACCATGTATATCTCTCTACGATCCAATCCTATACCCACACAATCGTTAAACGCAACACACACATTAATTAATCCTATCAATTATATGCTAGCGTATGGGTAGCCAAACCGCTTAGGATCGAACAAAGACTATAGGCCAATATTCTTTCCGGCTAAAAGGACCCACCCGGTCCGAACGAGCGGTGTTGTACCAAAAGAGATCTACCAAATAAATACGATTTGGAAAAGGTAGATCTCTCCCAACAAAAGAAAATGAAAATTCGCCAAACCTTTTTCGAAAAATAATTCAATCAAGACAAATACAAAACCAATCGAAGAAACCACGATTTAATTGACGATTCAAAATTCAATGCCAAGAATCTACCACCACAGGAATTAATCTAGGAAGAGAAACACACAATAGGTAGAAAGAATTTGTTACCCTATCGGAATGGATGATTCCTATTTCTCTACTTGGATCGCTCTTCAACAGCTCCGCCATAGTCACGCCGGTTGGAGAGAAACTCGTCTGCCTTCGTCGCTTCATGCTAGATTTAATCCACAAGGGGAGATCTTCTTGCCTTGCCCGAATTTCTTCAAGGATGAGGGTGGCAAATTTTGTCGTTGGTGGTCCGTTTGGGTGAGGAGGATGGGAGGCAGTTTTGTCTAGGGAAAAGGAGTAGGAGAGGGTTGTTAAGGGGAGAAAAGAGGAGGGAGAGAGGGGAGTAGGGTGGCCGAAATTAAGGAAGAGGGGGAAGAGAGGGGGCGGCCAAGGAGCAGAGGTGAAGGAGATTCTCAAGATAAGTTAGAGTTTTCTCTTCAATCATTCACGAATCAATATGACAAATATCATGCCCTATATATAGGCTTACACCACTCCATCTCCTCCAATTCAAAATTCAAAATTCAAAATTCAAAATGACGCTATGATGGTTATATGCACCCATCACGAAACAATGCAAAATTTAAATGCATGAAATTAAAATACTCTTGATGGTTATAAGCACCCATCATTACATGAAATTAAAATAATAATGAAATGCTTGCAAATAAAAATGCTAAAATAAAAATGATAAAATATATAATTATAATTATGTAATTTATAATTATATATTTTATTTATTGGTGGCGGCGGACGTTGAGCAAAACATGTAGCGGTGGCGGCATTGGTGAAGAAACGTCGTGGTAGATTCCCATCTTCAAGCTTGCGGCAACGGCCGTCCCAATCCACGAAATCTCGATGTGGTGGATCCATGGCCTCATTAGCATCATCATTATCATATTCAAATGTTACATCTTGGACCACGAAGGAGCGTGGGATGAGCATCTTAGATTGATGGAATTATCCTAAAATAATAATTATCATGAGAGTTTGCAGATGGCCCCCTTTTAGGCTTTGTATGGGAGGAGTTGTTGAACCCCTTGTCCGGAAGCCTTGGAAGAGATGAATACTTCTGTGATGTATATTCGAGAAACATTTCGTATAGCTCAGGAGCATTACAAGAAGAATGCTACGCGACGAAGGGTTGATCTGGAGTTTACAGTTAGGGACATGGTTTTTTCTCATAGTTTCTCCGATGTCAGGTGTTAAGAGGTTTGGAAAGAACCACAAGTTGGATCCAGGTATGTGAGACCTTTCAAGATGGTTGAATACATCGGAGTGTCAACTTATAAGCTGAATTTTTCCGCTAATTTCCATGGTGTGCATGATGTGTTTCATGTGAGCTAGTTGCGGAAATGTGTGCTTAGTGACCGGCATGACCTTGACTCAGTGCCCCAGTTGCAGCCTAATCTTTCTTATGTCGAGGTACCTGTTCATGTTTTGGAGACTCAGGATCGGGTGTTGCGGAGGAAGACAATACCCATGGTCAAGGTTCTGTGGCGAAACCAAGACATTGAGAGCGCGACTTGGAATTTGGAGACAGCTATGAGAGAAGCTCATCCTCATATGTTCTCCTAGTTTCCTTTGGTAAGTGTTTTTATTACATAATCTTTGATTATTTCCTTCATGTAGTAGATTCGATTGCGTATCAAGTTTCAGGACGAAACTTTCTTTTAAGGGGGAGTGGCTGTAACGCCCATGATTTTTTGATGTTTATTTTAATTTTCTTTAGTGACGTATTATTGATGATAGGGCGTTATGTTGATGCGTAGTTAACGGGCGCCGTTGTTGGAGCTTGATTTTGCTTGTCAGAATCCGAGGTTTTGACTTGGGAAAATTAGTATGGCTAATTTTTAGCGTGTTTGTAAAGTTTCCTTGGAACCGGGTTTATTTGGAGACTTGGTGGAGTTTTAGGATTATTGATGTTTTTATTTTGGGGAATTTTAACCCGAGTTTGGGTTGTTGGATCCTGATTTCGACTTCGTTGTTTGATTCATGGCATCAATTTTATCGTTGGTGCGAATTTCATGAAAATCTAAGGTGATTCTGATTTTCTTATTGTTTGGACATTTAGCTAAATATATTAATAATATTATAAATATATATATATATATATATATACGTAAATCGAAAACCCTATTCATCATCTCTAACAAGCTGACGGATATCGTGAAGAGCGGATGTAGGGGATGGCGGGTCGTCGCGAAGCCATAAGGATGCCGCCGAACGTAGTTCCGATGCACGAAATCGTCGAAGGGGGGAAGATTCGGAAAGCTCTCGCCGAGATCTTCACGTGAATGTTGAGGTTTTCCCGTTTCTTTGGTTTCTGACGTTAGGTTATTCGGTTTTGACCCTCGTTTGCCTGAAAAAGTTTCAGGAACTATAGACGAGGAGTTCTTGCGCCCAATCCTTGTAGCGGAGAGCTCGTGAGGCTGAATTTCGGAAGGTTTGAGGCAATTGGTGATTTCTTCCCCTTGCTAAGTCCCTTGTTTTCATTACCTTTCTTATTCCTTCCTTCTTAGAAGATATGGTAGTGTCGGGTTCTCCTAGGTTGAAATCCGCCTGGTAGAGTAGAAGGCCGACTAAGATAAATTCGTCAGGTAAGAGCAAATTCGCCTAGTATTGGGAGTCAGCCTGTGTGAATATTGACGAGTAAGGGAATTGGTTTGGGTAAAATTCGTCGAATATCAGCGCTAGG
The DNA here is from genome assembly GCA_039583875.1 of Platanthera guangdongensis. Classification (NCBI taxonomy): domain Eukaryota; kingdom Viridiplantae; phylum Streptophyta; class Magnoliopsida; order Asparagales; family Orchidaceae; genus Platanthera; species Platanthera guangdongensis. The sequence goes on along the minus strand of CM077155.1, from coordinate 103,096,717 downwards.
TCAAGTATAATTCATCGAGTTTAACCGTGGAACCTAGTCTATTTCGTCGAGTTTCGCCTTGAGGTAAGGGAGAGTCGTCGAGTATTATCGACGAATTCCTCGTGGACTTCGAGGATTAAGCATCGATTCGTCGAGTATCGCTAGGTTTAGCTTAATTTCGCTGAGTACAATTCGTCGAGCGACTCATGTATTTGTCGAGTATATTCAACAAAATAGTGTGGACTTAGGATTTTTCTCTCCGAATGTAGTCTAATTCATCGAGTGTTGTCTTAGAAGAATTTTTGGGATTTTTCCTCCCTTTTTGTCGTTGGAGAAATCTTCTGTTTTGTTTGGGGTTTATCGGTGTTTATGGATGTTTCGATGTGTCCTTTGGTTGGCAGTGGATAAAGGACCCCCAACCTAATGCCGGATTGTGAATAATTACACTTGGTGTCGTTTTTTCTTATGGACTATTGGGTTGTGTTGGACAATGTGGCCACCACCACAGTACCTTTTCTAAGAGATGTTTGGATGTTGGGTTGTGTTGGACAATGTGGCCACCACCAAAGTGACTTTTTAGAGATGTTTGGACTGTTGGGTTGGACAATGTGGACACCATCACAGTACCTTTTTGAGATGTTTGGTCTGATGGTTTGTGTTGGACAATGTGTCACCAACTCTGCATTGTTTTTGTTAGTGCTAATGATTCACGTGTTTAAAGCTAATCAGTCTCTTGATTCTTGTATATATAGATATGTGTTATTACGCTTACGCTCGCAGTTGTTAGTGAAGCATGGATTTATATTCGCACTTGGTGCAACTTCTCGTACTTAATTATGTAAATTACTCTTTCCTATCATTTAATAACCTGTTTGATGTGGCTTGACAGCTATTTCTGTCTTGGGTTGGTAACCATTTGACTTATATTGATTATTTTATTGTTAATCTTTCATTGCCACTTGTGCATTCTTGCTGAGGCATTCTTTTCTTTTGAATGCCTCAGGCTCGGTGCAGTAGCCGTTCGAGCAGTTAGAGTTGGTAGTTGCTGGTGTTCTATAGTTGTTGTAGTGGCTCTTCCCACACCGTTGTGAGGTAGTTCTTGTTGTCCTTATTTTAGTTCAAACATGCATGATGTTTGTTGTGTCCGTGTCAGGTTGTTGATTTCCACTGGAGTTTATTATAGGATGTTGGATCACTTGCTAGCTGCTAAGCCATTTTCTGGATGATTTGTTCGATTAACTTGCTATATGGGAAGTATTTGTGTTAGGATTACATGTTAGTTATTTTCAAAGTACAAAAGTATCATTATGCTTATCTCATACTCATGACATCTTTTTAAATCCAAATTCATTATATTTTAACGAACGTAAAAGCTCTTTTTATACCTATATTAAATTTAGAGGCATGCATATCATGAGTTATCCTATTGGATGTTAATGCTCACGTAGGATAATAATTGAAATAAATAAAGTAACTTTCACTACGTATATTCAAATGTTTACCCGTGGACTAGTCGATCCACTGAGCTGAGGAATATGGTCATCAAAACATAACTAAATATATATTTTCTTCATAGCAAACTTGAGAACTTTATACAAAGTGTTGGGTTTAGGATGACATTATTCCTACCTGACCGTCTGCAGTTATCCCCTGTACGATGTGGCATCATGACACGTACTTTCTCTTACTCTGATATATTGCATAATGCTGAGAAAATGTGGGTTGTGACGACTCTCTAGTGGATAAGATCCATATTCCACTAACATCATATGTCAGTTTTGGCTGATCACCCATAATGTTGCTATTTAGGTGGACAACCTTTGTCAATTGTATCATCATCCAACTCTTATATGGTTGGTGAATAACTTTTTATTCACATCCATCACATGATATATGCCAACCATATGCCTTTAGGTACTCAACATTTGAGGTCACCTAGTTAAGTTAGACTCAATGTCGATAATCGGATATCACAATTATCTGCTCGTACCCTTACCAAAATAAATTAATGCATCATGCTTTGACAAGCACACATTTGCTCAATCGAGGCAGGAATTGTGTCATCCATCGGAAGACATCTGAACAGTTAATATTTGGTTAAGAGATTTTCATGATTGGAGATTAACAATTAATCCTGATCAACATTTGATCATAGTGCACACATGAACAAATCATGAAATTAAAAAAATACATCATTCAGAATGAAGATATATCCTAGAAGTGCACAGAATAAAAATCACCAACACTTGATGAACATGAATAAATTTGAACATTTAGAACCCCTATAAATCTCTGATTTACATGTATTAGATACGACAAATGTAACTCCACTTGAGCAGTAGACAAGCTCGTCTCTCTTTGTCGGATTCCAAATCCAAAACAAATCATTTGGATTCATAAACCACAAGGACGGACGGTTACTCCTAAAGGAAAAGCAATTTTTGAACCATGGAATCGTGTAACCTGTCTTTGATACCATTGTTGGGTTTTCCTTGATGTGAGTGGAACAAAACATCACTTTGTGCGCAGCAAAATAAACTCTAAGAATACACTAACTATAGTAGAAATTTACGAATTCCATTATTAAAGAAATTTACAGGAAGAGCAAATGTGCAAAGTACCTGTACGGGTCCTAATCCAAAACCTGGACCGGCCAAGATGATCAAGGAAGACGATGGCCAAATACTCAAGAGAAAATCTCCTTGCTTTGTCCCGAAATCCTATTCCAGAGATTTCTTGTTCGTCAAGTCCGAAAGCACAAAATAATTTTCGCAACTTTACAGGATATCCACACCAACAAAGAAATACCTCGTCGTCATCGCACGAGGTTAGGCTAGAGGGGAGACAATCGAAGCCTTCATCTCTACGAACTGCTAGGTTCAATTATAGGAGAAGATTGCGATGCTAGGGTTCGATTCACAAAAGAGGTTGTCGTCGGGGCTTCGCCGTCTCGGAAGAGTTTCGCAGCTAGGGCTCAGGAGAAAGCTATGAACCAGGAAAAAGCATGCCCAAACCATAAAAATATATCCTTATATATTAATCTGTGAACATGGTTCGGTCTAAATAGGAAATATCCCTTAAAAGTCCGAACTAGATTCAGGGCCCAATACTATGAAAATAAAAAAGACGGGTCAAGTCGATAGGACTTAGCCGTTTTCCTCAGAATTAGAAATGGACCAAGGGTCTCAGCTTGGAGGTCCCAACTCTTACCCAAACGAATCAGAAGCTCTTCCCCTCCTTAGCCAGTACTGAGCTAGGTGCCTTGGATGAAGAAGATTAAAAGGGTTCAACAACCTTTTCAAGGCACCTTATCGGTCTATTTATAGGCCTCTGATTTTGACCTATCAATGACCAAACTGAACCGAGCTGAAATTACCAGAATACCCTGTATTGGGTCTACCAATAGGCAAACTCCGCTATTCTGAAGGGTTATATACATACCACAAAGGGTAAAAGGGTAAAATTACCTTGTGTAAAAGAGTAAAATCCCCCTTATGGGTAAGAGGGTAAAAACATCTTTTTCCCATATGGCGAGTAAGAAAATAGCTGGTGGGAGAGACGAGCTTATCTTCTTGTCTCGCTAGTCCCCTGCCTTGCGAGAGGCATCTCGCCACAAAAGGCCAGCATGCACCGCGAGGGCCGTCTTGCCCGCTCCACTGCTCCTGTCTCGCCCATCATATTCCGCCTCTTTCTTTTAAGATTTCGGCGAGTTAACCCTATGGTCCCACTCGCCATTGCTGTCATCTCGGCCCTCTCATGGATAACTCATCACTCCTCCTAGAGTTGCCTCTCGCGAGCCTAAGGTTGTACATAAACCATACCCAAGAGGTTACAATACATCCTTCTCCACAGATTGATGATGACGGTGAAGAAGAAATTGTTGAAGCAGTTGAACCCACAACATCAAATATAATTCCACAAGTGGAATTAAATCCACAAGCTTTTGATTAACTAACACCACCTGCTGATCTTGTCATACTTAGAGAATATCCCATATCTCATGTGATTGGAGACATATCAGCTAGTGTGCAAACAAGACATCAACTCAACCAAGATCTGAAGCAGGCTTGCTTTATTTCTCAAATTGAACCTCAATCCATAAAAGTTACAGAGCAAGATCCCCACTGGATTATTGCAATGCAAGAGGAACTCAATCTATTTGAGAGGTGTAGAGTTTGGGATTTAGTTCCAAGACCCAAAGACTACCCAGTCATTGGAACTAAATGGGTCTTTAGGAACAAGTTGGATGCACAAGGAATAATAGTAAGAAACAAAGCTAGGCTGCTAGCCCAAGGTTATTCATAGGAAGAAGACATTGATTATGATCAAACCTTTGCTCCTGTTGCAAGACTTGAAGCTATCAGAATTTTTCTTGCATATACAGCATTCAGGAATTTCAAGGTATATCAAACGGATGTCAAAAGTGCATTTCTAAATGGAGAACTAAAATGGGAAGTTTATGTTGAGCAACCACCAAGTTTTATCTCTTCAACTCATCCCTCTTATGTTTTTAAGCTTCATAAAGCTCTCTCTATGGTCAAAAACAAGCTCCAAGAGCTTGGTATGAGACCTTAGCTGGCTTTTTTAGAGCATAAGTTCATTAGAGGCATTGTAGATAGGACTTTATTTATTCGACATCATAAATCAAAAATTTTGCTAGTCCAAATATATATAGATGATATAACATTTGGCTTAACTGATTCCAAACTTCACAAAATGTTTTCTGACCTGATGCATTCAAAGTTTGAAATGAGTAACATGGGCGAACTATACTACTTACTTGGTCTTCAAGTGAAGCAAACCCCTGATGGTATCTTTATATCCCAGTGTAAATATGCTAAAGAGCTATTTAAAAGATTTGGGATGACAGATGCCTCATCCAAGAAAACACACATGTCCTCTTGTAACGCCCCGAAACTCAAAGGAGCAAAGTGGGACGTTTTGGGCCAGTTTTGGTTTCTGGCTGAAGGCACACGGCCTGGGACACGGGCGTGTCCCAGGGCGTGTCAAGCGTGTGTCGACACTTAGCCGCGAAGTCGTCGAGTTATTCTCGACGATTCGTCGAGAATGGGCACACGGCCTGCGACACGGACGTGTCGCAGGGCGTGTCGACCCGTGTCGACACTTAGCCGTGAAATCGTCGAGTTATGCTCGACAATTCGTTGAGAATGGGTACACGGCCTGCGACACGGGCGTGTCGCAGGGCGTGTCGACCCGTGTCGACGATCGTCAAGGTGAAATCGTCGAGATTCACTCGACGTTCGTCAAGTCAAGGCACACGGCCTAGGACACGGGCGTGTCCAAGGCCGTGTCATCGAGTCGTCGATCTTCCCTCGACGAAATGTCCCGTGTACACGGCCTGGGGGCCCAGGCGTGTCAATATGACACGGGCAAGGACACGGGCGTGTCCTAGAACCCATGCAGTGCTCGGGTTGAAAGCGGGAGAAAATAATGGGGTACACGGCCGGCTACACGGCCGTGTCATCTGGAACACGGGCGTGTCAGCTCGAACACGGGCGTGTTCGATACCCGTGTGCGGGTTCAGAAGATTCGATTTTGACGGCGAATGCGGCACACGGCCCTGGACACGGGCGTGTGCCAGGCCGTGTTCGGTCCAGATTGGGCATTTCAGCCCCGAATCAAAGCCGCTCGTTTTCTTAGGTTGAGATCCGACGGCTGGGGTTGGTTCCTGAGAGGATATACTCGGGTTTGACTTAGAAAATCCTTCACTTTTCACCCTTTTCATCTATCCAAACCCTTGGAGAAAGAAGAGCTAAGGCAAGAGGAAGAGGAGCTAGATCCGCCATTGGAGGAGCTTCGGAGCTCCGAATCGCAAGCCGACTCCGGATCCACGGAGGCAACGCAAGTGCGGTGATTTCTATCCGATTACTTTTCGATGGCGCCAAAGAGGAACGCAAGGGTAACGATCCTCATCTTGAGCTTGAATCGCTCCTTTTCTTAGCATAGGAAGCCCCCTCTCGCGAGTTTGCGGAGAGTTGGAGGCGTTCCTTCGGGTGGATATGTAAAGTCCCCGTTGTTTAGAGTCCGTATGCGAGAACGGACATAGGCATTTTGGTTGAAGCCTACCCGGACATGTTAGTCCAGATCGGTGATGTTGCATTGCATAAGGCCGGAGAAGACTCCGTGCTATTGGGTGTTTTTCGGGTTTTCTACGCGGTAGATTGCAGCAGGGAGCCTTGGGGACTAACCCAAAGGTGCACCCGGAAAACTGGGCGGACACGAGGTCTTGCCAACTTGGTGGCCTGAGAGCCAACTTGAACATAACGGGGTTATGTGACTTGTGTTAGAATGGGACTCGGTGAAAGTTTGACCCGCGCATATGTCTTAAATTGTCGTTGCGATGTGAGCACGGGTTAGATGGAGCCGTACCCGCTCTATGTCGTTCGGGTTAGAGAGACCTAAAGTTACATGGCACTCGCCGTTGGCATAGATGTGAGTCTTCGGCGGTCTATGGCTTAAATTGACGTGACCAATGCCAGGAAGACGAATTGCTCATAGGAATGGCCGTCTAAGTGGCGGTGGTGAGTCCGGAATGTTGGTGGCTTAAGTTGACGCGACATGGACCGGTTCACCGAGAATGTGCCCTGAGTGCACGGGACGTGTGGCCGTACGAGCCAACGTCTGTGATGAAATGGCTATGGTTATATGCATTGCTCGCTTGTGCTAATGAAATGCAGGGAAGGAGCATCGCTGCCCCGAGTTGGGGGCGGGATCGTTATAATTTGGTCAGCATTGCTGACCGTTGCCTTGTTTAGCCACCGTGCGGTGGTTTGTTGCTTGCAGGTGCAGCTGGACCAAGCGGTCAATAGCGGGCTAAAGCCCTTTTTGCGAAGCTGGCCCTCGAAGGCCCGAATGGAAATGTTTTCTATTTTATTCATGTATGGCCGGCCTGCGTGCCGAGGTTGGTAAATCATGTAACAGACAAGTGAAACATTTTGTAAGGCCTTAAGGCCGATTTTGGGTATTTTGTATACATTCCTATTATCGTATTAGTGGACATTCATGCTTGTTGCTGGGTTCTTGTTTACAACTTATATAAACTGCTTCCGCTAGAATGCTCTGTGTAGGACGTTGAGATTGGTTGGATGGTTTCCATACGTAACCACCCGGTCTGTCTGTGGTATATGGCGTCGGGCCCCGGCCGGACCTACTGCTATATGCTATGCGACGGATAGGGGGTGTTACAATTTGGTATCAGACTACTGGTTTTGGTCGGGCTTGAATGAAATTCGTGGGCGAATTCTTTTTAAGGGGTGGTGAGCACATTGTGTGCGCCATCGTTATAACAGTAAAAAGAACCCATGAATGTCCACTTAGGAATGAAAATACTCGTGTTTGAGGAACCTGCGTGTTCCTATAATTGCTGTTTGCAATTTATTTGGTCGCTTAACGGTGTTTTGTACCACTATAGGTGACCCGAAGTGGTGTTGGGCCGTCAGAATGCCGAGTTTCTGAGGCAAGTAGTGCACCGGAAGTTGCTCCCGCAACACCTTTGTCGGCTGAAAATATAAGATTGGTGGCTGAAGCAGTGTTGGCCGTGATCAATGCGCAGCCTGGGAGGCAAGCGCAGCAGCCCGCTCCTGTGATGGAGCAAGTACCTCTGCAAGAGGCGGAGCCGAGGAGGGTGGAGCAAGTGGTTGCGGAACCAATAGTGCCAAGGAGGGCAACTGAGAGGCAGTTGAAGCATGTAATGAGCTTTAACCCTCCGTTATTCTCGGGGTTGGGAACCCCATCTCAGGCTGAAGACTGGCTCTCTAGGGTGAAGAGAGTCATGACAGCGACGGAGACGGAGGAGTGGCAGATGACCACCATCGCTACGTTCCTGCTGGACGGTGAAGCGAGGATGTGGTGGGAAGGTTTGGAGCTGCATCACCTGAGAGGTAGACAACTGATAGACATTCCGATGGAAGAGTTCTCGGAATTATTCTTGGCAAGATACCTCCCTTCGACTCAGAGGATTTCAATGGAGAATGAATTCCTGAAGTTGGTGCAGGGTGAGAGAAGCGTGGATGAATATCTCCACGAGTTTACGCGGTTGAGTCGTTATGCTAGCTCCACCATCATGGATGAGGAGCGCAAGACTAATCGTTTTTATGAAGGCTTGAGGGATGAGCTGAGATTGTTACTGTCGGGGCCGATGACGCAAGGTTTCTTAACCTTGGTCAATACTGCCCGGTCCTTGGAGAAGGACATGAAGAGTGTGCAAGCGAAGAAAAGCTTGAGTGAAAAGAAATCTGAGTTCAGAGTGCCGACTGCTTCAAAGTCAGGCTATCGGAGGACTTTCAAGAAGCATAGGACTTCGGGTCCAGCTCCTTCTGGCGCTTCTGGGGCGACTACGGGTCGGACCCCGGGTGCGTGCTTTACGTGTGGAAAGACGGGGCATTTCGCCCGTGATTGTTGGAGCGGACGTCCTAAGTCCGAGAGGAGGCCAGGAGCTACTTATGAAGGGAAGGGAAAGGCGGTGGAGTCGACCGCATCCCACTATGCTCCGGCCCAACCAAGGGTCTACAATCTTGGCCAACAGGAGGCCATTAAACAAGCTGACGTGGTGACAGGTACGGTTTAATTTATAGCAAGTCAATTTATATGCTTGTTATGCACATGTTACCTTACCACTGCTTGTTTAGGATTTGTATTGATTTGTGAAAATCCGGCACGAGCACTCTTCGATACGGGAGCTTCACACTCCTTCTTGTCCGAAGGATTTATATCACGCATTGGAGTCCCTTCTTCGATGGCGAAGGATAAGTTGGATGTGTTGATGCCCAATGGGTGTTCGATGCGAGCGGTTAGGATCTGCGATGTTAAGATTCGTATTGGGGAGCAGGAGTTCGACCTGCGGGCGTCTTTACTTCCGTTAGTGGAGTTCGACGTCATATTTGGCATGGACTGGCTCTCGGAGCAGCAGGCCCATATAGATTGCGGTAGCAAGGAAGTCAAGCTGGGAGCAAGTCGTGAGACGACTTTTACGGGCTTAAAGGGGTCGAGCAAGACGTTGATGTCTGCTCTTCAGGTGGTGAAGGCGGTTCGTGCTGGAGCAGAACTGTTCTTTACACTTGTAGAGGTTGCAAAGCCGAAGCCCGCTTTGGATTGTATTTCAGTGGTATCGGAATACCCTGATGTGTTCCCCGCAGATCTTCCTGGAGCCCCGCCTCAACGGGAGATAGATTTCACGATCGAGCTAGTGCCAGGTGCAAAGCCTGTGTCACGATCTCCGTATCGGCTAGCGCCTAAGGAAATGGCGGAGCTGAAAGTTCAATTGCAAGAGTTGTTGGAGCAAGGTTATGTGCGCCCGAGTTCTTCGCCTTGGAGCGCACCGGTCCTCTTTGTTAAGAAGAAGGACGGAAGCTTGAGATTATGTATTGATTATCGGGAGCTAAACAAGCTGACTGAGAAGAATAAGTACCCGATCCCTAGGATTGATGATCTCTTTGATCAGTTAGTCGGATCGACGGTGTACTCGAAGTTAGATCTCATGTCTGGGTACTATCAGCTGCGGATAAGGGAGAGTGATATCCCGAAGACAGCGTTTAGTACGAGATACGGGCATTATGAGTTTACGGTCATGCCGTTTGGGCTGACTAATGCGCCGTCAGTATTCATGGATTTGATGAACAGGACGTTCAGGGAGTACTTGGACCATTTCGTGATCGTCTTCATCGACGATATTTTGGTGTACTCGCAAAGTGAGGAAGATCACTTCAAGCATCTTCATTTGGTGTTGGAGACGCTAAGGAGAAACCAGTTGTATGCCAAGTTCTCGAAGTGCGAGTTTTGGCTATCCTCAGTGGCGTTCCTCGGGCATATAGTGAGTGGAGAGGGTATTGCTGTGGATCCGGCGAAGATTGTTGCGATACGGGAGTGGCCTGAGCTTGCTACGGTAGCAGAAGTCCGGAGCTTTTTGGGGCTTGCCGGCTATTATAGGCGCTTCGTAGAGAACTTCTCGCGATTAGCGTTACCTCTCACTACTTTGACGAGGAAGGATCATAAGTTCGTTTGGACGCCGGAGTGCGCGCGAGCTTTTGAGGAACTGAAGTGTCGGTTGACCACGGCGCCTGTGCTGAGTTCGCCGGTTGGAACCGAAGGCTATGAGATATATAGCGATGCTTCGGGCAGCGGTTTGGGTTGCGTGCTATTGCAGCACGGCAGCGTGATAGCTTATGGCTCGAGACAGCTAAAAGTGCACGAGAGGAATTATCCGGTCCATGACTTGGAGTTGGTAGCCGTGATTTTTGCCTTGAAGCTGTGGAGACACTATTTGTACGGTGTGAAGATTGATATCTACACCGATCACAAGAGTCTAAAGTACCTGATTGATCAGAAAGATCTGAATATGCGGCAGCGTAGATGGATGGAGTTCCTGGGGGACTATACATTCAAGATCCACTACGTGCCTGGCAAAGGGAATGCGGTTGCGGACGCGTTGAGTCGCCGAGCCCCAGCTCAAGCGAATTGGCTATCAGTGCATGATGAGCGGCTGGTGCAGGAGCTGGAGGCGTTGGAGATTGTTTGTGTGGATAGACAATCTAGTGCTGAAGCAGTGCTGAATTGGACTGAAGTCCAATATGACCTGGCTGATCGGATTCGGCAGGCTTTGGATATGGATGCTCATATGAAGCAGTTCATGATAGAGGCTCTGGATGGGTCAAATTCCCAATTCGTTGTGGAGGACGGATTGCTTTGGAAAGACGGTCGTTTGTGCGTCCCAAGTGTGGGCAATTTGCGGGTGGAGTTGTTGTACGAGGCACACCATACCAAGTACTCGATTCACCCGGGGAGCACGAAGATGTACCGCGACGTTAAGAAACTGTTTTGGTGGCCGGGTTTGAAAAAGGATGTGGCGCTATACGTAGCGAAGTGCCAAACTTGCGCCTTGGTGAAGGCGGAGTGCCAAAAGCCGGGAGGATTTCTTAAGTCCTTGCCTATTCCGGAGTGGAAATTCGACGACATCTCTATGGACTTTGTGCACGGTTTGCCAAGGTCGCAAAAAGGGAACGACGCCATTTGGGTGGTGGTCGATCGATTAACGAAGGTGTCGCATTTTATTCCGCATAGGAAGGATGATCCGGTGGAGAAGTTGGCAAAGCTATATGTGGATAACATAGTACGGCTTCATGGTGTGCCCCGCAGCATCGTGAGTGACCGGGATGGGCGGTTCACGTCCAATGATTGGAGGCTGGTGCAGCAAATGTTGGGAACAAAGCTGAAGTTTAGCACAGCCTTCCATCCGCAAACGGATGGGCAGACCGAGAGAGTCAATAGAACCATGGAAGACATGCTTCGCATGTGTGTCTTGGACTTTGGAAAGCAATGGGAGGACCACCTTTATTTGGTGGAGTTCGCATACAACAATAGCTACCAAGCAAGTATTCAGATGGCGCCCTTCGAGGCTCTATATGGTAGGAAATGTCGCACGCCGTTGTCTTGGTTAGAAACGGGCGAGTCAAAGTTGTATAAGCGATCGGAAGTGGAGGATGCTACTTCTTTGGTGAGAACCATTCGGGAGAGGTTGCTCATCGCTCAGGATCGGCAAGCAAAGTACTATAATGCCAAGCACAGGAACGTGGAGTTCGCTGTGGGTGATTATGTGTACCTAAAGATCAAGCCGTTCAAGGGTGTCTCGCGGGTGCGACGGTTGAAAAAGCTAAGCCCGAGGTACCTTGGACCGTTTGAGGTTCTGGAGCGAGTTGGAGAAGCGGCCTATAGGTTGAAGCTTTCGGTGGAGCTAAGTGGTTTACACGATGTGTTCCACATTTCGGTGCTTCGGAAGGCGGTGCAAGAGCCTACGCAAGTGATCGCGGTCGATCAAGTGCCGGTGGATAGTGGGCTAACGACAAAGGTCAAGCCTGTGCGGATTGAGGACTCGGAGGTCAAGCGGCTACGCAATAAAGAGATCAGGATGGTCAAAGTCCGGTGGGACAATTGCGGTCGTGAGGAGCTCTCTTGGGAGCGAGAGCAGACTATGCTTGACGAGTATCCGGAGTTGTTCCGCTCAGGTACAAATGTTGGTTTTTGTATATCTTTCCTTTATGTAATTTCGTGGGCGAAATTCTTTTAAGAGGGGGAGAGTTGTAACGCCCCGAAACTCAAAGGAGCAAAGGGGGACGTTTTGGGCCAGTTTTGGTTTCTGGCAGAAGGCACACGGCCTGGGACACGGGCGTGTCCCAGGGCGTGTCAAGCGTGTGTCGACACTTAGCCGCGAAGTCGTCGAGTTATTCTCGACGATTCGTCGAGAATGGGCACACGGCCTGCGACACGGGCGTGTCGCAGGGCGTGTCGACCCGTGTCGACACTTAGCCGTGAAATCGTCGAGTTATGCTCGACGATTCGTCGAGAATGGGTACACGGCCTGCGACACGGGCGTGTCGCAGGGCGTGTCGACCCGTGTCGACGATCGTCAAGGTGAAATCGTCGAGATTCACTCGACGTTCGTCGAGTCAAGGCACACGGCCTAGGACATGGGCGTGTCCAAGGCCGTGTCATCGAGTCGTCGATCTTCCCTCGACGAAATGTCCCGTGTACACGGCCTGGGGGCCCAGGCGTGTCAATATGACACGGGCAAGGACACGGGCGTGTCCTAGAACCCGTGCAGTGCTCGGGTTGAAAGCGGGAGAAAATAATGGGGTACACGGCCGGCTACACGGCCGTGTCATCTGGAACACGGGCGTGTCAGCTCGAACACGGGCGTGTTCGATACCCGTGTGCGGGTTCAGAAGATTCGATTTTGACGGCGAATGCGGCACACGGCCCTGGACACGGGCGTGTGCCAGGCCGTGTTCGGTCCAGATTGGGCATTTCAGCCCCGAATCAAAGCCCCTCGTTTTCTTAGGTTGAGATCCGACGGCTGGGGTTGGTTCCTGAGAGGATATACTCGGGTTTGACTTAGAAAATCCTTCACTTTTCACCCTTTTCATCTCTCCAAACCCTTGGAGAAAGAAGAGCTAAGGCAAGAGGAAGAGGAGCTAGATCCGCCATTGGAGGAGCTTCGGAGCTCCGAATCGCAAGCCGACTCCGGATCCACGGAGGCAACGCAAGTGCGGTGATTTCTATCCGATTACTTTTCGATGGCGCCAAAGAGGAACGCAAGGGTAACGATCCTCATCTTGAGCTTTAATCGCTCCTTTTCTTAGCATAGGAAGCCCCCTCTCGCGAGTTTGCGGAGAGTTGGAGGCGTTCCTTCGGGTGGATATGTAAAGTCCCCGTTGTTTAGAGTCCGTATGCGAGAACGGACATAGGCATTTTGGTTGAAGCCTACCCGGACATGTTAGTCCGGATCGGTGATGTTGCATTGCATAAGGCCGGAGAAGACTCCGTGCTATTGGGTGTTTTTCGGGTTTTCTACGCGGTAGATTGCAGCAGGGAGCCTTGGGGACTAACCCAAAGGTGCACCCGGAAAACTGGGCGGACACGAGGTCTTGCCAACTTGGTGGCCTGAGAGCCAACTTGAACATAACGGGGTTATGTGACTTGTGTTAGAATGGGACTCGGTGAAAGTTTGACCCACGCATATGGCTTAAATTGTCGTTGCGATGTGAGCACGGGTTAGATGGAGCCGTACCCGCTCTATGTCGTTCGGGTTAGAGAGACCTAAAGTTACATGGCACTCGCCGTTGGCATAGATGTGAGTCTTCGGCGGTCTATGGCTTAAATTGACGTGACCAATGCCAGGAAGACGAATTGCTCATAGGAATGGCCGTCTAAGTGGCGGTGGTGAGTCCGGAATGTTGGTGGCTTAAGTTGACGCGACATGGACCGGTTCACCGAGAATGTGCCCTGAGTGCACGGGACGTGTGGCCGTACGAGCCAACGTCTGTGATGAAATGGCTATGGTTATATGCATTGCTCGCTTGTGCTAATGAAATGCAGGGAAGGAGCATCGCCGCCCCGAGTTGGGGGCGGGATCGTTATAATTTGGTCAGCATTGCTGACCGTTGCCTTGTTTTGCCACCGTGCGGTGGTTTCTTGCTTGCAGGTGCAGCTGGACCAAGCGGTCAATAGCGGGCTAAAGCCCTTTTTGCGAAGCTGGCCCTCGAAGGCCCGAATGGAAATGTTTTCTATTTTATTCATGTATGGCCGGCCTGCGTGCCGAGGTTGGTAAATCATGTAACAGACAAGTGAAACATTTTGTAAGGCCTTAAGGCCGATTTTGGGTATTTTGTATACATTCCTATTATCGTATTAGTGGACATTCATGCTTGTTGCTGGTTTCTTGTTTACAACTTATATAAACTGCTTCCGCTAGAATGCTCTGTGTAGGACGTTGAGATTGGTTGGATGGTTTCCATACGTAACCACCCGGTCTGTCTGTGGTATATGGCGTCGGGCCCCGGCCGGACCTACTGCTATATGCTATGCGACGGATAGGGGGTGTTACACCTCTAATGTTGTAGTTGATTCTGATGAATAGGGCAAGCTAGTTGATCAAAAAACATATAGGGCTATTGTTGGGTCCTTATTGTGTCTTACAGCTTGTAGGCTAGACATTATGTTTGCTACTTGTATTTGTGCTAGATTTGAAGTAAGTCCTAAAGAATCTCATCTTATTTTACTAAAAAGTATTTTAAGATATATAAAGGGTTGTCCTAATTTAGGACTCTGGTATCCTACTGAGTCAGAATTTTAATTATCTGGATTCTCTAATGCTGATTTTGAAGGTAATAGAGTTGACAGGAAAAGCACATGAGGAACTTGTCAATTACATGGTGATAGGCTTGTGTCATGGTTTTGCAAAAAGCATACATTTATGTTAACTTCAACTACTGAAGATGAATACATAGCAGCAGGTAGTTGTTGTTCACAAATTTTGTGGATTCAAAATCAGCTCCTGGATTATGGTTTCAACTTAATTAATTCAAATACCTTTTGTGATAATACCAGTGCAATTTCCATCTCACAAAATCCAGTGCATTAAAGTAGGACAAATCATATAGAGATTAGACATCATTTCAGTAGTGATTGTGTGGACAAAAATAAAATTAATCTTGTCTTTATCTATATTGATTTACAAAGAGCAGACATTTTCACCAAACCATTAGATGAAAAGAAACATCTGTTCTTCCTAAATTAGCTGGGTATGATTAATGGAGAATCTTTAATTTGATTTTTGTCTGTGGTCGACAAACTATCCATTTTTCGTCGAACGGAGATCGACGAACTATGAACTCTTCGTGGAGTTTTCATCAAATGGAGATCTACAAACCTTCCTTTGCAAAACTTTTCGTCGAACCGAGATAGACGAATTTGTTTCATAAATTGTTTCGTCGAACGGAGATCGACGAAGTCTGTTTCAGAAAAAAAAAATTCGTCGAACGGAGAACGACGAATTGTTTCCCCCTCTTCAAACTTAGATCTACGCTTTTATTTCTTTATGAGATTTTTCATCGAACTAAGTTCGAAGTTTTTATTTTTCGTCGGACGAAGTTTTTCTTTTCAACTTCTGAAAACTTATAATTAGGTTTTCATCGAACTCAATCCCGCACTTTCTAGTTCTTTTGCACTTGATCTCTTATTTTTGCAGGCAATGGCGATTTCGGCGGCGACCCTTTTCGGAATGAAATTTGATGCCAGCTTCGATAATGATATGGATTCATTCAGCCATTCTGATCAAGTCTTCAAGAACATCTTACAGTTGTTTGAGGCTCAACAGTTAAGAATATTAATGACAACAAGGATTAAACTTCTGGTGCAGGAGATAAAGGAATTGGGTATTCTCATCATCCTCTCCAAATTCCACAACCCTCATTGGCTCCATATCTGGACAACAAGTTCCTCTCACTCCTGTTATTTTAACTGAAGTTTTTTGTTTTATCAATGGGGAAGATGATATAAAACTGTTCAGTGCTGAATTTAATGATATGCTAGTTAGAATGTGTCACTCCCAGGGAAATCCTAACAAAATGCTGAAAAAGAACTTGTCTGTTGAATACAAGTTCTTAGTAGATGTTGTTGGAAAATTACTCTTAGGCAAGCACTCTGCCCATGACTACATAACCAGGCACTAACTTCTTCTGATTAGTGCCTTGGTAAACAAAAATTAGTGAACTAGGGAGTTATACTCTTTGATTCTATCAAGAACAAGGTAAATAAGAAAGATGTTGGTTATGGGAGAATTCTTGGCCTCTTCCTACAGGCCAAATGCCCAGAATTATTGGTCTCCCAGACCATATTTATAGATGCTTCCAAAAGGCTCACATCAGACCTCTTTGGAAAATGGGAAATGGTTATCACCAAACCCCTCAGGGCCTCCTCCTGCAAAGCTTCTAAGGACACAAGGACTTATACAGTCACTCCTCCAAATGAAGCATAAGCTCCTACTCCTCACATTCCCTCTCCTCCTCCATCTCCACATCATTCACTATTTCCTTCATGAACTCCACTTGTTGATGTTTCTAGTCTTCAACAACCATCCACTATTATTACAGACACACATTCTACTTCCATCCCTCCTACCTCACCATCCAAACCACCATCTCCTCCACACTCACCAATCCACATTTCTAAGGATACATCATCTCCACCTCCTCAATCACCACTACCATCATATATTGATGACATACCATTCACTTCTCTTCATACAGATCCACTACTATCATCCCTAAATTTTGATCTACAGTCATCTCCATCTCCAGAACGCACTCCACAACATTCCCCTGTTTAGAAAGTCACTATTCCTGATGTCACTCCCTCTGACATTCCAACACCCTCAATTCCACAGGCATTCACCACCTGTCCAACCTGCTCTATTCCATCCTCCTCAACTGCCAATCAACCTTCCACATATGCTAATCCAAATGATTATATGTATGCTGATTTTTCTTCTATTTCTGCTAACATTCTTGACTTCATTACCCCCACACTCAAGATACTCATAGTTGAAGTCATTGCTCCACTTGCTGCTTCCATCAATACCCTTTCTTCATTGCTAGCTTCCTCCTCCACTGTTCCTTATTATGGGGGCCTGGGTTTAGGTATCTCTGAATCTAGGCAGGGGGAGATGTCCAATGAAGAAGCTCCAGAAGTTAATGAAGAAGCTCCAGCAGCAGCAACAACTCCAGTAGTAGAAATTCCAGCAGCAGCAGTAGTTGAAATTTTGGATGGAACTGAAATGGTTTTTATAGCAGAAGAGGCAACAGTAAAAATCATCACTATTGGTGATTTTATCATTAATCCCAAAGTTGATATTCATACATTACTTCATTCTTTTGAATTTTATCATTAATCCCACAGTTGATATTCCTCCATTACTTCATTCTTTTAATACAGTTTATAGCAGCACTCTACAAATTTTTGCATATGATTATTCTAAAGCAATAGTTTGTTATGCATCCCCAATAAGTCATGTAGTTTTGGAACAAATAAGGACAAGTTTTACAGTTATTGAGAATATTACAGAACAAGTAACTGATATAGAGACAAAGGCTTTCTCACCTCCAACTTTTGGCTGGGTTGAATCCCCCATGCCCAATCTTGATGATTTCATGTTTCAAGACATGGATACAGAGAATATAGAGTCCCAACGTCAGGCTGAAAAAAGAAGATATAGTTGTACATCCAGAGGATGAGATAATAAATATAGATATACAGCCACAGGCTCCTCTTGCAATTTTTTTTTGAAATGCTAAAACAAATTGATGCTCTCTATGATCAGCCTGCTGAAGAATCGGATGATAATGAAGAGTCATATGACTCAGAAGATTCTGGGTCTAAGAAGAGAAAGTTCAAGAAGAAGGTTCCCTGCAGGGCTGCTCCTAAATGTTCTCCTACAGCAGATACCCCTTATTATATTCTACACAATATTACTCTCACTCCAGATACTCGTCATTGGATGGGGTATTCTAAGAATGAGCTTAAAGCTAGAAAGAATAGTAGGAGATACTTTCCACTCCCATAATTTAGGAGAGGTCCTCCTCCTCCTATAGTAGGATCAGTATGAAGTGTTTCACAATATCAAAGGTCTATAACTTCTTATTATTCCAGACCATCTCAGATCAGCAGCAAATAGCAGCACAGATCCCAGAGCAGCAAACAACAACTTCATAATAATCAAAGCAGCTAGCAGACATTTGTAGGTAATCAACAAGATGAATCAAGCCCAGAAAGGCGACTATCTCAAATCTATGATCCAGAGATGGATCTAAATTTTAGAATGACCAGATTCAAGGAAATTATAGCTCTTTCACAGATATGGAAAGCCAAGGAAGAAGGAAAAGACACTTCTCAATTTTCAACAATGTCTTCCTCCAGGAAGAAAGAATTATAAAGGTATGAAAAGAAAAATCTTTCTAATGTTGATACTTATATGAGTCTCCATCCAGAGGCAGTTGTGCCAAGAGATGCATCAGTGAAGATTCTTGGTGCTGAAGATATGAAAATGACTCAAACAGAAGCAGAGGACCCCACAAGAATAATGGTTTCCTCAAAACCTGCTTCAGACACTTCTTGAAATGCTCCAAAGAAAAATTTATAATTTTCTTCTTATGCATTTTGAACTTTAATATTGCTATGTATATATTCACAAGGTGCAATTGTTTATATCTGCTAAAGTTCTTTAATTATGTCAGATATTTTTTTCATGCTTTGTGATCTTTCTTTATTTTTTATAGTGACCTCACCCAAATAGGGGGAGATTGTTGGAACCCTACTTGTGATTTGGTCTAGGATTGCTATTAGGATTGTTTAGATGACCCAATATGTATAGTCTAGGGTCATAAGTTAGTTACAGGGTGAAGGTCTGTAACACATATTAGATTGTCAGTTCCATCCTTCAGAAGACTTTAGAGACAGAACACTTCAGAGGAAAAGCAGTTAAAAAGAATGAAGAAAAGGCTTTTGATGATAACTGGACTCAGCTCGACGATTGTCGATCTCCGATCGACGAACTCAAAGTTCCTTCTCTGAGTTGAGCTCGACGAAAGTCTAGATGAGATTGACAAACTATGATCTCATATCAGAAGTTCAGGTCGATGAAAGTCTAGTTGAGATCGACGAATTGTGATCTCATATCAGAAGTTCAGCTCGACAAAGGATTATCTCAGTTTGACGAACATGGAGCTCAGGTCGACGAAATCCTTAATGAGATCGACTAACTCCTTCCAGGTTCTGTTTGATTAATCTTCTCTAATGTTTTTCAGTTCGACAAAAGAAGTTTGATTACTAATATTAAGACAGTAATAATCTGGTAATTAATCCTCAATATTCTTAAGAATATAGCTGTTACCTGGCAACATTAATTATGGATTTCACAGAGTTATTACTCTACCAAATTTACTGGGACAGTTAGGGAAATACATTCAAGACCAAATGAGCCGTTCCAACTCCCAGAACTTATGTAGAGGATTTCAAGGAAAGAATTTAAAATTTAAATATGTTTGAATCTGCAATCAATATATAAAGTGATTTTCAGAAGATTGCCAGAAATTAGAATGTGAAGAAAGAAAAAATCAGTAATCAGAGAACAAGATATAGAGACAGATACATCTTGTTCTTCATCTTCTGCTTCAAGATTTTCTTCCAAAAACACATCTTCAATCCGAGATAAAAAGTTCACATCTCTCAGAAACATTTACTGAAGTAATAAGTTTTCAAAGAAGACCTACACCCGGACGCAAAGCTTCCACTCCTGATCAGATCCATACAACTCAGGAGGACCTCTGACATCATCAACAATCCACTAGTATTCTAAGAGATTTGAGACAGAGAAGACAACATCATTTTCATTTTCCTTTCACTGTGTACAGTAATATAAATCCTTTCAAAAGTTAAACCTTTTGGTTCACAAGTCACCTGATCAAAAGACTTGGTTTGGTTTTTTGGCACCTGATCAAAAGATCAAAGTGTTGCTTGATCTCCCTTAGAAAAATTGATCTTCTAGTGACAGGGCACCTGATCAAAAACCTGTGGTGACACGGCACATGATCAAAAACCTATGGTGGCAGGGTACCTAAGAAAAAACATGTAGTGGATTCCTACCAGGGTGGTAGAAGAGTGGATGTACCCAGGTTTATTGGGGACCACTATAAATTCCTTATGTCGTCTGGTTGTGCCTTTACTTGTTTTATTTTTTGTGATGTGATATTTCTCTTTATATATATATAAATAACCTATTTTAATCCTCTATAAAAATTATCTAAAACTTTTTTAATACTCTATTCACACCCCTCCCCCCCTCTAGAGTTAGTTAGATATATCCCTCAATTTCACATGGTCCTGAAGAAGGCAGAACACGGATACCCTATCATTAAAAAGCTGGCATTCGCTCCCATCATATCAGCTAGGAAGCTCAGCCCATACTTCCAGTCCCATTTGACTTAGGTGGTGACGGATCTTCCTCTCCACCGCATCCTAGAAGGGGTGGAGCATTTGGGGAGGTCGGCAAAATGGTTGAAAGGGCTCAGTGAGTTCAGCCTCGTCTTTACTCCTCAGCTGGCCATCAAAGCACAAGCGGTAGCAGATTTACTGGCAGATTACGTGGTCGAAGTCGGAGAGGCTACAACATCTCCTCGAGCTGCATGGGAGATACTAGTAGATGGAGCATCTGGAAGAAGTTCGTTTGGAGGGGGGTATGATTTTGGTGAGTTCAGAAGGGAGCAGAATTGAGCAGGCTCTGAAGATTCACTTCACTATCACTAATAATCAAGTAGAATATGAGGCGATCATTGCGAGGCTCAGGCTAGCTCGGGAGTTGGGCATACAGGACATTAAAGTCTCCACGGACTCTATGGTGGTAGCGGGATAAATCAAAGGAGATTTTGAAGCAAGGGAACCCACCCCCCAATTATATCTGATGAAGGTCAAAGAAATCATCAGGCAATTCTGCAGCTTTTCAATTCAACATGTCCCGAGGAATGAAAGTGCTTAGGCTGACCTTCTCGCCAAATACGGTCCTCGGGCCGGAGGAACGGTGACAGAACTCTATAGGCCATACATTGAAGAAGGAGAATTAATGGAGGTAGATTAGCAAGGCTGTTGTATGGATCCCTTCATCATCTTTTTGACCTCGGTATGTCTTCCCAAAAAGGACCTCGGTAAGAAGCAGATCAGGTATAAATCAACACACTACCTACTGAAGGATGGGACATTGTATCGGAAGACACTATCGGGTTTGTTGGCTTGATGCGTGTATGAGGGAGAGATTCCAATAGTTCTAGAAGAAATTCATTCGGGAGAGTGTGGGAGTCACTCGGGAAGTCAGACCTTTGAGGGGAGATTGTTGAGGCAAGGCTACTGCTGCCCTAACCTCAGGAAGGATGAAGAGGAATTCGCAAAGAGATGTAAAAAATGCGAGGAGTTCGCTTCTCTCCAACTCCTTCCCGCCCAAAGATTACGTACAATCATGGCTCCCTGGCCCTTCACAATATGGGGACAAGATTTGGTGGGTCCTTTTCCCCAAGATAGTGGCCAAAGGAAATTTCTGCTGGTCATGGTGGATTACATTACAAAGTGGCTAGAAGTGAAGGTGTTGGCTAAGGTAACGTCATAAGTGGTCAAAATTTCATATGGGGAGAGATCATCTGCACGCATTGGCTTCTATTGGCCATCGTCACTAATAATGGACTGCAATTCGTTAGCAGGAAATTCGTGGGCTTCTGTGTACAACTGGGTATATACCTCCGCTTCGCCTCAGTTCATCATCCTCAAAGTAATGGACCGGTGGAAGCGGCAAATAAGATTATCGTAAATCTTTTATAGAAGATGGTGGAGAATTTGAGGGGATGTTGGGTGGAACATCTCCCTTCGGTTCTCTGGGCTTTGAGGACTACGCCAAACACCGCCACGTGAGAGACCCCATTTAAACTCTAAAATGGATCGGAGGCAGTCATACCTATAGAGTTCGAGATTGTATCTCCATGAGTAGTCGCTGCAAAGAAAGGAGACGTAGGATGGAGGGTAGATAATGAAGAGGAGCAAAAACTCTCTCTTGATCTAGTGGAAGAGCTCAGGGATTAGCATCGATCCGGCAGGAAGAAGTCAAGCGCCGGATGGATAAATATTTCGACAAACATATAACGGTCAAGTAGTTCCAGAAGGGCGACTTGGTCCTTAAAAACATAGACCCAACAGGCAGAGGAGACTTGGTGAGAAAGCTCAATCCCAACTGGGAAGGCCCGTTTATGGTGAAGGAGGACCTGAACTCAGGAGGGTACCACCTCCAGGATGTGGATAGGGCATCCCTCGATCGTGCCCGAAGCGGCAATGACTTAAAAAGAATCTATCCATAAACTTTTTCATCGTTCAATACTTGTAATTTTGTTTTGACCTTCTGATATAATGAAATCGCAGGTGTCTTCTTTCATGGAATGATAGTGAAAAGGTTGGAAGGCAAGACCCCAAGTGGACCCACTGACTAGACTCTCACCTAACTGGCATGGCTGTAGGCTCACTCGGTCGTTGGAGGTTCTTTGGAGAGGAGACCCCGAGTAGACCTGCTAAGCAGGCTCTCACCTAGCTGGCAGGGCTATAGGCTCAATCAGTGGTTGGAGGTTGTTTGCAGAGTAGACCCCGAGAAGACACACTGACCAGGATCTCACCTAGCTGGCAGGGCTATAGTCTCCATCGGTGTTGGAGATTGTTTGGAGAGGAGACCCCGAGCACACCCGGTGACCAGGCTATCACCTAGCTGACAGGAGTGTAGACTCACTCAGTGGTTGGAGGTTGTTTGGAGAGTACATCCAAGCAGACCCGCTGACCAAGCTCTCACCTAGCTGGCAGGACTGTAGGCTCACTCTATAGTTGGAGGTTGTTTGGATAGGAGACACCGAGCAGACCCGCTAATCAGGCTCTCACCGAGCTGGCAGGTTTGTAGGCTCACTCGGTGATTGGAAGTGTTTTCGAGAGGAGACCCTGAGTAGACCCACTAACCAGGCTCTCACCTAATTAGCAGGGCTGTAGGCTCACTCAGTGGTTTTAGTTTGTTTGGAGAGGAGACCCCGAGCAGACCCACTAACTAGGCTCTCACCTAGCTAGCAGGACTGTAGGCTCACTCAGTGGTTGAAGGTGATTTGGAGAGGATACCCCGAGTAGACCCGCTGACCAGGCTCTCACCTAGCTTTTAGGGTTGTAGGCTCACTCCATGGTTGGAGGTTGTTGGCGAGGAGAACCTCAGCAGACCCGCTGACCAGGCACTCAGCTAGCTGGCAGGGTTATAGGCTCACTCGATGGTTGGAGGTTGTTTGGAAAGGAGACCTGGAGTAGACCTGCTGACCAGGCTCTCGCCTAGCTGGCAGGGTTGTAGGCACACTCGGTGGTTCGACATTGTTTGGAGTGGATACCCCAAGAAGAACCCGCAACCAGGCTCTCACCTAGATGGCAGGGTTGTAGGCTCACTTGGTGGTTGTAGGTTGTTTGGAGAGAAGATCTCGAGCAGACCATCTGACTAGGCTATCACCTAGCAGGGAGGGTTGTAGGCTCCATCGGTGGTTGGAGGTTGTTTGGAGAGGAGACCCCGAGCAGACCCGCTGACCAGGCTCTCACCTAGCTAGCAGGACTGTAGGCTCACTCGGTGGTTGGAGGTTGTTTGGAGAGGACACCCCGTGCACACCTGCTGACCAGGCTCACACATAGCTGGCAGGAATGTAGGATTACTCGGTGGTTGGAGGTTGTTTGGAGAGGAGACCCCAAGCAGACCCGCTGACCAGACTCTCACCTAGCTAGCAGGGTTGTAGGCTCACTCGGTGGTCAGAGATTGTTTGGAGAGGAGACCCTGAGCAAACTCGTTGACCAGACTCTCAACTAGCTGGCAGGGTTGTAGGCTCACTAGGTGGTTGGAGCTTGTTTGGAGAGGAGAACCCGAGTAGACTCGTTGACCAGGATCTTACCTAGCTGGCAGGGTGTATGCTCACTCAGTTGTTGGATGTTATTTGGAGAGGAGACCCTGCATAGACTCGCTGACCAGGCTCTCACCTAGCTAGCAGGGATATAGGCTCACTCGGTGGTTGGAGGTTGTTTGGAGAGGAGACCCCAAGCATACCTGCTGACCAGTCTCTCACCTAGTTGGCGGGACTGTAGGCTCACTCGGTGGTTGGAAGTTATTTTGATAGGAGACCCTAAATAGACCGACTGACCAGGCACTCACCTAGCTGGCAGGACTGTAGGCTCACTCGGTTGATGGAGTTTATTGGATCCCTAGTTGGATTTGGGCTAGGTTCACTAATTAGGATTTATCTGACCCATAATGTATAGCCAAGGTCATGTGTTTGTGTTTTAGAGTTTAGACTAAGTCATTAGCTTCAACCTTCATCGACCAGCCAACAAAAGACTTTAGGAGACTCAAGACTTAGAAGAATCCAGACTTTAAATTATCAATTCAAAATTTTTCGAACTCAGCTAGATGATCATCGATCGCAGATCGACGATCTCAAAAACCATTCTCTGAGTTGAGCTCGATGATATTCGAGCTCAGGTCGACGAAGTTTGGAGTTCAGCTTCAACAAATTATTTCCAGATTAATTTCTCTGAACTCAGCTAGATGAAGACTAACTATCAGTTCGACAAACATGGAGCGCAGATTAGGCAAGTTATCTCCAGAATGCAGTTCGTAGAGCTCGGGCCGACGAACAGGTTTTCTCAGGTCGACGAACAAGATTTCTCAGCTCGACGAACTTGGATCTTAGGTCGATGAAATCTGTTTAGAGGTCGACAATTTCTATCCAAGCCTGACTTAGAGTTTTTCCTCATTTTTGTCCTTATTCCAAATATTATTTAGCAGTAATTTCTTGAGTAATTAATGCTCATGTTTTCTGAATATGGCCCTTATTGGTAGCACTAATTATGGTCTTCATCAGGTTAATTATTTGCTTAATTAATTGGGACAGTTGGGGAAAATCATTAAAAACAATATTCTCCAAACGATTTTCATTCTCCAAACAATCAGCAATCAATGCTTCAGATTCAAATTTCAAAGGAGAATTTCGATAGAGAATATGAAGAAAGAGATTTTCTCTTTCAGACGACAAGCAGTGAGACATATACACAAAGATAGAAAAATACAGAACCAGAGAACACAGAAAAACCCTCAGAAGTTCTCTGTACAAAAAACAACATGTTTTCACCTTGATCTTTCTGAAGACTGAAGAAGAACAATAAACACAAATCAAGAGTCTTCTTCAACTTCAACTCCAGAAGCTTTCAAGGACAACATAATTTGAATCAGTCAAAAGTTCTTGGATTACTTCAAGTCAAGGCTGAAGACCTACACCCTGAGCAAGGCTCCAAGTGATTTCTGAAGGAGCCTTGACAACAGCAATCCACTAGTCTTCTATGTTGATTAAAGAAAGAGAAGACACAATCAAATCTCTCTCCCCCTACTTGTAAAAGGGTTTATTAACTCCTTCAAAAGTTTATACTTGTTTTTTGGGCACCTTATCAAAAGCTCAAAGGGTGGTGAGATCTCCCTTCAAATAGATCTTGTGGTGACAGGGCCCCTGATCAAAAACCTGTAGTGGATTCCTACCAGGGTAGTAGAAGAGTGGATGCACCCAGTTTGGGGAACCACTATAAAATTTCTTGTGTTGTCTGGTTGCGTTTTTCCTGTTGTTCTTATTGTGGCTGTGTTAAATTATTTCGTTGTGTTGTGGTAGATTAGCTTAGATTATCTTTTCTTTTTATTACTACTATTGGTATCACTACTATACTCTGATAATATTTAAAACAACCAAAAAATTTTAATTACTCTATTCACCCCCCCCTCTAGAGTAAATCAGATCTAACCCCTCTCTTTCAATTGGTATTAGAGGAGGTTCCTTTGGTTGTACAAGTTAACACTTAAACCAAAAGATCCTTATTAGATCTGATCTTCTTTTTCATAGTTTTTCTGATTATTTTCACAGCATGGAACAGAACAAGGATTATGCAAGAACCAGACCTCCAGTTTGCAACTTAAAAAAGTTTGCCATTTGGAAGGCAAGAATTAGAGTTTATATGAATTTTATTGATGAAGACATATATAATTCTATTTTGATAGGTCCCCCTCAACCTACTGAATCTACCTCTACTTCAAGCACACATGTTGTTCCACCACCTGAATGGACAGATGATCAAAAGAAGGCCAAAATAGTAGATACAACGGCCATGAACATCCGAGCACAGACTATGTCAGATTACATATTTCAAAAGGTGGCTGAATTTACATCTACCAAGGCTATCTGGGATTCTCTGAATCAGATGGTTGCTGGTTCAGCTGATGAGAGAAAGGATAGAAGATCAACTCTCATCTCCCAGTATGAGAATTTCAAGAAGGTTGAATCAGAATCTGTCAGTGATATGTATAACAGATTAAGCTCAATCATCAATGAGCTAAAGACTCTGGATTAGGATATCACTTTCACTGAAGTGAATGACAAGATCCTCATGTGCTTCCCAAGATCATGGGATTCTAGAATATGGCCAATCCAGGAGGCCAGAAGCTTGAATGAGATTTCCACTGAATCTCTTCTAGGAAAGCTCAAGTCATATGAGTAGCTAATAAAGTCTAGAGAAGCTGCAGAACATAAGACTCCTCCTCTAGCAAGAAAAGAACCGAACATAGCCTTCAAAGCTTCAGAGGAATCAGAAGTTCCAACAAAAAGTGAAGAACTTCTGAGTCTCTTAGCCAAGAGATTCTACAAAATGGCAAAGGACTTCAGAAGAAAGTCATCTTGGCAGCATGACAAACCAAGGAATGAAAAACACCCACTAAAGAGGTTGTTTGTTTTGGGTGCAGGAAGCCAGGACACTTTATCTAAGAGTGTCCTGAGAATCAAAAGAAGGAGAAAAGAAGAGAAAACGAATCCAGGAAGCAGCACTACAGCAAGCTACCCTCCAGCAAGCTTAATAGAAAAGTGAAAGGCTTTATGGCTGAAACCTGTAGTGATACTGAAGATGAATCCTCATCTTCTAGCTCCAGTGAAGAGAAAGTGTTGGATGCCTAGTTGATTTGGGCTAGGTTAGCTAACTTAGGATGTGACCCAACATGTATAGTCAGGGTCAAATTTGTGTCCTAGAGTCTAGGCCAAGTCCTTAGAGTCAATATCAGATCGACCAGCTATCAATAAGACCATCAAAGACTCAAGACTTAGAATATTTCAAGACTAAGTAAAATGAGTTCTACGTTCGTCGAACTCAGGTCAACGAAAGATGTTCTCAGCTCGACGATCTTGAGATATTTCTCTGTGCTGAGCTCGAGATCTTCGTTCTCTGTTCGACGAAACCTGGGATACTTTAACAAGCTAAAGTCGTGGTAACTCCAGATTTTTCTAAGTCCAACTTCAGGCTTTGTTCGACGAATAAGATTCTGAATTCGACAAACTTGGACCTCAAATTCACAACTTCTCAGGTCGACGAAGTCAACTTTTCAGGTCGACGAACTCAGTACTGTACTCGACGAATTCTGGAATCAGAGGATTTGTGTCGACACTTAGGGCATTTGTCGACACCAAGTCATGTCGACACCAGACAACTTTTGTCGACACCATAATATTTGTGTCGACACCAAGATTAATCTGTCGACACCCACTTGTGTCGATACTAGAAGTTTTCATGTCGACACAGAGAATATTAGTCTATACAGAATATTTGACTAAGTCCAGAACTGTTGCTGATCTCCAGTCGACGAATTCTATTATCAGCTCGACGAACTTCAGACAAAAAAGGCAAAGGTTTTGAAGTATGAAAGATCTGTTATCAGCTCGACGAACAGAAGCTGTCTGGTCGACGAATACAGAATCTCAGTTTGACAAACTGGTAAATCAGCTCGACGAATTCAGTTATTCGTTCGACGATTCCAGACTTAGCCATTTCCCACATTCAATCATCACTCAAATGCAATAATTCCTGACAGATTAAATGCTGAAACATTCTCTGAATGTATGCGTTAGAGGAAGCATTAATTATAGTCTTCTTCAGGAATATTACTTGCATATTTTCCACAAGACAGTTGGGGAAATGCATTAATGCCGATTATTCTCAAGGCATCAACATTAATGACAGAGGATTCAAATTTTTGAATAGATACAGAAGACAAAAGGGATCTACAATAAGGAAGATCAAGTAAGAACGAGAATAACAAGAAGAAAAATCTTCAGTCAGAAAAATACAGACACTGATGCAGACTGACTGGAAGAATTCATACAACACCAAAAAACTTCACACCAAATATCATACTGAAGCTTACAAGTGACAGGCAGTGATCTTCAATTCAGAAGAAGAAGAACAACTATAAAATATCAAGAGTCTTCTACTTCAACATTCTCTCCAGGACTTCCAAGAACAACAAATATCAATTCAGTCAAGAAGATCCCGCATCACTGCTTGTCCAGAACTCTGGTTGAAGACCTATCACCCTACAACAAAGCTCCAGATCTTCCCTGAACCATTCTACATCTCAGGGGGAGCTATTTTCTAAACATCAATCCATAAGTCTTCTCTCTGTTTTTTGACAGAGAAGACAAAATCACTCTCTCACCCCCTCCTGTATAAAGGGTTGTCATCTCCCTTCAAAAGTGATTCCTAATTGCAAGTCTCCTTACCAAAAGACTTTAGTTGGTTTTGGGGGACCTGATCAAAACCCATTGGTGTCAGGCACCTGATCAAAAACCTGAGTGGATTCCTACCAAGGGTGGTAGAAGAGTGGATGTACCAAGTTAAGGGGGAACCACTATAAACTTCTTGTGTCGTCTGGTTGCTCATCTTTTCTTTTTGATTCTTGCTGTGTGGCTGTGACTAGGATTATTACTTATTGTTTTTCAGTTTTCTACTTACTGCACATATTCAGTTTACAGCAAAATCTGTAACAACACCTGAACCTGAATTGGGACCTATTAAATTTTTAACATACTCTATTCAACCCCCCCCCCCCCCCCCCCCCCGCTAGAGTATTGTAGATCTAACCCTCACTTTCAGTTGGTATTAGAGCTAGGTTCCTTTGGTTGCACAAGTTAATCCTTGAACCAAAGATCCTGTGTTAGATCTACATATCACTTAGTTCACATTTTAAAGTAGAACCACAGCCATGACACAGAACAAAGATTATGCAAGCACCAGACCTCCAGTTTGCAACTTGCAAAAGTTTGGAATCTGGAAGGCAAGAATCAAGTTGTATATAAATTCTATTGATGAAGATATTTTTGCTTCTATCTTAACAGGAGTACCTCCAGCACCTGCAACTTCTCCAAGCACCTCTACAAACATGACTGTAGTACCTCCTCCAGATAATAATGATGCTTACAGGAAATCCAAGATGGCTGATGCAAAAGCCATTAACATCTTAGCACAGACAATGTCTGATGACATATTTCAGAATGTGGCTGAGTGCACCTCAGCCAAGGCCATTTGGGACTCCCTCAACTAAATGGTAGCTGGCTCAGCTGATGAAAGGAAAGACAGGAGATCAAATCTCATATCCCTGTATGAGAATTTTAAGAAGGATGAGGCTGAATCAGTTGCTGAAATGTACAATAGGTTGAGCTCAATCATCAATGAGCTTAAAACCTTGGATAAAGATTTCACCCTTATGGAGTTGAATGACAAAATCTTGATGTGCTTTCCTAGCTCTTGGGACTCAAGAATCTGGCCTATCAAAGAAGCCGGAAGCGTAAATGAGATATCAACTGAATCTCTTCTAGGCAAACTAAAGTCTTATGAGCAGTTGATTAAATCAAGAGAAGCAGCTGAACATATGTCAACAACTCCAGTGAGAAAAGATTACAGTATAGCTTTCAAGGCATCAGAGGAATGTGAGATCTCAACATCCAATGAAGAACTAATGAGCCTCTTTGCAAAAAGATTTTATAAGATGGCTAGAAAGGACTTCAGAAGAAAATCATCCAAACAGGATGATAAGCCCAAATTTGACAATACACCAACTAAGGATGTTGTGTGCTTTGGATGTAGAAAGCCTGGACATTACATCTCTGAATGTCCAGAAAGACAAAAGAAGGAGAAGAGTAGAGAAAAAGACTCCAGGAGAAAACACAGCAGCAGACCCTCATCCAGCAAGTACAAAATAGAGACAAAGGTTTTGTTGCTGAATCATGGAGTGATACTGAAGAAGAATCATCCTTTTCCAGCTCAAGTGAAGAAGAGGAAGAAGCAAGAAACAAGGTCTGCCTTATGACAATTGATGCCTCCAGGAGCAGTTCAGGATCAGAAAGTGAATCTGAAGATGATGCAGCCTCAGAGTCAGAGGCAGATCAGGTTCTTTCAAGTTTTAACTTTAATTCTGATTCATTTAAAATTGAATTCAAAACTTTGTGTTTAGATTTAATTAGTTTAGAGAAAGAAACAAAACCCTTAGAGAAAAACTAGGAAACCTTGAATCTGTTAACTCAGAAAATCTCAAACTAAAAGATCAACTAACTTTAGCAAATGAGCAGATAATTAAATTAAAATCTAATTTATGTGAGGCTAAACAATTTGAGAAATCTCTTAATGGAAGAAGTATCAAGCTGATGGACATAATAAGCACAGTAAATGCCAGATTAAATGGCAAGCTGGGGTTGGGTGCATCATCAAGTTTGCCCCCCATAATTAAGAAAAATATCCTTACAACACCCATTAAATTTGTTTCTGCCAAGGGAAAAGAGAAGATAATAAACAAACCAATGTCTAAAAACAATCCAAAACCCATTGACAAGAGAAATAAAAATCAGAAAACAGCTAATAAAAACAAGATTCAGCAGCATTCATCGAACTTAGATCGAGGAAATGTGGACCGTTCGTCGAACCTAGATCGACGAATGTTGGACGCAAACTTTAGTAATAACAATTCGTCGAACTGCGATCGACGAACTTTGTATGGTTCATCGAGCAGAGGTCGACGAACATAGGGCGCAGAAAATGACTATTTTCATTCTCTGAGTAGAGATCGACGATCTCAGCCCTATTCGTCGAACTCTGGTCGACGAACTTATAGAAACTCGTCGAACCCAGAAGGACCAAACATAAATCATTTCTTTTACAGAAATTCTAAGCCAGCTAATAAACCATTCACTCCAGTAGCCGATTGGGTTGTTCCACCTAGGAGATATCACCCTTTAGGTTATAAATCTCAACCTACTTTGTCAGTTATATCCAGTTTTTCATTTCAACCAAATAAAGGACCCAAGGTGACCTGGGTCAAGAATAATTAATTTTTGTTTTCATTACAGGTGAAGAGCTGTCCAAGGGTGAGTCAGACCTGGTACTTGGACAGTGATTGCTCCAAGCATATGACAGGCAGCAAGGACAATCTATCTAATTACAAGTCCAAGCTAGGACCAAAGGTGATCTTTGGTGATTCAGATAGTGGAAAGTCTGAAGGATATGGAGCAGTAAAAGTTGGAACAGTTACTTTCAAGAGAGTAACATATGTAAGAGGACGCAAACATAACCTAATATCCATAAGCCAATTATGTGATGAAGTTTATCAGGTACACTTTAACTCTACCTCATGTTCTATTATTAATAATGAAAACAAAACTGTTTTGATTGGAACTAGAAAAGGTAACATATATCTAGTAGATTTTATTTCTGCCAAAACTGATGTTTGTTTACTCAATATCAATAGTAACCAAAATGAGTTGTGGCATAAAAGATTAGGTCATGTAAACCTTAAGAATATAGCTAGGTTATCTAAAGACAATCTTGTTAGAGGTCTCCCTTCTGCTCCCTATACGATGGAAGGTCTCTGCAGGGCTTGTCAATTAGGCAAGCAAACTAAAACTAGCTTCAAGTCAATTAATAAGAGTGATTCACCTAGGATCTTGTACTTGCTACACTTGTTTCTATTTGGACCCATTGCAGTACAAAGCCTAGGAGGGAAATCATACACCTTGGTTATTGTGGATGACTTCTCTAGGTTCAGTTGGGTATTCTTTCTGAGAACAAAGTCAGATACATTCAAGTTTCTTACAGATTTTCTCAGGACCATACATATTGAGTTCTTTACTCATGTTGCATTGATCAGAAGTGATCATGGCACAGAGTTTGAGTCTCTTCTTATGCATGAGTTCTGTGAGAAGGAAGGTATCAGTCATTGCTTCTCAGCTCTTAGAACTCCCCAACAAAATGGGGTAGCTGAAAGGAAAAATAGAACACTCATTGAAGCTGCAGGTACATTACTTGCTGATGCATACATGCCACTAACCTTTTAGGCAGAGGCTGTAAGCACAGCAAACTATGTCCTGAATAGGAGCTTAATTCACAAACTAAAGAATAGGACTCCGTATGAATTGCTCAAAGGGAAGAAACTTAAAATTAACTATTTTAAAGTATTTGTTTGTACATGCTATATACACAATAACAACAAGAAATACATTATAAAGTTTGAAGCTAAGGCTGAAGTGGGAGTTTTTCTAGGATACTCCCAAGTAAGCAAGGCTTATAGGGTATTCAATAAATCAGCCTTAAAAATTGAAGAGTCTATTCATGTGTCATTTGATGAGACTAACATGTACTGCAAGGAGAAAGAAGTTTCTACCATTAGCAACTTGCAGGTACCCCACTTGTGTGAGACTTTGGATGGACTAAACCTCACCAAAGAGGTTCCCACTCATCCACCTCCACAAGTCATTGAGGACAGTGAAGAAGATGAAGCTGAAGAACATGAGACTCAACCAACAACAGCAAATATAATTCCACAAGAGGAATTTATTCAAAATGTTACTGCACAACCAACTCCACCCACTGATTTTGTCACACTTAGGGATCACCACAGATCTCAAGTAATTGGAGACATATCAGCAGGTGTACAGACAAGGCACAACTCAACCAAGACTTGATGCATGCCTGCTTTCTCTCTCAGGTTGAACCACCAACCATTCATGATGCTGAGCAAGATCCCCACTGGATCCTTGCAATGCAAGATTAATTAAACCAATTTGAGAGATGTAGAGTTTGGGATTTGGTTCCAAGACCCCAAAACTATCCGGTTATTAGAACCAAATGGGTTTTCAGGAAAAAGCTTGATGCCCAAGGAATCATTGTGAGGAACAAGGCTAGGCTTGTTGCTCAAGGATATAGGAAAGAGAAAGGAATTGACTATGATCAGACCTTTGCACCAGTTGCAAGGTTGGAAGCTATAAGGATTTTCCTTGCCTATGCAGCCTTCAAGAAGTTCAAAGTCTTTCAAATGGATGTGAAAAATGCATTCCTAAATGGAGTGCTACAAGAAGAGGTTTATGTAGAACAACCTCCAGGTTTTGTTTCTCCAACTCATCCCTCTTATGTTTTTAGATTAAATAAGGCTCTGTATGGTCTAAAGCAAGCTCCAAGAGCTTGGAATGAGACCTTGGCAAGTTTTTTATTAGAGCATAAATTTACAAGAGGAACTGTAGATAAAACCCTTTTCACTAGACATCATAAGGACCAAATTTTGTTAGTACAAATTTATGTAGATGACATCATATTTGACTTTACCGATTCAAAATTGTGCAAGAGGTTTTCTGACCTCATGCATTCTAAATTTGAAATGAGTAGTATGGGAGAGCTTTCATATTTCCTTGGTCTCCAAGTGAAACAACTTCCAGATGGCATCTTCATCTCTCAAGCAAAATATGCTAGAGAACTTCTGAAGAAGTTTGGGATGGCTGATGCCTCAGCTAAGAAAACTCCTATGGTAACCAATGTTGTTGTGGACTCTGATGTACCAGGAAAACCTGTACATCAGAAACTTTATAGGGGCATCGTTGGGTCCCTACTATACCTCACAACAAGTAGGCCAGATATTATGTTTGATACATGCCTTTGTGCTAGGTTCCAAGTGAACCCTAAAGAATCTCATCTTATTTTCTTAAAAAGGATTTTAAGGTATATAAAGAGTTGTCCAGATCTAGGCCTTTGGTATCCTGCTGAATCAAAATTTGAGTTAACTGGATACTCTGATGCTGATTTTGCTGGATGTAGGGTTGATAGAAAAAGTACTTCAGGAACTTGCCAGTTCCTGGGTATGAGATTAGTATCATGGTTCTGTATTAAGCAAACATCTGTGTCAACTTCAACTACTGAAGCAGAATATATTGCAGCAGACAGCTGTTGTTCTCTGATGCTCTGGATACAGAATCATCTTCTAGATTATGGGTTCAACTTAAATAATTCAACCCTATTCTGTGATAATACTAGTGCTATAGTCATAGCACAAAATCCAGTTCACTATAGTAGGACTAAGCATATTGATATAAGACATCATTTCATTAGAGAGTGTGTAGACAAAAATAAGATTAAACTTGTGTATATCTACACTGATTTATAGAAAGCTGATATATTCCCCAAAACTATGGATGAGAAAAATCATGCTTTCTTTCTAAATCAGCTGGGGATGATCAATGCAGAAGACTTAGCTTATGTTCTGTCTGCATTCGACGAATTTTCCAAAGTTCGTCGAATGGAGTTCGACGAACCAAGGAAAGTTTGAGAGATTCTCGGCGAACGGAGTTCGACGAACTCTCTGTGAGTGAAACAAGTTTAGTCGACCAGAGATCGACGAAACGTGATTCAGAAGATATTCGTCGACCGGAGTTCGACGAATTGTCTTCAAGTCTCCTGACTGAGATCGACGAATTATTTATTATTAAATCATTTCATCGACCTCAATTCGAAGAACTGATTTTACTTTCGTGGAACGGAGATTGTCGATTCATATTCTTGGAAACCTTATATCTAGGTTTTCTTCGACCTCCATCCCGCGCTTTCTGTTCCCTTGCACTTGATCGCCATTTTATCTGTCTTTCTTGCA
This sequence comes from Platanthera guangdongensis, assembly GCA_039583875.1. NCBI lineage: Eukaryota > Viridiplantae > Streptophyta > Magnoliopsida > Asparagales > Orchidaceae > Platanthera > Platanthera guangdongensis. Next base: position 103,062,036 of record CM077155.1, on the reverse strand, counting down.
GGTGATCTCAATGGCGATTCCAGCAGGAGCTCTAGCCGCAATGAAGTTTGACACTGGCTTTGATGTCGACTTCGACTCATTCCAGCACTCAGATCCAATCTTCCTCTATATTCTGGAACTTTTGGAAGAATAGAATCTGAAGAACCTGATGACCACCGGGATAATGTTGGTAGGAACAAAAATCAGGGAATGGGTCTTTACTTCATCCATTTCTGAAGACAATACGATGACAGGATCAATCGCCGGTAACGCTGTCTCCTTAACCCCCACAGTGTTAACTGAAATTTTTGGTTTGACGAATGGCGACGAGGACTTAGAAATTGATTCTGAAGAGTTTACTGGGATGCTAAATCAGATGGGTTATACTGGTGACAACACTAACAAACTGTTGAAGAAACATCTGTCTACGCCATATAAATTCTTAGCAGACTTGGTTGGTAAAGTGCTACTCGGCAAACATACAGCACACGACTACATCACCAGACAACAATTTCTGGTCATGTGTGACATTGTCAACAAGAAACAAATATACTGGGCACAACTACTGTTTGACTTTATTAAGAAGAAGAATACCAAGAAGGAAGTATGTTTTGGAAGGATCCTAGGGATCTTCCTCAAGGAAAAAGCTGCTGAATCCCTGGTCTCCCACACCATATTCATTAATGCCAGTAAAAGGCTCACATGTGCCTTGTTTGGCAGGTAGGAGAGGACAGTCACCAAGCCCACTAAGGCTTCTACCTATTCCACCCAAGCTTCTAAAGGCACCAGGGCTGTTAAAGCCACTCCCACACCTGCTGAGGAGATTCATCCCACTCCACCAACTCTTCCAGCACCCCTTGCAGCAAAACAACTCACTTCCTTTCCCATTCCTTCTTCAACACTTCAATCACAGCAGCATACTCCTGTTCCTACTCCACCTCCATCTCCACCACTTGACCTCATTGACATTCCCTCTTCCCCTCTTCAAGCAAATCAACAACCAACACCTCTTGGTTCACCTCATGACATATATTCCTACACCACCACAGTCTCCACTTCCCCCACATTTATCCTCCATCCCATCTTACATCGTACCCTCAGACATTGTAATACCAGATGCCACCCTTCCATCCTCCTCACCATCCACTCCTCACATACATGCTGTTCCAACCTCCATTCCATCACTAGTTGCTCCCTCTTCCACACCACATGCAACATCCTCTCCCACTTCCTCATTTGATCCTACTACCATATCCTCTATCCTCACCATCATCACCCCCCTTCTGAAATCCCTTATAGCAGAGGCCATTACACCTCTTGCTACCTCCATCCAATCTTTATCTGCCCAAATCTCTGCTCTTACTGCTGCCCCCTCCTCAGCCAGGGGCCTGCCCTCAGTCCCCACTGAAACCAGGCAGTGGGAGATGTCTGATGATGAAGCAGCAGCAACAGCTTCTGATACTTCAGCACCAGCACCATCAGAGACTTCAGCCCCAGCAGCATATACATATTTTATTGATACTGATATGGACATTGATGAAACTGTTGGTGATTTTATCCTCAATCCCACAGTTAATTTACAAGAATTGCTGAAAAGATTTGACACTGTACATATGCAGTATCTTAAAGAAGACTTCACTAAGCCACAGTAGGCTATTGTGCCTTATACTTTTCCTGTCAGTCCAGCAGTTGCTAAGCAACTCTGTGATAGTTTTGAAATTCAAGTTTTTTGCTCCAACCTCTGCAGTTATTCCATCTTCTCCAGAAGCTATCTCAGCACCAATCTTTGTAATGGATGATTCACCTATGCCAGATCTAGATGAGTTGTTCTTGGCTGATATTGAAGAAGAAAATAAGGCAGCAGCTGCAAGCTCTATCCCAATTACTTTTGATGCTTGTACAGTCTCTTCTTCAACAACTTCTGAAACTCCAGTTTTTGAAACTTCTGCTTCTGCTACAGAAAAGGCTGTCATTGATGATAAAGCCTTGAAAGCATTGGATGCTTTATATGATAACCCTCAGGGTTCTAGCAGTGAAGATGATGATGAAGATGATTCAGATGAAGAAGCTACCAAGAATAAGAAGCAATTATTATCAAAGGAAAGGAAGGCTCCTCCTCCTCCTCCTAAGCCCAATCCAACAGCTGACACTCCCTACTACATCTTGCATAATGTTACTCCTTATAAAGGAATGCCAGCTTGGATGTGGCTGTCAAAGAATCAACAAAAGGAGAGGAAAAGAAGTAGGAGATATTCTCCTCCACCAGTACAGAGATATAGAAGAGATCCACCTCCTCCATCTCCTCCAGCAGCTGGTGCCACTGGCTCTAGCTCTCAGGGATCTGCCCCTATGCAAACCTATCAGAGACATCAAGGAAGATCATTTGGAAGCAGTCAGCAAAGATATCATTTTTCAGGAAATCAACAACAGCAACATCAACAACATCAGCAGCAACAACCAGCTCCCTCTGCAGATCAGAAAGCTACAAGTCCTAAAAAACCAGACTCACCTCCTATTCCTTTTGAAGATCCTGAAACAGCCAACAGTGCTAAAATGGCCAGGTTCTAGGAACTTATTGGTCTTTCCCTGATTAATAAAGCTATAGCTGAAGGTAAAGACATATCAGGTTATACAACTATGTCAAAATACAGGAAGGAAGAATTAAAAAGATTTGATAAAGCCAACAAATTGTTTAATGTTGACGATTACATGAATCTCCATCCTGAAGCAGTTGTCCCCAGAGCTACATCTCTAAAGATCATTGGGGCAGCTGACATGACAATGACACAGGCACAGGCTTTAGATCCAAATAGAGAAATTATCTTTAAAAAGCCAAGAGAGAGAGGACAAAAGAAGACAAGTCCATGCAGAAGAAGCAGAAGAAGTAATCTTTACTTTGTTTCAATTTCTTTCTGCATTTACTTTCAAACTATGTTATTTGCTTAAACAAAGCCTATGTACATATATATCTGCTGCATGTGTTAGTAATTCTCTGCCAGATATATTTCTTTTCTTGCATTGTTTATCTGTATGTTTATGTTTTGAGGCTATTAGTGACCTCACCTAAATAGGGGGAGATTGTTGGATCCCTAGTTGATTTGGGCTAGGTTCACTAACTTAGGATGTGACCCAACATATATAGCCAGGGTCAAATTTGTGTCCTAGAGTCTAGGCCAAGTCCTTAGAGTCAATATCAGATGGACCAACTATCAATAAGACCATCAGAGACTCAAGACTAAGTAAAATGAGTTCGACGTTCGTCGAACTCAGGTCGACGAAAGATGTTCTCAGCTCGACAATCTTGAGATATTTCTCTGTACTGAGCTCGACAATCTTCGTTCTCTGTTCGACGAAACCTGGGATACTTCAACAAGCTAAAGTCAGGGTAACTCCATATTTTTATAAGTCCAACTTCAGGCTTTGGTCGACGAACAAGATTCTTAGCTCGACGAACTTGGACCTCAAATTCACAACTTCTCAGGTCGACGAAGTCAACTTCTTAGGTCGACAAACTCAGTACTCTACTCGACGAATTCTGGAATCAGAGGATTTGTGTCGACACTTAGGGCATTTGTCGACAGCAACTCATGTCGACACCAGACAACTTATGTCGACACCAGAAGATTTGTGTCAACACCAAGATTAATCAGTCGACACCCACTTGTCTCGACACCAGAAGTTTTCATGTCGACACACAGAATATCAGTCTACACAGAATATTTGACTAAGTCTAGAACTGTTGCTGATCACCAGTCGACGAATTCTATT
>CM077155.1:102336332-102457789 GCA_039583875.1 Platanthera guangdongensis | reverse complement strand
TATATAATGACATAATAAACGACACAAATAAATATAGCTCTATAAATATGGCTCAATAAATATGGCTAATGAAATATGGCGCAATAAATATGGCTCAATAAATAAGACCATAACTTTTGTTCCGGTTGTCTGTTTTTTTTTTGCCCGAAAAAGCCCATTTAAAAGAACTCGAATTATCTATCTATTTGAAAACAGGTTTACCCGTTTGAGCTTTTTTATTAGAAATATAAATATGACACGGTAAATATGGCGTTATCAGCCCAAAAAATCCCGAAAAAGCCAATGATCTGGTTGTCGGTTATCAGCCCGAAAAACCCAATTAAAAAGAGCACAAAAGGTTTATCCATTGGCGAACAGCTTTACCCATTCGGACTCGTTTATCTCTCAATAAATATGGTAAAAAAATCTGGCGCAATAAATATGGCCCAATAAAAAGTGACACAATAAATATGGTGCAATAAATATGCGTTAATAAATATGGCTCTAAAATATTGCTCAATAAATATGGCACAGGAAATTTTACTCAATAACTAAGTCCCAATAAATATGACTTTATAAATACGACATACTAAATATGATAAAATAAATATGAAGCATTAAATATGACTCAATAAATATGATCATAAATTTGGATTCAGTTATCTATTTTTTTTTCTAGAAAACTCATTAAAAAGTGCTCTGAATGATTTATACATTGGAAATCAGGTTTACCCACTCGGGCTCGTTCAACGCTCAATAAATATGTTATAATAAATACTATGCAATAAATACGGGACAATAAATATATCTCAATAAATTTGGCGCAAAATATATGTTTCAATAAATATGGCTTATTAAATATCTTTCGACGAAAAAGTTTCAAGAAATATGACTCAATAATTACGTCTCAATAAATATGACTCTTAAAATATGGCTCAATCATAATGGCTTATTTAAAATGGCACAATAAATATAGTCCAATAAATAAAACCATATTTTTTGATCTAGTAGTCCATTTTCATCCTGAAAAAGACATTTGAAAAAAGATCGGATAAATCTATCTTTGGCAAACAGGTTTACCCGTTCATGCTCGTTTAACGCTATAAAAATATGGCGCAATAAATATAACACAAATAAATATAACTCCATAAATATGGCACAATAAATAAGGTCAAAGAAATATGACACAATAAATATGATTCAATAAATATGATCATAATTTTTATTCTGGTTGTCCATCCCATTTAAAAATACTGGAAATGATTTATCTATGGGTGAACATGATTACTTATTTGGGCTTGTTTGACACTCATTAAATATGACACAATAAATATGCCGTAATAAATATGAAAAAATAAATATAACATAATAAATATAGCCCAATAAATATAGAACAATAAATATATCTCTAAATTATTTATCCATTGACAATCATGTTTATCCGTTCGGGATCATTTAACTCTCAATAAATACGTTATAATAAATACTACAAAATAAATATGACATAATAAATATGACATAATAAATATATCTCAAAAAATTTGGCGTAATAAACATGGCTCAATAAATATGGCTTATTAAATATCTTTTAACGAAAATGCCACAGGAAACATGACTCAATAATTATGCCTCAATAAATATGAATCAAAACATATGACTCAATAAATATGACTCAATAAATATGGCATAATAAATATAGCCCAATAATTATAGAAAAGTAAATATAGACATACCTTTTGATCCGGTTGTCCATTTTCAGCCAAGGAAGCCAATTGAAAAGTGCTCAGAAAAATCTATCATTTAGCAAACAGATTTTCCAATTTGGCCTCATTTAACGCTATATAAATATGACAAAATTAATATGACACAAATTAATATGGCTCAGTAAATATGACTTAATAAATATGGCCAAGGAAATATTGCGCAATGTATATGATTTAATAAACAGGATCATAACTTTTGTTCTGGTTGTCCGTTTTCAGCCCGAAAAAACTCATTGTGAAGACCTCTGAATGATTTACCAATTGGGGAACAGGTTTACCTGCTCAAGCTTGATCAACACTCAATAAATATGTTTTAATAAAAGCTTCAAAAATAAAAATGGCGCAATAAATATTTCTTATTCAAATTGCCGTAATAAATATTGCTCAATAAAAATGTCTTATTAAATATCTCTAATGAAAATGCTTCAAGAAATATGATTCAATAATTATGTCTCAATAAAGATGACTCATAAAATATGGCTCAATCATAATGGTTCAATTAACATGGCACAATAAATATTGCCCATTAAATAATGCCATAATTTTTGATCTCGTTGTCCATATTCATCCCGAAAAAGACATTTCAAAAAAGCTCTGATAAATCTATCTTTAGCAAACCGGTTTACCGTTCGGGCTCGTTAAACACTATATAAATATATCGTAATAAATATGACATAAATAAATAAAGCTCTGTAAATATGGCTCAATAAATATGGCCAACGAAATATGCCGCAATAAATATGGCTCAATAAATATGACCACAACTTTTGTTCTGGTTGTCCGTTCTTCGCCCGAAAAAGCACATTTAAAAGAGCTCGAAATTAGCTATCCATTAGTGAACATGTTTACCCGTTTAGGCTTGTTTATTACTATATAAATATGACACAGTAAATATGGCGTTATCAGCCCGAAAAAGCCCGAAAAAGCCACTGATCTGGTTGTCGGTTTTATCAGCCCAAAAAAGAAAATTAAAAAGAGCACATAAAGGTCTATCCATTATCAAACAGGTTTACTCATTCAAGCTCGTTTATCGCGCAATAAATATGGCAAAAACATCAGGTGCAATAAATATGTCGCAATAAATATGACATAATAAATATGGTGTAATAAATATGCGTTAATAAATATGGCACATTAAATATGACTCAATAAATATTATCATAAATTTGGATTCGGTTGTCTATTTTTATTCTCGAAAAGCCCATAAAAAAGTGCTCTGAATGATTTATTTATCCACAAATAGGTTTACCCACTCGGGCTAGTTCAACCCTCAATAAATATATTATAATAAATACTACGCAATAAATATGGGGCAATAAATATTTCCCAATAAATTTGGCGCAAAAAATACAGCTCAATAAATATGGCTTATTAAATAGCTATCATTGAAAATGCTTTAAGAAATATGATTCAATAATTATGTCTCAATAAATATGACTATTGAAATATGGCTCAAACGCAATGGCTCAATAAATATGGCACAATAAATATAGCCCAATAAATAAAGCCATAATTTTTGAACTGATAGTTCATTTTCATCAAGAAAAAGACATTTGAAAAAAAACTCGGATAAATCTATCTTTGGCAAACAGGTTTACCCGTTCGGGCTCGTTTAACGCTATATAAATATGATGCAATAAATATGACACAAATAAATATAGCTCAATAAATATGGCTTAATAAATAAGGCCACAAAAATATGGCGCAATAAATATGACTCAATAAATATGACCATATTTTTTGTTCTAGTTGTCTATTTTAAGACCGAAAAGACTTATTTAAAAGTGCTCGAAATGATTTATCTGTTGGTGAACATGATTACCTGTTTGGGCTTGTTCAGCACTCAATAAATATGACACAATAAATGTGGTGTAATAAATATGCCAGAATAAATATGGCATAATAAATATAGTCCAATAAATATAGCTCTAAATGATTTATCCAATGACAATCATGTTTACTCGTTCGGGCTCATTCAACACTCAAAAAATATGTTATAATAAATACTACATAATAAATATGACGCAATAAATATATCTCAATAAATTTGGCGTAATAAACATGGCTCAATAAATATGGCTTATTAAATATCTTTTAATGAAAATGGCACAAGAAACATGGCTCAATAATTATGTCTCAATAAATATGGTTCAAAAAATATGACTCAATAAATATGGCAAAAAAAATATAGCCCAATAAATATAGAACAATAAATATAGTCATAATTTTTTATCTGGTTGTCCTTTTTCAGCCCCGGAAAGCCTATTTAAAAGTGCTCGTATAAATCTATCATTTAACAAACAGATTTTCCAATTCGGGCTCATTTAACGCTATATAAATATGGCGCAATTAATATGATAAAAATAAATATGGCTCAGAAAATATGACATAATAAATATGGCCAGAAAATATGGCGCAATAAATATGATTCAATAAATATGACTATACTTTTGTTCTGGTTGTCCGTTTTCAGCCCGAAAAAACTCATTGAAAAGATCTCTGAATGATTTATCAATTGGGGAACAAGTTTACCTGCCCGGGCTCTATCAAAACTCAATAAATTTGTTTTAATAAAAGCTTCAAAAATAAAAATTGCGCAATAAATATTTCTCAATAAAATTGGCGTAATAAATATGGCTCAATAAAATTATCTTATTAAATATCTCTAATGAAAATGCTTCAAGAAATATGGTTCAATAATTATATCTCAATAAAAATGACTCATTTAATATGACTCAATCATAATGGCTCAATTAATATGGCATAATAAATATTGCCCAATAAATAAAGTCATAATTTTTGATCTTATTGTCCATATTCATCCCGAAAAAGATATTTCAAAAAATCTCAGATAAATCTATCTTTGACAAGTAGGTTTAACAGTTCGGGCTCGTTAAACACTATATAAATATGTCATAATAAATATTACACAAATAAATATAGTTCTGTAAATATGACTCAATAAATATGGCCAATGAAATATGACGCAATAAATATAGCTCAAAAAATATGACCATAATTTTTGTTTCGGTTGTCCGTTCTTCACCCGAAAAAGCACATTTAAAAGATCTCGAAATTATCTATCCATTGGTGAACAGGTTTACCCATTTTATGCTTATTTATTACTATATAAATATGGCACAGTAAATATGGCGTTAGCAGTCCGAAAAAGCCCAAAAAATCCAATGATCTGGTTGTCGGTTATCAGCCCGATAAAGACAATTAAAAAGAGCAGATAAAGGTCTATCCATTGGCGAACAGGTTTGTCCATTCGAGCTCGTTCATCGCGGAATAAATATGGCAAAACATCAGGTGCAATAAATATGACGCAATATATATGACATAATAAATATGGTATAATAAATATGCATTAATAAATATGGCTCAAAAAATATTGCTCAATAAATATGACACAAGAAATATGACTCAATAACTAAGTCTCAATAAATATGACTTAGTAAATATGATTTAGTAAATATGATAAAATAAATATGGCGCATTAATTTTGACTCAATAAATATGATCATAAATTTGGATTTAGTTGTCTATTTTTATTCTAGAAAAGCACATTAAAAAGTGCTCTGAATGATTTATCCATTGGAAAACAGGTATACCCACTCGGGCTTGTTCAACGCTCAATATATATGTTATAATAAATACTACGAAATAAATATGGGGCAATAAATATATCTTAATAAATTTGGCCCAAAAAATAAGGCTCAATAAATATTGCATATTAAATATCTCTCAATGAAAATGCTTCAGGAAATATGATTCAAAAATTACGTCTCAATAAATATGACTCTTGAAATATGGCTCGGTCATAATGGCTCAATAAATAGGGCGCAATAAATATAGCCCAATAAATAAAATCATAATTTTTGATCTGATAGTCCATTTTCATCTGAAAAAGATATTTAAAAAAGCTCGGATAAATCTATCTTTGGCAAACAGATTTACACGTTCGGGCTCGTTTAACGCTATATAAATATGGCGCAATAAATATAACACAAATAAATATAGCTCAATAAATAAGGCCAAAGAAATATGGCGCAATAAATATGACTCAATAAATATGACCATAATTTTTATTCTGGTTGTCCATTTTTAGCCCGGAAAAGCTCATTTAAAAGTGCTCGAAATGATTTATCTATTGGTGAACATGATTACCTGTTTGAGCTTGTTTGACACTCAATAAATATGACACAATAAATGTGATGTAATAAATATGACAAAATATATATGACATAATTAATATAGCCCAAAAAATATAGAACAATAAATTTAGCTCTAAATGATTTATCCATTGACATTCATGTTTACCCGTTCGGGCTCATTCAACACTCAATAAATATGTTATAATAAATATTACATAATTAATATTACGCTATAAATATATCTCAACAAATTTGTCATAATAAACACGACTCAAGAAATATGATTATTAAATATCTTTTAATGAAAATGCCACAAGAAACATGGCTCAATAATTATGTCACAATAAATATGGCTCAAAAAATATGACTCAATAAATATGGTATAATAAATATAGCACAATAAATACAGAACAATAAATATAACCATAATTATTTATCTGGTTGTTCATTTTCAGCCCCGAAAAGCCTTTTGAAAAGTGCTCGGATAAATATTTAATTTAGCAAATAGATTTTCCAGCTCAGGATCATTTAACGCTCTATAAATATGACATAATTAATATGAAACAAATAAATATAGTTTAGTAAGTATGACTTAATAAATATGGCTAAGGAAACATGGCGTAATAAATCTGATTCCATAAATATGTCCATAACTTTTGTTCCGGTTGTCCATTTTCAACCCGAAAAAACTCATTAAAAAGATCTCTGAATCATTTATTAATTGGGGAACAGGTTTACCTGCTTGGGCTTATTCAACACTCAATATATATGTCATAATAAATGCTTCAAAATAAAAATGATGCAATAAATATTTCTCAATAAAATTATAGTAATAAATATAGCTCAATAAAAATATCTTATTAAATATCTCTAATAAAAATATTTCAAGAAATATGATTCAATAATTATGTCTCAATAAATATGACTCATGAGATATGACTCAATCATAATGGCTCAATAAATATGGCATAATAAATATTGCCCAATGAATAAAGTCAATAATTTTTCATCTCGTTGTCCATATTCATCCTGAAAAAGTCATTTAAAAAAGCTCCGATAATTCTATCTTTGTCAGACAGGTTTACTCGTTCGGGCTCGTTTAACACTATATAAATATGGCATAATAAATATGATACAAATAAATATAACTCTGTAAATATGGCTAAATAAATATTGCCAACGAAATGTGGTGCAATAAATATGGCTCAATAAATATTACCATAACTTTTGTTATGTTTGTCTGTTTTTCGCCCGAAAAAGCACATTTAAAAGAGCTCAAAATTATCTTTCCATTGGTGAACAGGTTTACCCGTTTGAGCTTGTTTATTACAATATAAATATGGCATATTAAATATGACATTATCACCCCGAAAATGCCCAAAAAATCCAATGATCCGGTTGTCGGTTATCAGCCAAAAAAGATAATTAAAAAGAGCACATAAAGGTATATCTATTGGCGAACAGGTTTACCCATTCGGGCTCATTTAGCAAATAAATATGATAAAAAAAACAGGCGCAATACAAATGATGCAATTAATATGATACAATAAATATGGTGTTTTAAATATGCTTTAATAAATATTGATCAAAAAATATTGCTCAATAAATATGGCACAAGAAATATGAGTCAATAACTAACTCTCAAAAAATACGACTTAGTAAATATGGTTTAGTAAATATAATAAAATAAATATGACGCATTAAATATCACTCAATAAATATGATCATAAATTTGGATTAAGTTGTCTATTTTTATTCTGGAAATGAGCATTAAAAAGTGCTTTGAATGATTTATCCATTGGAAAACAGGTTTACCCACTCGAGCTCGTTCAATGCTCAATAAATATATTATAATAAATACTACGCATTAAGTATGGGTTAATAAATATATCTCAATAAATTTGGCACAAAAATATGTCTTATTAAAATATCTCTCGATGAAAATGCTTCAAGAAATATGATTCAATAATTACGTCTCAAAAAATATGACTCTTGAAATATGGCTCAATCATAATGGCTCAATAAATATGTCGCAATAAATATAGTCAAATAAATAAAACCATAATTTTTGATCTGGTAGTCCATTTTCATCCAGAAAAAGACATTTGCAAAAAGCTCGGATAAATCTATCATTGTTTGCAGGTTTACCCGTTCGGGCTCGTTTAACGTTATATAAATATGGCACAATAAATATAAGACAAATAAATATAGTTCAATCAATATGACTCAATAAATAAGGGCAAAGAAATATGGAGCAATAAATATGACTCAAAAAATATGACCATAATTTTGGTAATGGTTGTCCATTTTCAGCCCGGAAAGGCCCATTTAAAAGTGCCTGGAACGATTTATCTATTGGTGAACATGATTACCTATTTGGGCTATTTTGACACTCAATAAATATGACACAATAAATGTGGCATCATAAATATGACAAAATAATTATGGCATAATAAATATTGCCGAATAAATATATCTCTAAATGATTTATACAATGACAATTATGTTTACTCGTTCGTGCTCATTCAACACTAAATAAATATATTATAATAAATACTACATAATAAATATGATACAATAAATATATCTTAATAAATTTGGCATAATAAACATGTCTCAATAAATATGACTTATTAAATATAATTTAATGAAAATGCCACAAGAAACATGGCTCAATAATTATATCACAATAAATACGGCTCAAAAAATATAGCTTAATAAATATGACTCAATAAATATGACATAATAAATATAGACCAATAAATATAGAACAATAAATATATCCATATTTTTGACCTGATTGTCCATTTTCAGTTCCTGAAAAGCCTATTAAAAATTGATCGGATAAATCTAGCATTTAGCAAATAGATTTTCTCGTTCAGGCTCATTTAACGCTATATAAATATGATACAATTTATATGACACAAGTAAAAATGGCTCAGTAAATATGTCTCAATAAATATGACCAAGGAAATATGGCGCAATAAATGTTATTCAATAACAATGGTCATAACTTTTTTCCGGTTGTCCGTTTTCAGCCCGAAAAAAATCATTGAAAAATCTCTGAATGATTTATCCATTGGGGAACAGGTTTACCCGTTCGGGCTCGTTCAATACTCAATAAATATGTTATAATAAATTTTTTGAAATAAAAATGACACAATAAATATTTCTCAATAAAATTGGCGTAATAAATATGGCTCAATAAAAATGTCCTATTAAATATCTCTAATGGAAATGTTTCAAGAAATATATTTCAATATTTATGTCTCAATGAAAATGACTCATGAAATATGGCTCAATCAGAATGGCTCAATAAATATGACATAATAAATATTGCCCAATAAATAAAGCCATAATTTTTGATCTCAATGTCCATATTCATCTCGAAAAAGACATTTCAAAAAACCTCGGATAAATCTATTTTTGGCAAACAAGTTTACCCGTTTGGGCTCGTTTAATAATAAATAAATATGTTATAATAAATATGACACAAATAAATATAGCTCTATAAATATGGCCAACGAAATATGGCGTAATAAATATGGCTCAATAAATATGACCATAACTTTTGTTCTGGTTGTCCGTTTTCTGCCCGAACAAGCCCATTTAAAAGGGCTCGAAATTATCTATCCATTGGTGAACAGGTTTACCCGTTTGGGCTTATTTTTTACTATATAAATATGACACAGTAAATATGACGTTATCAGCCCGAAAAAGCTCGAAAAAGCCAATGATCTGGTTGTCGGTTATCAGCCCGAAAAAGTAAATTAAAAAGAGCACATAAAGGTGTATCCATTGGCCAACAGGTTTACCCATTTGGGCTCGTTTATCACTCAATAAATATAACAAAAAAAATCAGGCGCAATAAATATGGTGTAATAAAATATGACACAATAAATATAGTGTAATAAATATGCATTCATAAATATGGCTCAAAAATATTGCTCAATAAATATGGTACATGAAATATGACTCAATAACTAAGTCTCAATAAATATGGCTTAGTAAATATGGTTTAGTAAATTTGATAAAATAAATATGGCTTATTAAATATGACTGAATAAATATGATCATAACTTTCGATTCAGTTGTCTATTTTTATCCTCGAAAAGCCCATTGAAAAGTGTTTTGAATGATTTATCCATTGTCAAATAGGTATAAACATTTGGGCTCGTTCAACGCTGAATAAATATGTTATAATAAATACTATGTAATATTTATTATTCTAATAAATATGGCTTATTAAATATCTCTCGATAAAAATGCTTCAAGAAATATGATTCAATAAATATGTCTCAATAAATATGACTCTTGAAATATGGCTCAATAATAATGTATCAATAAATATGCCGCAATAAATATAGCCCAACAAATAAAACCATAATTTTTGATCTGGTAGTCCATTTTCATCTAGAAAAGGACATTTGAAAAAAGCTCGGATAAATCTATCTTTGGCAGCAGTTTTACCCGTTCGGGCTCGTTTAACGCTATATAAATATGGAGCAATAAATATAACACAAATAAATATAGCTCAATCCATATGGCTCAATAAATAAGGCCAAAGAAATATGGAGCAATAAATATGACTCAAAAAATATGACCATAATTTTGGTAATTGTTGTCCATTTTTAGCCCGTAAAGGCCCGTTTAAAAGTGCTTGGAATAATTTATCTATTGGTGAACATGATTACATGTTTGAGCTTGTTTGACACTCAATAAATATGGCACAATAAATGTGGCATCATAAATATGACAAAATAATTATAGCATAATAAATATTGTCGAATTAATATATCTCTAAATGATTTATACAATGACAATCATGTTTACTTGTTCGGGCTCATTCAACACTAAATAAATATATTATAATAAATACTACATAATAAATATGATGCAATAAATATATCTTAATAAATTTGGCATAATAAACATGTCTCAATAAATATGGCTTATTAAATTTATTTTAATGAAAATGCCACAAGAAACATGGCTCAATAATTATATCACAATAAATATTTCTCAAACAATATGGCTTAATAAATATGACTCAATAAATATGACATAATAAATATAGCCCAATAAATATAGAACAATAAATATATCCATATTTTTGACCTAGTTGTCATTTTCAGTCCCGGAAAGCCTATTGAAAATTGATCGGATAAATCTAGCATTTAGCAAATAAATTTTTCCCGTTCAGGCTCGTTTAAACGCTATATAAATATGACAAAATTAATATGGCACAAATAAATATGGCTCAGTAAATATAGCTCAATAAATATGACCAAGGAAATATGGCGCAATAAATGTTTTTCAATAAATATGGTTATAACTTTTTTTCCGGTTGTCCGTTTTCAGCCCGAAAAAACTCATTCAAAAACCTCTGAATGATTTATCCATTGGGGAGCAGGTTTAACTGCTCGGGCTTGTTTAATACTCAATAAATATGTTATAATAAATTCTTCGAAATAAAAATGACACAATAAATATTTCACAATAAAATTGGTGTAATAAATATGGCTCAATAAAAATGTCATATTAAATATCTCTAATGGAAATGCTTTAAGAAATATGTTTCAATATTTATGTCTCAATGAAAATGACTCATGAAATATGGCTCAATCATAATGGCTAAATAAATATGATATAATAAATATTTCCCAATAAATAAAGCCATAATTTTTGATCTCATTGTCCATATTCATCCCGAAAAAGACATTTCAAAAAAACTCGGATAAATCTATTTTTGGCAAACAGGTTTACCCGTTCGGGCTCGTTTAACAATAAATAAATATGTCGTAATAAATATGACACAAATAAATATAGCTCTGTAAATATGGCTAACGAAATATGCCGTAATAAATATGGCTCAATAAATATGACCATAACTTTTGTTCTGGTTGTCCGTTTTCTGCCCGAAAAAGCCCATTTCAAAGAGCTCGAAATTATCTATAAATTGGTGAACATGTTTACCCATTTGGGCTTGTTTTTTACTATATAAATATGACACAGTAAATATGATGTTATCAGCCCGAAAAATGTCGAAAAAGCCAATGATCTGGTTCTCGGTTATCAGCCCGAAAAAGACAATTAAAAAGAGTACATAAAGGTGTATCCATTGGCCAACAGGTTTACCCATTCAGGCTCGTTTAACGCTCAATAAATATAACAAAAAAATCCGGCGGAATAAATATGGCACAATAAAAAGTTACACAATAAATATAGTGTAATAAATATGCATTCATAAATATGGCTCAAAAATATTGCTCAATAAATATGGTACATGAAATATGACTCAATAACTAAGTCTTAATAAATATGTGAAAGTCCACCTAGTGTCAACTATCTTCACCTATGGGGGGGGGGGGAATAGGTGACGTGCAGCGTTTTTGCGGAATTTAAATTGTACCTGCACACGAAAATAAAACAACATAGCACAAAAGAGTACACAAGCTATTATAGTGGTTCCCCGACTTGGGTACATCCACTTTCCCCCTTCGACCTATCTCCCAACCAGGGATGACTCGGTCACTTCTCCAACAGGATTGAAATACAATCCTTGCACTATCGGAAGGAACCCTTCCACACGTAGGAGTCAACACTACCACAAACCGGGTTGCACCCAACCCTTACAACTAGGAACCAACGTTCCTTTACAACAAAAAATAAAATAGAATGTACAGGAAATACAAACTACGTTTGGAGACTACGATGTCCCTCTTCGTTGACAACGTGTTCTTGAAGTCCATGAAGAGTCCACAACCCTAGATCTCTCTTGGGGAGAATCTCCTTAGAACCGGCGGCGGCAAGTTGGGCGGCGTCTAGGTTCACGGGATCGGCGGCGACAACGATGTGCGGCTGCTGTTCTTTGGAGATCCAAACTTCGTAGCGAAGCTAGCTAGGTCTACCAACGGTCACACTAGGATCAATCGTCTCGATCGATTCGGATGGGGAAGATTTTTCCCGATCAGCAAATCAAGAGACAAGAGTTCTCCGGTTAGACACGTGAGACGCTAAGCTTAGCTAGGCTTCTATCGCAGGAGGATGTGGGCGAAACCACGATCAAACGGCGAACAACTCGGCGCGAGCGGCGACGGCGGCGGCGGAGGGGAAGACAGCGAACTAGGTCACGTCGCAGCTCGTCCTTTTTGAAACTTCTTCGCTACTTTACTGTTCAAATATACGCCTGTATTTATACAGTGAAAATAATCCTTTATGACCGTTATGGGTCCCACAAGTAGAAAACCCTAGTTCCGGTTCAACACAGTCCCAGCGGCAGAATCCGGTCCAGCTGTTTCCAGAAAAATTGCCAAGTCAAAATCGGCGAGAATCACCTGTGATTCTCGACGAATCGTCGAGAATCAAAGGTGATTCTCGACGATTCGGCGAGAATCACAAAGTGATTCCCGACGATTCGTCGAGAATCACAAAGTGATTCTCGTCGAATTTTACTTGATTTCACTCTGAGTTAGCCGGCGAGAATCAGCCAGTGATTCTCGCCGAATCGGCGAGAATCACTTGGTGATTCTCGTCGATTCTTCCTTAGATGATTTTTCATCTTACGCCTCTGAGCTCCTCTTTGACTCATCCTTGCTCCTTGTCTGCTCTTGCATAAACACAGCCCTGTACTTGAAAGTAAGTGCAGTCCAATAGAGAGAGTACACGTAGGCCAACACACTGATCTGCTCAACAAGGGATTACGTCGTGCAGACCCATGTATATTGACCTACTGCACCCTGACATTGGTGTGCACTTAGCGTGGAATAACTGCAAGCACAACTTAATAGGTTTCATCAAATACATTGTGAATTCATCTTAGCTTGACAGGTGGCTTCCTCAAATCCAGGTAATTGTGGATACAATACCTAACAATCTCCCCCTATTTGACGATGTCAAAACCCTACTAGCTAAGATGAATAACACCAACCAGATAATATAAACAATATTCAGAATTTAAATATGCAGCACAGGAGAATATAGGCAGACAAATCAAGACTTGAGTCATTCATAAATTCAAATGCATATATATATATATATAATCTCAAGATTGTTCATATAATAACAATAAACGTTAATTGTTCTAAAGAGAGAATGACAGGCTATAAATTTTTGACTATTTTTCTTTGGCTAAGTCATCCTTGAGTTTTTGAGCCAAGTACTTCTTTCTTTGCCTCTCCATATACTCTTTGGGCTTCGGATAATATCTGAGAGGAGGAGCTTTATCTGCCGCAGTATTGGTCCTGAAAAAGATGTTACGTTTGGCTTCATACGTCTGGTGCATCTCCCACTCATACTGGCTGTATACATCGTTTCGATTGATTTCCCCTTGTTCCTGTAACCAGAATGTGTCCAATATGATACTCTTGGATACTGGACTCCACTTTTCTTTTCTTACTTTCTCCTCCTTCAGTATGATTCTCTTTTCAACTTGTGTTTCCTTTGATGTCCCTTCTTGCGATTTCCTCTTGTCCCTGGCTTTTTTTAGTGCTCCTTGATCAAACATTGCCATCAGTTTTGCCTTGGAGGACGCCCTAGCAGCCCTATGAACATCAGCTTCACTTACAGGAACTTCTTCAACACTGGCGCCCTCATCAGCCACAGTATAATAATCTACAGGAGCAGGAGCACCCTGGGGATTTTCAGGGATGTTAACGCCTAACGCTTGTTGGAGCATCCACCAGCAACTGTCATAAACATATTTGTTTGACTGCTCGAAGTTTTTGATCATGACTTCCCGAAGCTCAGCCATCTTAGCTATATATTCTTTCTCCCCCTTTTTGGCTTCGACTGTGATGGAATTTGCATAGGAGTGCAGTGAGTCATCAATATGCTTTGTAGTTCTGGAGAATTCAGTGACCAAGGCTTGTTGATTTGTATTGAGAGTTACCGTATTGCCATCAAACTTTTGAATATTATTGGCTACGACATGAGCATTCTGATTCACTACGGAGAGAGTATCGGTGTTCTTTTTCAGTCCGTCCATAAGAAGAATGACAGCTTGGCCGGCCGCTGTATACTTATCTTCAAACTTCTTTTCCATCACGTCCAGTTTATGATTGATCTCCACCATGTTCTTGAGCATGAGATTTTCAGATTTCTTGATCCTTTTCAACATTTTATTTTGAGCTTTCTCAAAAGATGCCTTAAGCTCATCCACTATGCCCTGAAAGACATTCACGATGTGAGTGACTATATCATCTCGTAATGGAAGATTCTGAGGCACTCCTTGGCCTTGCGGTTCAGCTGATGAACCTGTAGAGCTGGATACGAGCATAGTCTCTAAGGGGGGAATGCTTGCGGCCTCTGTAGATTTCTCAGACTCCCCCTCCATTGGTGCACCAATTTTCTCAGGGACAAACTCAGGTGCGTGCTTGTCAGATGGAGCTTCAATTATATCCTGAGTCTCCAACGCTTCCTGTCCCTCATTGCCTTCTTCTTCACCTTCATCATCCATGAGATCATGCGCATCAGCATCATCTTCTTCAGCAGTCTCCTCTATATTAGCTTCGGCTCCTTGATCGTTCAGGTTCAGAGCCTCCTCACTCTCCAGCACAGTGTCACTTGCTTCTTGTATAGCTGCCACTGCATCTCTAGCTATCTGGGAGATGTCAGATACGATATGAGCATCAGTGGGTAGAGGCTCCCCCTCAATTCCTGCAGTTAAAGCGTCAGGAATTTCACTGGGGATTACTACGGAATCAGCCACAGTGCCGTCCTTGGCTGGAGATGCGTCCTGATGTTCTACCATGGCAGCCTGCCCAATTCGCCTCTCCCATCTGTCAAAAACAGTCTAGTCCATTTTCTTTAAGTAATGGAGAGGAACACCTTTACTCATGTCATACTTATCTCCATTCAGCTGATTGAGATACAGACTGATGATTCGGCCAAAGCTCGGAGATCTCAGGGTGTCCTTTATCTTCTCAAACAGCAATGCCCCCCAGTTGAAGTTTCTTCGGCAGACAATTGCCACCAGGATCTTGAACATGTTCGCAGAGATATGGTCATGAGAGCCTGGCTTGCATATGAGTACTTTTCCGATTATGTCTGACAGAAGTTTCCCTTCTTCATTCATATCCTTTCGCTTTATTGACCGAGTTCATCGAGCGAGACCACAGAACAATAGAGTCCTGGTTTTGTCTTCTTCCTCAAGATAATCCTCGTGCTCCGAGCTAGAGAGCTGCAGGAAGTGGGTTAGCTTGTTTGCAGACATCTTGATCATTGCCCCTGTCACCTTGCTCTTGATAAGAGAGTCTTCATTTCGGAGTCTGGCGGTGGCGAAGAACTCCAGCACCTCTTTGTCCAAGATTTTACACGGGTGCTCCAGTACGAATGAGAGCCCAGCCTCTTCAAGCATAAGAATGATGTTTCTGAATTCGTCAGAGGCATGAAAGAACCCTGTTCGAACCAGCTCGCATCCAGTGACCAGCCCAGCGGTTGTCCTTGGAGCCATTGCACACCTAGGGAGAGAATCCCTACTCTACGCTTAATTAACAGTCAAAAGGGAAGTGACACTAGTGATAACGCCCAAGTACGGGTGAGGAAGAGGTTACCGAAAAGCGTAGACGGGAGTTAGTTGGTTGAAGATGATGGACACCGGATGAGTGCACGCTGAGAAATTCCTGGACGGAAGAATCGAAAACGGGAGAGAACGTCGGTGAGATTCCTGCGAGAGAGAGAGCTTCGGTGAGCTTCGGCGAGAGACCTTCGTGTCTTCGGTGAGGGGGAGACCTGCGGGAATCATGCGGAAGGGGAAGATGATGGTGACCTTCGGTGAATCGGCGAGACTCCTGCGGGTTTCGGCGAGTTTCCTGCGGAGAAGATCCTTCGGCGGGATTCCTACGGAATGTGAAGTGTCGGCGGGAATAAGAAGGATCGACAGGTAAAGGGGATTTTAACGGGTTTCCGGCTTTTCCATATAAATTAATTTAAACATCTTCTAAATATGTAAATACTTCGTAAGGTCAATCTACGCTAGTTTTTAGTGAACTAATTTAAGCCTGTAGAAGTTAGATCTCGAGTCTACCAGGGGAATTTCCGATACGTCTTCATTATTGTATCTATGGTTTATGTTTACCATGTTAACATATCCTTAGATGTACACACATAAAAGTGTAAATATAGGTATAAGTATATATACATATATATATGTAAATGTGGATACAATATGACTCAAGTCCTGGAACTGATCAAAAGTACCTGAGATTATGAGAGTTATCATTTAGTCCCTCAGGTAAAACATATTAGAAGCTCAATTTGAGTATGCCCATGTAGATATCACATCTGTTATTTCAGACGCTTATTCCAATTTAGCCTTGAGCCATCAACTGTCTAGTTCCCATCATATTTATGGGAACCTAGACTACCCTGCAAGAAGGAGTTACTTTACCTTAGGAACCCAATACATATTGGGTCCTAGGTTCCTGTTAGTATAACCACTGGAATGCCTTCCCTCATAAAACCTGTCAGGAAGACTACCTCTATCCAGAAAATGTGGATAGGCCCTTGCCCTTGACACAGAGGGGTTGTGCCAACAGTCGATGGCAAAGTGTCCCACTTTGACACAGCACCAACACGGGTGAATGTTGTATCGCTGTTTCTGACCTGATCTAGTGACTGAGGTAGTCACGGTCCTAGGTCTAAACGGGATAGGGCATGATCTCCTCACAAAATTTCCTCTTCCACCGTGACACGTGGAAGGGTGGAAGGAATGCATGTTGCGAGCGTCATGAGGCCGGGGAGGTGGTTCCTTCCTTTCAGGCATCCCCCTTCCTGAGGCCCCATGAAAACTTACACCATGACTTCTAACCTCCCAGTCCTGTGTCCTCGGGTGGTGAGAATTATTCTGTGAGCTGGTACATATAGATTCACACCGAGTTGAGGCAGTGGCAGTGAATACAAAGGGCTCAGAATGAGCCTTAGGTATTCTCTCATGGGTGGCCACGACGGCCCTTGCACTACGGGTGTCTCCACATGAGGACAGATCACCCTTGCAGTGACCACGATTGTTCCTGTGGTCATACCTGAAGGCATGATGAGTTGCCTTCCTGCTTGGAGTGGGGGGTCGGAATACCGTTTCCCCATTTCTCCACGAATTGATAATCCGGGAGATCCACGCATTTTCTTGCTTTCTCTTTATAGCATCAACATTGGAAAAGTTTGATACTATCCTTTTCTCAGTCTCTAGACTACTCTCTAGATCAGAGATTTTAGAGTCCTTGACCTTGTTGGATGCCAATTGGAGAACCAACAAAATTTTCAGTCGTGCAATCTCCTGAGCTTGTTCTTCAACAAGCAGGTTGCATTTCTGAAGGGCTCTCTGTAGGGAATCAGAATTGTTTGAAGGGACACAGTTCCTGTCTTCAGAAACTTCAAGAGAGACGGGGCAGGATTAAAAAGTTACCTGCTTTTCAGTGTTATTGTCATTAGAGCCAGTGACCGTTGTGTCATCCTCATCAGAATTGCTTTCCTCACTGGCTTCTTCATACTCTAACACGGACACTGTAGCTCTGATGCTGTCCGATAGATCCTTGCCTTCATCTTCAGAGGCGAGGACCCCCACATAGGCTTCATCCTCTGGTTGATAGCAGATTCCAGCTTTCTCTGACCCCCCATCAGCTCTGAGATCATCACCCACATAGATTTAGTCGACCCATATTTTTCCAATCTAGAGCGAGAAGCTCCAGACCAGATATCCATGATAATTTGACGAATCCTCTTATCCAAATGAAATAATGAAAGTTCCGTCTCCGACATCTCAGCAATGCACTTGGGCACTTGGATCTTTCCAGAGTCGGAGGTCTTCATAGGAATAAAAGGACCCTCTTCCAGGATGAAAGATGCTCGAGGATCGATAACATCCAAGTAATACGACACTCTCATCCTCCAGACCGGATAAAACTCCTTTGTGCATGTGGGGAGTCTTAGAGGCGATATCTCATGATCCAGCTCCATGCTTCTGACACTGGTGGCAGGATTCTACTCAAGGTGTAGACCTTTTTGATGAGCAACCTCGCTTTGATACCACTTGAAAGTCCACCTAGTGTCAATTATCTTCACCTATGGGGGGGGGGGGGAATAGGTGACGTGCAGCATTTTTGCGGAATTTAAATTTTACCTACACACAAAAATAAAACAACACAGCACAAAAGAGTACACAAGCTATTTATAGTGGTTCCCCGACTTGGGTACATCCACTTTCCCCCTTCGACCTATCTCCTAACTAGGGACAACTCGGTCACTTCTCCAACAGGATTGAAATCCAATCCTTGCACTATCAGAAGGAACCCTTCCACACGTAGGAGTCAACACTCCCACAAATCGGGTTGCACCCAACCCTTACAACTAGGAAACAACGTTCCTTTACAACAAAAATAAAATAGAATGTACAAGAAATACAAACTACGTTTGGAGACTACGGTGTCCCTCTTCGTTGACGACGTGTTCTTGAAGTCCACGAAGAGTCCACAACCCTAGATCTCTCTTGGAGAGAATCTCCCCGGAACCGGCGGCGGCAAGTTGGGCGGCGGCTAGGTTCACGGGATCGGCGGCGACAACGATGTGCGGCTGCTGTTCTTTGGAGATCCAAACTTCGTAGCGAAGCTAGCTAGGTCTACCAACGGTCACACTAGGATCAATCGTCTCGATCGATTCAGATGGGGAAGATTTTTCCCGATCAACAAATCAAGAGACAAGAGTTCACCAGTTAGACACGTGAGACGCTAAGCATAGCTAGACTTCTGTCGCAGGAGGATCTGGGCGAAACCACGATCAAACGGCGAACAACTCGGCGCGAGCGGCGACGGCGGTAGCGGAGCAGAAGACAGCGAACTTGGTCACGTCGCGGCTCGTCCTTTTTGAAACTTCTTCGCTACTTTACTGTTCAAATATACGCCTGTATTTATACAGTGAAAATAATCCTATATGACCGTTATGGGTCCCACAAGTAGAAAACCCTAGTTCCGGTTCAACACAGTCCCAGCGGCAGAATCCGGTCCAGCTGTTTCCAGAAAAATAGCCAAGTCAAAATCGGCGAGAAGCACCTGTGATTCTCGACGAATCGTCGAGAATCAAAGGTGATTCTCGACGATTCGGCGAGAATCACAAAGTGATTCCTGACGATTCGGCGAGAATCACATTCTCGTCGAATTTTACTTGATTTCACTCTGAGTTAGCCGGCGAGAATCAGCCAGTGATTCTCGATGATTCGGCGAGAATCACTAGTGATTCTCGCCGAATCGGCGAGAATCACTTGGTGATTCTCGCCGAATCGGCGAGAATCACTTGGTGATTCTCGTCGATTCTTCCTTAGATGATTTTTCGTCTTACGCCTCTGAGCTCCTCTTTGACTCATCCTTGCTCCTTGTCTGCTCTTGCATAAAGACAGCCCTGTACTTGAAAGTAAGTGCACTTCAATAGAGAGAGTACACATAGGCCAACACACTGATCTGCTCAACGAGGGATTACGTCGTGCAGACCCGTGTATATTGACCTACTGCACCCTGACATTGGTGTGCACTTAGCGTGGAATAACTGCAAGCACAACTTAAGAGGTTTCATCAAATACATTGTGAATTCATCTTAGCTTGACAGGTGGCTTCCTCAAATCTAGGTAATTGTGGATACAATACCCAACAATATGTCTTAGTAAATATGGTTTAGTAAATATGATAAAATAAATATGACTTATTAAATATGATCATAACTTTGGATTCAGTTGTCTATTTTTATCCTCGAAAAGCCCATTGAAAAGTGCTCTAAATTACTTATCCATTGTCAAACAGGTGTACCCATTTGTACTCGTTCAACGCTGAATAAATATGTTATAATAAATACTATGCAATATTTATAATGCTAATAAATATGGATTATTAAATATTTCTCGATAAAAATGCTTCAAGAAAAATGATTCAATAAATACGTCTCAATAAATATGACTCTTGAAATATGGCTCAATAATAATGGCTCAATAAATATGCCGCAATAAATATAGCCCAATAAATAAAACCATAATTTTTGATCTGGTAGTCTATTTTCATCCAGAAAAAGACATTTGAAAAAAAGCTCGGATAAATCTATCTTTGGAAGCAGGTTTACCCGTTCGGGCTCGTTTAACGCTATATAAATATGGAGCAATAAATATAACATAAATAAATATAGCTCAATAAATATGGCTCAATAAATAAGGCCAAAGAAATATGGCGCAATAAATATGACTCAATAAATATGATCATAATTTTTGTTCTGGTTGTCCATTTTCAGCCTAGAAAAGCGCATTTAAAAGTGCTCAAAATGATTTATCTATTGGTGAACATGATAACCTATTTGGGCTTGTTTGACACTAAATAAATATGGCATAATAAATGTGGCGTCATAGATATGAAAAAAAATATGGCACAATAAATATAGCTCAATTAATATTGAACAATAAATATAGCTCTAAATGATTTATTCATTGACAATCATGTTTACCCGTTCGGGCTCATTCAACACTCAATAAATATGTTATAATAAATACTACATAAGAAATATGATGCAATAAATACATCTCAACAAATTTCACGTAATAAACATGACTCAACAAATATGGTTTATTAAATATTTTTTAATGAAAATGGTACAAGAAACATGGCTCAATAATTATATCTCAGAAAATATGACTCAAAAAATATGACTCAATAAATATGACTCAATAAATATGGCATAATAAATATAACCCAATAAATATAGAACAATAAATATAACCATAATTTTTGATATGGTTGTCAATTTTCAGCCCCGTAAAGGCTATTGAAAAGTGCTCGGATAAATCTATCATTTAGCAAACAGATTTTCCAGTTCAGGCTCATTTAACGCTATATAAATATGGCGCAATTAATATGACATAAGTAAATATGGCTCAGTAAATATGACTTTATAAATATGGCGAAGGAAATATGGCGCAATAACAATATGGCTCAATAAATATGGCGCAAGAAATATGACTCAATAACAACGTCTCAATAAATATGGCTTAGTAAATATGGTTTAGTAAATATGAGAAAATAAATATGGCGCATTAACTATGATCTAATAAATATAATCAAAAATTTGGATTTAGTGGTCTATTTTTATTCTAGAAAAGCCCATTAAAAAGTTGTCTGAATGATTTATCCATTGGTAAATAGGTTTACCCACTCGGGCTCGTTCAACATTCAATAAATATGTTATAATAAATACTACGGAATAAATATGGGGCAATAAATATATCTCAATAAATTTGCCGCAAAAAATACGGCTCAATAAATATGCCTTATTAAATATCTCTCAATGAAAATGTTTCAAAAAGTATGAATCAATAATTATGTCTTAATAAATATAACTCTTGAAATATGGCTCAATCATAACGGCTCAATAAATATGGCGCAAGAAATATATCCTAATAAATAAAGCCATAATTTTTGATCTCACGGTCCATTTTCATCGAGAAAAAGACAATTGAAAAAAGCTTGGATAAATCTATCTTTGGCAAACAGGTTTACCCGTTCGGGCTCATTTAACGCTATATAAATATAACGCATTAAATATGACATAAATAAATATAACTCAAAAAATATGGCTCAATAAATAAGGCCATAGAAATAAGGCGCAATAAATATGTCTCCATAAATTTTTCCATAATTTTTGTTCTGGTTGTCTATTTTCAACACGGAAAAACCTATTAAAAAGTGCCCGAAATTATTTATTTATTGGTGAATATGATTTCCTGTTTGGCCTTGTTTAACACTCAATAAATATGGCACAATAAATGTGGCTTCATCAATATGACAAAATAAATATGGCATAATAAAGATATCCTAATAAATATAGATGTAAATGATTTATCCAATGACAATCATGTTTACCCGTTCGGGCTCATTTAACACTCAATAAATATGTTATAATAAATACCACATAATAAATTTGACACAATGAATATATCCCAATAAATTTGGTGTAATAAACATGGCTCAATAAATATAGCTTATTAAATATATTTTAATGAAAATGCCACAAGAAACATGGCTCAATATTTATGTCACAATAAATATGGCTCAAAACTATGGCTCAATAAATATGACTCAATAAATATGACACAATAAATATAGCCCAATAAATATAGAATAATAAATATAGAAATATTTTTTTAATCTGGTTGTCTATTTTCAACCTCGGAAAGCGTATTGAAAAGTGCTCGGATAAATCTATCATTTAGCAAATAGATTTTCACATTCAGGCTAATTTAACGCTATATAAATATGACACAATTAATATGACACAAATAAATATGGCTCAGTAAATATGGATCAATAAATATGGTCAAGGAAATATGGCGCAATAAATATGATTCAATAAATATTACCATAACATTTTTTCTGGTTGTCCGTTTTCAGCCCAATAGATATAGAACAATAAATATAGCTCTAAATGATTTATCCATTGACAATCATATTTACCCGTTCGGGCTCATTCAACACTCAATAAACATGTTATAATAAATAGTACATAATAAATACGACGCAATAAATATATCTCAACAAATTTGTCGTAATAAACATGGCTCAATAAATATGGCTTATTAAATATCATTTAATGAAAAAGCCACAAGAAACATGGCTCAATAATTATGTCTCAATAAATATGGCTCAAAAATATGACTCAATAAATAAGACTCAATAAATATTGCATAATAAATATAGCCCAATAAATATAAGACAATAAATATAGCCATAATTTTTGATTTGGTTGTCCATTTTCAGCCCCGGAAAGCCTATTGAAAAGGGCTCGGATAAATCTATCATTTAGCAAACATATTTTCCAATTCGGGCTCATTTAACGATATATAAATATGGCGTAATTAATATAACTTAAATAAATATGTCTTAGTAAATATGACTTAATAAATATGTCCAAGGAAATATGGCGCAATAAATATGATTCAATAAATATGATCATAACTTTTGTTCTTGTTGTCCGTTTTCAGCCTAAAAAAACTCATTGAAAAGATCTCTGAATGATTTATCAATTGGGGAACAGGTTTACCTTCTCGGGATTATTCAACACTCAATAAATATTTTATAATAAATGCTACAAAATAAAAATGGAACCATAAATATTTCTCAATAAAATTGGCGTAATAATAATGTCTCAATAAAAATATCTTATTAAATATCTCTAATGAAAATGCTTCAAGAAATATGGTTCAATAATTATGTCTCAATAAAGATGACTCATAAAATATGGCTCAATAATAATGACTCAATAAATATGACACAATAAATATTGCCTAATAAATAAAGCCATAATTTTTGATCTCCTTGTCCATATTCATCCCGAAACATACATTTCAGAAAAGCTCTGATAAATGTATCTTGGGCAAACAGGTTTCCCCATTCGGGCACGTTTAACACTATATAAATATGTCGTAATAAATATGACACAAATAAATATAGCTGTGTAAATATGGCTCAATAAATATGGCCATCGAAATATGACGCAATAAATAAGGCTCAATAAATATGACAATAACTTTTGTTCCGGTGGTCCGTTTTTCGCCTGAAAAAGCTCATTTAAAAGAGCTCGAAATTATCTATCTATTGGTAAACAGGTTTACCCATTTGGGCTTGTTTATTACAATAAAAATATGACAAAGTAAATATGGCGTTATCAGTCTGAAAAGCCCGAATAAGCTAATGATCCGGTTGTCAGTTATCAGCCCGAAAAAGACAATTAAAAAGAGCACATAAAGGTCTATCCATTGGCAAATAGCTTTACCCATTCAAGCTCGTTTATCGCGCAATAAATATGACAAGAAAATCAGGCACAATAAATATGGAGCAATAAATATGACACAATAAATATGGTGTAATAAATATGCGTTAATATATATGCCTCAAAAAATATTACACAATAAATATGACACAAAAAATATGACTCAATAACTAAGTCTCAATAAATATGGCTTAGTAAATATAGTTTAGTAAATATGATAAAATAAATATGACGCATTAAATATTAACTAATAAATGTGATCGTAACTTTAGATTCGGTTGTCTATTTTTATTATAAAAAAACCCATTAAAAAGTGGTCTGAATGATTTATCCATTGGCAAACAGGTTTAAGCACTCGAACTCGTTCAATGCTCAATAAATATGTTATAAGAAATTCTACGCAATAAATATGAAGAAATAAATATATCTCAATAAATATGGTGCAAAAAATACGGCTCAATAAATATGGCTTATTAAATATCTCTCAATGAAAATGCCTCAAGAAATATTATTCAATAATTATATCTTAATAAATATGACTTTTGAAATATAGCTCAATCCTAACGACTCAATAAATATGCCGCAATAAATATATCCCAATAAATAAAGCCATAATTTTTGATGTGACAGTCCATTTTCATCCAGAAAAAGACATTTGAAAAAAACTCGTATAAATCTATATTTAACAAACAGGTTTACTCGTTCGGGCTCGTTTAACACTATATAAATATGGCGTAATAAATATGACACAAATAAATATAGCTCAATAAATATGGCTCAATAAATAAGGCCCATAAATATGGAGCTATAAATATGTCTCAATAAATATGACCATAAATTTGTTTCTATTTGTCCATTTTCAAGCTGGAAAAGCCCATTTAAAACTGGTCGAAATTATTTATCTATTGGTGAACATGATTACCTGTTTGACCTTATTTCACACTCAATAAATATGACACAGTAAATGTGACATCGTAAATATGACAAAATAAATATGGCATAATAAATATAACCCAATAAATATAGCTCTAAATGAATTATCCAATGACAATCATGTTTACCCATTCGGGCTCGTTTAACACTCAATAAATATGTTATAATAAATACTACATAATAAATATGACGCAATAAATATATCTCAAAAAATTTGGCGTAATAAACATGGCTCAATAAATATAGCTTATTAAATATATGTTAATGAAAATGCCACAAGAAACATTGCTCAATAATTATGTCATAATAAATATGGCTCAAAAAATATGGCTCAATAAATATGACTCAATAAATATTACATAATAAATATAGCTCAATAAATATAGAACAAAAATTATAGCCATATTTTTTGATCCGGTAGTACATTTTCAGCCCCGAAAAGCCTATTGAAAAGTGCTATGATAAATCTATCATTTAGCTAATAGATTTTCCCGTTCAGGCTCATTAAACACTATATAAATATGGTGCAATTAATTTGAAATAAATAAATATGGCTTAGTAAATATGGTTTAATAAATATAGTCAAGGAAATATGGCTCAATAAATATGATTCAATAAATATGACCATAATATTTGTTCCGGTTGTCCGTTTTCAGCCCGAAAAAACTCATTGAAAAACCTCTTAATGATTTATCCATTGGGGAACAGGTTTACTCGCCCGGCCTCGTTCAATACTCAATAAATATGTTATAATAAATACTTCGAAATAAGAATGACGCAATAAATATTTCTCAATAAAATTGGCGTAATAAATATGGCTCAATAAAAATGTTTTATTAAATATCTCT
The DNA here is from genome assembly GCA_039583875.1 of Platanthera guangdongensis. Lineage (NCBI taxonomy): Eukaryota > Viridiplantae > Streptophyta > Magnoliopsida > Asparagales > Orchidaceae > Platanthera > Platanthera guangdongensis. The sequence continues at coordinate 102,431,320 of CM077155.1, read as the reverse complement.
AATGAAAATGCTTCAAGAAATATGTTTCAATAATTATGTCTCAAAAAAGATGACTCATGAAATATGACTCAATCATAATGGCTCAATAAATATGACATAATAAATATTTCCCAATAAATATAGACATAATTTTGTATCTCATTGTCCATATTCATCCCGAAAAAGGTATTTCAAAAAACTCGGATAAATCTACCTTTGCAAAATAGGTTTACCCGTTCGGGTTCGTTTAACACTATATAAATATGACGTTTTAAATATGACACAAATAAATATAGCTCTGTAAATATTGCTTAATAAATATGACCAACGAAATATGGCGCAATAAATATGGCTAAATAAATATGACCATAACTTTTGTTCCTGTTGTCCGTTTTTCGCCCGAAAAATCCCATTTAAAAGAGCTCAAAATTATCTATCAATTGCAGAATAGGTTTACCCGTTTGGGCTTGTTTATTACTATATAAATTTTACACAGTAAATATGGCGTTATCAGCCCGAAAAAGCCCGAAAAAGCTAATGATCCGATTGTCGGTTATTAACCCGCAAAAGCCAATTAAAAAAAGCAGAATTAGGTGAATCAATTGGCGAACATGTTTGACCATTCAGTCTCATTTATCACTCAATAAATATGTCAAAAAAATCATTCGTAATAAATATAGCGCAATAAAAAATGACACAATAAATATGGTGTAATAAATATGCGTTAATAAATATTTCTCAAAAATATTGCTCAATAAATATGGCTCAAGAAATATGAGTCAATAACTAAGTCTCAATAAATATGGCTTAGTAAATATAGTTTAGTAAATGCGATAAAATAAATATGGCGCATTAAATATGACTCAATAAATATGATCATAACTTTGGATTCAGTTGTATATTTTTATCCTCGAAAAGAACATTAAATAGTGCTCTGAATGATTTATCCATTGACAATCAGGTTTACCCATTCGGGCTCGTTCAATGCTCAATAAATATTTTATAATAAATACTACATAATAAATATAACACAATAAATATATCTCAACAAATTTGTCGTAATAAACATGGCTCAATAAATATGGCTTATTAAATATCTTTTAATGAAAAAGCCACAAGAAACAAGACTCACTAATTATGTCTAAATAAATATTGCTCAAAAAATATGACTCAATAAATATGACTCAATAAATATGGCACAAATAATATAGCCAAATATATATAGAACAATAAATATAGCCATAATTTTTGATCCGGTTGTCCATTTTCAGCACCGGAAAGCCTATTGAAAATTACTCGGATAAATCTTTCATTTAGCAAATAGATTTTCCAGTTCGGGATCATTTAACGGTATATAAATATGACGTAATTAATATGTCACAAATAAATATGGCTCAGTAAATATGACTTAATAAATATGGCAAAGGAAATATGGCGCAATAAATATGATTCAATAAATATGACCATAACTTTTGTTCCGGTTGTCGTTTTCAGCCCGAAGACACTCATTGAAAAGACCTCTGGATGATTTATCAATTGGAGAACAAGTTTACCTGCTCGGGCCTATTCACCACTTAATAAATTTGTTATATTAAATGCTTCAAAATAAAAATGGCGCAAAAAATTTGTCATAATAAATATGGCTCAATAAAAATATCTTATTAAATATCTCTAATGAAAATGCTTCAAGAAATATGGTTCAATAATTATGTCTCAATAAAGATGACACGTGAAATATGACTCAATCATAATGGCTCAATAAATATGACACAATAAATATTGCCATAATTTTTGATCATATTTATTGAGTCAAAAATGGGCCTTTCCGGGCTGAAAATAGACAACCAGAACAAAACTTATGATCATATTTAATGAGTCGTGTTTATTGCGCCATATTTATTTGGTCTTATTTATTGAGCCATATTTATTGAGCTATATTTAATTATGTTATATTTATTGCGCCATATTTATATAGCGTTAAACGAGCCCGAACGGGTAAACCTGCTAGCAAAGATAGATTTATCCGAGCTTTTTTCAAATTTCTTTTTCTGTATGAAAATGGACTACCAGATCAAAAATTATGGTTTTATTTATTGGGCTATATTTAGTGCGCCATATTTATTGAGCCATTATGATTGAGTCATATTTCAAGAGTCATATTTGTTGAGACGTAATTATTGAATCATATTTTTTGAAACATCTTCATCGAGAGATTTTTAATAAGCCATATCTTTGCGCCAAATTTATTGAGATATATTTATTGCCCTATATTTTTTGCATAGTATTTATTATAACATATTTATTGAGCGTTGAACGACCCCAAATGGGTAAACCTGTTTGACAATGGATAAATCATTCAGAGCACTTTTTAATGTTCTTTTCCAGGATAAAAATTGACAATTGAATCCAAGTTTTGATCATATTTATTGAGTCATATTTAATGCGCCATATTTATTTTATCATATTTACTAAACCATATTTACTAAGCCATATTTATTGAGACTTAGTTATTGACTCATATTTCTTGTGTCATATTTATTGAGTAATATTTTTGAGCCATATTTATTAATGCATATTTATTACACCATATTTATTGTGTCACTTTTTATTGCGCCATATTTATTACGCCTGATTTTTTGCCATATTTATTGAGCGATAAATGAGACCGAATGGGTAAACGTGTTCGCCAATGGATACACCTTTATGTGTTTTTTTATTGCCTTTTTCGGGCTGATAACTGACAACCGGATCATTAGCTTTTTCGGGCTTTTTGGCTTGATAACGCCATATTTACTGTGTCAAATTTATATAGTAATAAACAAGCCCAAATGGGTAAACTTGTTCACCAAATTGATAGATAATTTCGAGCTCTTTTAAATGGGCTTTTTCGCGCGGAAATCGTATAACATGAACAAAAGTTATGGTCGTATTTATTGAACCATATTTATTGCTCCATATTTCGTTCGATATATTTATTTAGCCATATTTACAGAGCTATATTTATTTGTGTCATATTTTTTACGCCATATTTATATATTGTTAAACGAGCCCGAACGGGTAAACCTGTCTGTCAAAGATAGATTTATCAGAGCTTTTTTGAAATGTCTTTTGCGGGATGAATATAGACAACGAGATCAAAAATTATGTCTTAATTTATTGTGCAATATTTATTGTGCCATATTTATTGAGCTATTATGATTGAGTCATATTTCATGAGTCATCTTTATTGAGACATAATTATTGAAGCATATTTTTTGAAGCATTTTCACTCGAGATATTTAATAAGATATTTTTATTGAGCCATATTTATTACGCCAATTTTAGTTAGAAATATTTATTACGCTATTTTTATTTGGAAGCATTTATTATAACATATTTATTGAGTGTTGAACGAGCTTGAGTAGTTAAACCTGTTCTCGAATTGATAAATCATTCAGAGGTCTTTTCAATGAGTTTTTTCGGACTAAAAACGGACAACCGGAACAAAAGTTATGGTTATATTTATTGAATCATATTTTTTACGCAATATTTCCTTGCTCATATTTATTAAGTCATATTTACTGAGCCATATTTATTTGTGTCACATTAATTGCGTTAAATGAGCACGAACTGGAAAATATGTTTGCTAAATGTTAGATTTATCCAAGCACATTTCAATAGGCTTTCCGGGGATGAAAATGGACAACCGTATTAAAATTATGGCTATATTTATTATTCTATATTTATTGGTCTATATTTATTATGCCAAATTTAATGAGTCATATTTACTGAGTCATATTTTTTGAGCTATATTTATTGAGACATAATTATTGAGCAATGTTTCTTGTGTCATTTTCATTAAATGATATTTAATAAGCAATATTTATTTAGCTATGTTTATTATGCCAAATTTGTTGAGATATATTTATTACGTCATATTTATTATGTAATATTTATTATAACATATTTATTGAGTGTTGAATGAGCCCGTACAGGTATACATGATTGTCAATGGATAAATCATTTAGAGCTATATTTATTGTTCTATATTTATTGGGCTTTATTTATTATACCATATTTATTTCATCATATTTATTACGGAACATTTATTGTGCCATATTTATTGAGTGTCAAACAAGCCCAAACAGGTAATCATGTCCACCAATAGATAAATTATTTCGAGCACTTTTAAATGGGGTTTTCCGTGCTGAAAATGGAGAAGCAAAACAGAAATTATGGTCATATTTATTGAGTTATATTTATTACGGCATATTTCTTTCGCCTTATTTATTGAGCCATATTTATTGAGCTATATTTATTTATGTTATATTTATTACGCCATATTTATATAGCGTTAAACGAGTCCGAACGGGTCAACCTATTTGCCAAAGATAGATTTATTTGAGCTTTTTTCAAATAAGTTTTTTAGGATGAAAATGGACTACCATTCAAAAATTATTTATTGGGTTATATTTATTATGCCATATTTTTTGAGCCATTATGATTGAGCCATATTTCAAGAGTCATATTTATTGGGCCATATTTATTGAATCATATTTTTTGAAGCATTTTCATCGAGAGATATTTAATAAGCCTTATTTATCGAGCCATATTTTTTGCGCCAAATTTATTGAGATATATTTATTGCCCTTTATTTATTACGTAGTATTTATTATAACATATTAATTGAGCGTTGAACGATCCCGAGTGGGTAAACTTGTTTGCCAATGGATAAATCATTCAGAGCACCTTTTAATGGGCTTTTCGAGGATAAAAATAGAGAACTGAATACAAAGTTAGATCATATTTATTGAGTTATATTTAAAGCGCCATATTTATTTTATCATATTTACTAAACCATATTTTCAAAGCTATATTTATTGAGACTAAGTTATTAAGTCATATTTCTTGTGTCATATTTATTGAGTAATATTTTTGAGCCATATTTATTAACGCATATTTATTACACCATATTTGTTGTGTCACTTTTTATTGCACCATATTTTTTTGCCTGTTTTTTTGTCATATTTATTGAGCGATAAACGAGCCCGAATGGGAAAACATGTTTGTCAATGGATAAACTTTTATGTGCTCTTTTTAATTGGCATTTTCGGGCTGATAACCGACAACCAGATCATTGGCTTTTTCGGGCTTTTTCAGGCTAATAATGCCATATTTCCTGAAGCATTTTCATTAGAGATATTTAGTAAAATATTTTTATTGAGTCATATTTATTATGCCAATTTTATCGAGAAATATTTATTGCGACATTTTTATTTCGAAGTATTTATTATAACATATTTATTGTGTGTTGAACGAGCCTGTGGGGGTAATCCTGTTCCCCAAATGATAAATCATTCAGAAGTTTTCAATTAGTTTTTTCGGGCTAAAAAAAGACAACTAGAACAAAAGTTATTGTCATAATTATTGAATTATATTTATTATGTCATATTTCCTTGGCCATATTTATTGAGCCATATTTACTGATCCATATATATTTGTGTCATATCAATTGCACCATATTTATATAGCGTTAAATGAGCCTGAACGGGAAAATCTATTTGCAAACTTATTGATTTATCCGATCACTTTTCAATAGGCTTTCCGGGGCTGAAAATGGACAACCGTATCAAAAAATATGGCTATATTTATTGTTCTATATTTATTGTTCTATATTTATTGGGCTATATTTATTATGTCATATTTATTGAGTCATATTTATTAAGACATATTTTCTGGGCCATATTTAATGTGACAAAATTATTCAGCCATGTTTCTTGTGGCTTTTTAATTAAAATATATTTAATAAGGCATATTTATTGAGCCATGTTTATTACGCCAAATTTATTGAGATATATTTATTGCGTCATATTTATTATGTATTATTTATTATAACATATTTACTGAGTGTTGAATGAGCCCGAACATGTAAACATGATTGTCATTGGATAAATCATTTAGAGCTATTTTATTGGGCTATATTTATTATAACATATTTATTTTATCATATTTATGATGTCACATTTATTGTGTCATATTTATTGACTATCAAACAAGTCCAAACAGGTAATCATGTTCACCAATAGATAAATCATTTCGAGCACTTTTAAATAGGCTTTTCCGGGATGAAAATGGACAAGCAGAACAAAAATTATGGTCATATTTATTGAGTCAAATTTATTGCGCCATATATCTGTGGCCTTATTTATTCAGACATATTTATTGAACTATATTTATTTGTGTCATATTTATTGCATCAAATTTATATAGCTTTAAAGAAGCCCGAACGGGTAAACCTATTTGCCAAAGATATATTTATCCGAGCTCTTTTCAAATGTGTTTTTTCTGTAGGGAAATGGACTACAAGATCAAAACTTATTGCTTTATTTTTTGGGCTCTAGTAATTGCGCCACATTTATTGAGTCGTTATGATTGAGCCATATTTCAAGAGTCATATTTATTGAGATATAATTATTGAATCATATTTCTTGAAATATTTTCATTGAGAGATATTTAATAAGCCATATTTATTGTGCCGTATTTTTTGCGCCAAATTTATTGAGATATATTTGTTGCCCCTTATTTGATGCGTAGTATTTATTATTATATATTTATTGAGCGTTGAATGAGCCCGAGTGGTTAAACATGTTTGTCAATGGATAAATCATTTAAAGCACTTTTTAATGGGCTTTTCCAGAAAAAAATAGGCAACTGAATCCAAATTTATGATCATATTTATTCAGTCATATTTAATGCGCCATATTTATTTTATCATATTTACTAAACCATATTTACTAAGCCATATTTATTGAGACTTAGTTATTAAGTCATATTTCTTGTGCCATATTTTTTGAGCAATATTTTTTGAGCCATATTTATTAACATATATTTATTACACCACATTTATTGTGTCATATTTATTGCGACATATTTATTGCGCCTGATGTTTTTTGGTATATTTATTGCGCGATAAACGAGCCTGAATTGGTAAACATATTCGCCAATAGATAGACCTTTATGTGCTCTTATTAATTGTGTTTTTCGGGCTGATAACCGACAATTGGATCATTGGCCTTTTTAGACTTTTTCGGGCTGATAATGCCATATATACTTTGTCATATATATATAGTTATAATCAAGCCCAAACGGGCAAACCTGTTTACCAATGGATATATAACTTATATGTCTTTTAAATGGGCTTTTTCTGGCGAAAAACAGACAACTGAAACAAAAGTTATGGTCATATTTATTGAGCCATATTTATTGCGTCATATTTTATTGGCCATATTTATTAAGACATATTTATGGAGCTATATTTATTTATGTCATATTTGTTATGCCATATTTATATAGTGTTGAACGATCACGAACGGGTAAACCTGTTTGTCAAAGATTGATTTATCAGACTTTTTTGAAATGTCTTTTTTTGGATGAATATGGACAACGAGATCAAAAATTATGTCTTTATTTATTAGGCAATATTTATTGTGCGATATTTATTGTACCATTATTATTGAGCCATATTTCATGAGTCATTTTTTGAGACATAATTATTGAACCATATTTCTTGAGGCATTGTCATTAGAGATATTTAATAAGATATTTTTATTGAGTCATATTTATTACGCCAATTTTATTGACAAATATTTATTGCGCCATTTTTATTTTGAAGCATTTATTATAACATATATTTAGTGTTGAACGATCCCGAGCAGGTAAACCTGTTCACCAATTGATAAATCATTCAGAGGACTTTTCAAAGTTTTTTTTCAGGATGAAAATGGACAACCGAAACAAAAGTTATGGTCATATTTATAAAATCATATTTATTGCGTCATATTTCCTTGGCCATTTTTATTAAGTCATATTTACTGAGCCTTATTTATTCGTGTCATTATAATTGCGCCATATTTATATAGCGTTAAATGAGCCCGAACTAGAAAATCAGTTTGCTAAATGATAGATTTATCCGAGCACTTTTCAATAGGCTTTTCGAGACTGAAAATTGACAACCGGATCAAATATTATGGCTATATTTATTGTTATATATTTATTGGGCTATATTTATTATATCATATTTATTGAGTCATATTTTTTGAGCCATATTTATTGAGACATAATTATTGAGACATGTTTCTTGTGGCATTTTCATTAAAAGATATTTAATAAGACATATTTATTGACCCATGTTTATTACGGAAAATTTGTTGAGATATATTTATTACGTCATATTTATTATGTAGTATTTATTATAACATATTTATTTAGTGTTGAATGAGCCCGAATGGGTAAACATGATTGTCAATGGATAAATCATTTAGAGCTATATTTTTTATTCTATATTTATTAGGCTATATTTATTATGCAATATTTATTTTGTCATATTTAATACGCCACATTTATTATGCCATATTTATTGAGTGTCAAACAAGCCCAAACAGGTAATCATGTTCACCAATAGATAAATCATTTCGAGTACTTTTAAATGAGCTTTTTCGTGCTAAAAATGGACAACCATAATAAAAATTATGGTCTTATTTATTGAGTCATATTTATTAAACCATATTTCTTTGGCCTTATTTATTAAGCCATATTTATTGAGCTATATTTATTTGTGTTATATTTATTGCGTCATATTTATATAGCATTAAACGTGCCCGAACGGTTAAACTGTTTGCCAAAGATAGATTTTTCCGAGCTTTTTTCAAATGTCTTTTTCAGGATGAAAATGAACTACCAGATCAATAATTATGGTTTTATTTGTTGGGCTATATTTATTGCGCCATATTTATTGAGCCAATATGATTGAGCCAAATTTCAAGAGTCATATTTATTGAGACGTAATTATTGAATCATATTTCTTGAAGCATTTATATCGGTAGATATTTAATAAGCCATATTTATTGAGCCATATTTTTTGCGCCAAATTTATTGAGATATATTTATTTCCCCATATTTATTGCATATTATTTATCATAACATATTTCTTGAGTGTTGGACGAGCTCGAATGGATAAACCTGTTTGCCAATGGATAAATCATTTAGAGCACTTTATAATGGCTTTTCGAGAATAAAAATAAATAGTTGAATCCAAAGTTATGATCATATTTTTTGAGTCACAGTTAATGCGCCATATTTATTTTAACATATTTACTAAACCATATTTAATAAGCCATATTTATTGAGATTTAGTTATTGAGTCATATTTCTTGTGTCATGTTTATTGAGCAATATTTTTTGAGCAATATTTATTAACGCATATTTATTACAACATATTAATTGTGTCATATTTATTGCGCCATATATATTGTGCCAGATTTTTTGCCATATTTATTGCATGATAAACAAGCACGAATGGGTAAACCTATTCACCAATGGATAGAACTTTATGTGCACTTTTTAATTGTCTTTTTCGGGCTGATAACCAACAACCGGATCATTAGCTTTTTAGCGCTTTTTCGGGCTGATAACGCCATATTTACTGTGTCGTATTTATCTTTATACTATAAGGAAAGACCTAATCCCTCATGGTGTAACATTCGGTGGACCAAAATACCCTCAAAAATCGGTTTTGATGGGTTAACAAAGGGGTATTTTTGTATTTTTGAAGGATCAAAGCTTAATTAATAGAAAACGGCGTTGTTCCTCCGCCTTAAATTCCCGATACCCCCTCTTCTTCTTCCGCGCGATCGGCAGACACTAGGGCTTCGCTCCTCCGAAGTCGTCCTTCCATTCCGCCGCCTCTGGCGTCGAAGCCTTCCATCGACGAAGATCCCCGCAGCCTTTTGGCGTCGAAGCCATCATATAGCACCCATCTCCTCCCCCACAGGACCGCATCTCCTCCTCGACGGCTCCTCAACCTCCTCCGTTTCTGATCGAGGTTTCTTCTTCTTCTAACCTTCACATTTTTGTCTTCATTATAGGGGCATTGATATAGCAGCCAAGATCATCCCCGCTTCTCGATTTTGGGAACTCGCGGTTCATGCTAATTTCCACTATCATCGATTTTCGAAATTAGGGCATCGATTTTCCCCAGTTCCTCAGTTCTTCGGCGCAGGCAGGGCATCATCGCAATCCCTACTCCCGCACCAAGATCATCGCACGCCGTTCGTGATGTTGTTGTTCGCGCTTCTTCAGAAATTAGGTCACCGATCTCAAGAGCATTTCTTCTAGTTATGATTTTAATTCTCTAACATGCATGAGCTACTAATTTTTATGCTTATGAGGATTCTCTGAATTTTATTGCCCAGTTTTCGGTAGTGGCATTTTATATATATCACAGGTAAATTTGTTCTTAGATGACTCCAAAACATTATCGACGAATAAATTCTCCTTATTCTTCACTGGTTTTCTTGGTCGGTCAAACCTTAAATCAGTATTCTCTGCTCTCTTTGACACATTCTAGATGCATATTGTGGTTTTGAATTTCATTACCTGTGACTTTAGATTGGAGGAAGGGGCTTACGGTTCAGCTTTTTGGAGGAAGGGAATTTATGGTTTAGCATTGCATCTACATTGTCATCAAGTTTCTGCTTGGCATTGCATCCACTTTCTCTTTAATGTTTGCACCTCTTTATCATTTGATCAATTCTCTTCATCATTCTGATCAATTTTTTCTCCTGTTATTCACAGCCGCACATGCCTGACTTTCTCCTGCACATGTCTCTGTGATAGTTTCTATCAACTTTGGTTCACTACTGTCGTTATGCTTTTTATCAACTTTTGTATAAACTTTGACATATTTTTATGGCACCACATATGCGATGTATCTAAACTCACAACTTTGGATGTATCAAAGCTCCTAATCACCAGATCATTAGGATGTTCCTAATCACCAGATCTTTTTTTGATGACATGCCACGTGGTTCTTGAATGTGTTGGTATCAAGCATAACTTTTATATGGTTTTTTCAAGCTTTTGTATCAAGCTTTTGTATCAATTCAAATGTGTTCAGAAAATTTGTAATTTGTGTACAATTCAAATGTGTTGGTATACAATTTCCTGAACACATTTGAATTGATACAAAAGCTTTTGTATAAAAATTTTTGTACATTGTTTTGAACTATCATTCAAATGTGTTGGTATCATTCAAATTTGTTCAAGCATAGCTTTTGTATCAATTGTACCAAGGTCCTGGTATACAATTTTCATGCCACATGGTCTACTACAACCAACACATTTTATGGTTTTCAAGCTTCTATATCAAGCTTTTGTATCAAGCATCTCACAGATTTAAGTAAATAGCTTTTATAGGAATGGAAGCATAACTTCAGACAATCACATTGTTCAAAATAAATAATAGAGGTAGGTTTGTTCCGATGATCTTACAAACCAAAATATGTGTGTACTATGTGTCTTCATAATTTGTTCATTCAATGACTCTTCATAATTTGTTATTTCAGAAATTTTAAGGTTGTCAGTTTAGAAATCAATTCATGGATTTGTTCATGGATCTGCATCATGGAGTTTAAAGTTTGTTATTTGGGAAATCTATGTATATTGCATCATGGATTTGTGCATGGATCTGCTCATGGATCTTGCAAGCCGAAATCTGTTAAAGGTTATTATTTCAGAAATCTTTGTATACTTTAAATTTATATTGCATCATCTGTTCATGGACATCTATCAAGATTGTCAGTTTAGAAATCAGCCCCCAGAAGCAGCTCATGTTATTTACTATCCATTTGTATTTTCTCACAAGTTGAAATCAGCGCAAAAATCAAGAAAACGCGTTATCAATGACACGAATGAATTGAGAAAACACATTTTATTTACAATTTAATTTTGCTACCCGTCCACTTAATAACACAGAACTATCAATTAAATGTTAAATTTGGAGGAGGCCCTTAATTTCTATGCTCAACGCAATGCAGTGTCATGGAATTTAAAGATTTGGATGCACATGCTGGGTGGTGAAGTTAGCTTGACCGCTATGAAAACAAGGCACTATGCACTGGGAATCTTCTAAGCTATTTCTCCTAAAGTATTCGTGAGCTCAAAACAAGGTACTCAAATCAATGATTTTCACTTCATTTCTAATTATGTTGCTCCATAGAATCCACATAAATTGCTAAATTCAAAGATTTGATAGAATTTTCAATGCTCCATATAATTGAAAGATTTTACATGTACCTAATGGTTCTTTATTTCTTTACATGTGGAGAGTGTTTACTCCTAAAAATGTTCTTGGTTCTTACTTTTGTACATTTTCTGTACAATTCTGTATAAAAGCTTTTGTATCAATTTTCTGTACAATTCAAATGTGTTGGTATGCAATTTTCTGAACACATTTTCTTTATCAATTTTTTGAACATATTTGAATTGATACAAAAGCTTTTGTATAAAATTTTCTGTACAATTTTCTGAACTATCATTCAGAAAATATTCATGAATTAAGATATTGTTCATTGATTAAAATATTAATAGAATTAGTACACCTGTTCTTAATTGAATTGATACACCTGTTATTACTTGATTATGAAGATTTGTAGCAGTATTAATAGAATTAGTACAAGATAACATATCAAACTGTAGAATAAATGCAACTACTTCAAAAACATTACTGGCTAAAAATCTGCATTCATGAATATATTCCTTCACATACGGCCTGGCCGAACGTCGCAGCCCATGCCGAACGTCGCCCCCCATGCCGAACGTCGCCGCCTACGCCGAATGTCCCCCCCCCCCCCCCCCCCACGACTAACGTCGCCCCCCGCGACCAACGTCACCAACGATGAAGGTCGCCCCCGCGGCGATGGTCTCCCCCTGCTATGTCCCCCCCCCCCCCCCCCCCCCCACCCCCACCAATGCCCCACTCCCCCCCCCCCCCCCCCTCCACCAACATTTTTCCCCCCCATTAATCCCCACCCCCCCCCCCCCCCCCCCCCCCCCCCCCCCCCCCCCCCCCCCCCACCCCCCCCCCCCCCCCCCCCCCCCCCCCCGCGACGAATGTCGCCCCGATGACAAATTTCACCCCGACAACATTTTTCGCCCTCATGATATTTGTTGTCCCTCTGACAAATATCGCCCCTACGACCGATGTCGCCCCCAACATCAATGTCGCCCCCACGACGAATGTCGCCCCCACGACGAATGTAGCCCCCACGATCAATGTCACCCCCATGACGAATGTCGCCCCTGCTGAATGTAGCACCCATGACGAATGTCGCCCCTACGATGAATGTCGCCTCTACAACGAATGTCGCCCCCACGATGAATGTCGCACCCACGACGAATGTCGCACCCACGACGAATGTTGCCCGCACGGGATCCCCCGTGCACGACTGCTTGTATAATAATAAACAAGCAAAAATGGTTAAACATGTTCACCAATGGATAGATAATTTCGAGCTCTTTTAAATGAGTTTTTTTGTGCGAAAAACTGACAACTGGAACAAAAGTTATGGTCATATTTATTGAGCCATATTTATTGTGCCATATTTTGTTGGCCATATTTATTACGTCATAAGTTGTTGGCCATATTTATTGAGCCATATTTACAGAGCTATATTTATGTGTCATATTTATTACGCCATATTTATATAGTGTTAAATGTGCCCAGACGGGTAAACCTATTTGTAAAAGATAGATTTATTAGAGCTTTTTTGAAATGTCTTTTTCGGGAAGAAAATAGACAACGAGATCAAAAATTATGGCTTTATTTATTTGGATATATTTATAGTTTCAGATTTATTGAGACATTATGATTAAGCCATATTTCATGAGTCATCATTATTGAGACATAATTATTGAACCATATTTCTTGAAACATTTTCATTAGAGATATTTAATAAGACATTTTTATTGAGCTATATTATTACGCCAATTTTATTGAGAAATATTTATTGCATCAATTTTATTTTGAAGCATTTATTATAAGATATTTATTATGTGTTGAACGAGCCCAAGCAGGTAAACCTGCTCCCCAATTGATAAATCATTCAGAGGTATTTTCAATGAGTTTTTTCGGGCTGAAAAACAGACAACCGGAACAAAAGTTATGGTCATATTTATTGCGCCATATTTCCTTGGTAATATTTATTAAGTCTTATTTACTGAGTCATATTTATTTATGTCATATTAATTGTGAAATATTTATGTAACGTTAAATGAGTCTGAACTGGAAAATCTGTTTGTTAAATGATAGATTTATCAAAACACTTTTCAATAGGCTTTCCGGGGTTGAAAGTGGACAACCAGATCAAAAATTATGGTTATATTTATTGTTCTATATTTATTGGGCTATATTTATTGGGCTATATTTATTATGCCATATTTATTAAGTCATATTTATTGAGTTATATTTTTTGATCCATATTTATTGAGACATTATTATTGAGCAATGTTTTTTCTGGTATTTTCATTAAAAGATATTTAATTAGGCATATTTATTGAGTCATGTTTATTATGCCAAATTTGTTGAGATATATTTTTGCGTGATATTTATTATGTAGTATTTATTAAAATATATTTATTGAGTGTTGAACGAGCCCGAACGAGTAAACATGATTGTCAATGGATAAATTATTTTGAGCAATATTTATTATTCAATATTTAATGGGCTATATTTAATATGCCATATTTATTTTGTCATATTTATTATGCCACATTTATTGTGCCATATTTATTGAGTGTCAAACAAGCCCAAACAGGTAATCATGTTCACTAATAGATAAATGACTTCGAGCACTTTTAATAGGCTTTTCCGGCTGAAAATGGACAACCAGAACAAAAATTATGGTCATATTTATTGAGTCATATTTATTGCGCCATATTTCTTTGGCCTTATTTATTGTGCCATATTTACAGAGATATATTTATTTATGTCATATTTATTATGCCATATTTATATAGTGTTAAACGAGCCCGAACGAGTAAACCTTTTTGCCAAAGATAGATTTATCTGAGTTTTTTGAAATGTCCTTTTCGGGATAAATATGAACAATGAGATCAAAAATTATGGCTTTATTTATTGTGCAATATTTATTGTGTCGTATTTATTGAGCCATTATCAATGAGTCAAGTTTCATGAGTCATCTTTATTGAGACAAGATTAATGAACCATATTTCTTAAAACATTTTCATTAGAGATATTTAATAAGATATGAATATTGAACCATATTTATTACGCTAATTTTATTGAGAAATATTTAGTTTGGCATTTTTATTTTGAAGTATTTACCGTAACATATTTATTGAGTGTTGAACGAGACCGAGTGGCTAAACCTATTACCCAATGGTTAAATCATTCAGAAGTTTTTCAATTAGTTTTTTCGGGCTAAAAAAGGACAACTGGAATAAAAGTTATGGTCATAATTATTGAATCATATTTGTTGTACCATATTTCCTTGGCCATATTTATTGAGCCATATTTATTGCGCCATATTTAATGAGCCTGAATGGGAAAATCTATTTGCTAAATGATTGATTTATCCAAGCACTTTTCAATAGACTTTCCCGGGCTTAAAATGGACAACCGAATCAAAAAAATATAGCTGTATTTATTGTTCTATATTTATTGGGCTTTTTATGCCATATTTATTGAGTAATATTTTTTGAGCCATATTTATTGAGACATAATTACTGAGCCATGTTTCTTGTGACATTTTCATTAAAAGATATTTAATAAGCCATATTTATTGAGCCATATTTATTATACTAAATTTGTTGAGATATAGTTATTGCGTCATATTTATTATGTAGTATTTATTATAATATATTTATTGAGTGGTGAATGAGCACGAACGGGTTTAACATGATTGTCAATGATTAAATCATTTAGAGCTATATTTATTGTTCTATATTTTATGGGCTTTCCAGGTGTTTGTGGAGTTCAAGGAGGTAGTGGAGGGCCACCTTGACTTGCGAATCAAGAAGCTTAGAACAGACAACGGTGGTGAGTTTGTCTCCTCTCAGTTTTCTAACTTCTGCAGGAAGCACGGGATATAGAGAGAGCTTACTTATACTCATACTCCATATTAAAATGGAGTAGCGGAACGGAAGATCCATCGTCTGATGGAAACCTACAAATGTTGGCTTCATGCAAAAGATATTCCTAGGTCCTTCTGGACGGAGGGGATGTGTTTTGCTTCTTACATCATCAATCGGATGCCGCTCAGCCTGATCAACATTAAGTCTCTTTTTGAGATGTTGCTGAAGGAGAAGCCAAGTATGGAACACATTCGAGTGTTTGGATAAACTTGCTATGTGCATGTCCCGGATGCTTCAAGGACAAAGCTTGATGCAAAGGTAAGGAAGCTTGTCTTTGTTGGCTATGATGAGTGGAAGAAGTGATGGAAATGCATGGATCCTGTGACGAAGAAGTTTGTTGTATCAAGAGACGTGGTCTTTGATGAACTGACATCATATGAAGGAGGCTCGGTAGAGGTACAAGAGAGCAAGGTTGATGAAGAATAAAAGGTGGCTGCTGAAGTTCTGGAAGAGGAGCTTGATGTATCACTAGCAGCTCCTGTTGCTTCAAGCTCTCATGTTGAGGCTTCTGGCTCAGGAAGTAGGGGGAGTAATGCTCAAAGATTCCCCGAAGCTGGAGTTGAGCCTGAAGAAGTAGCGGAGGTGGTGAGCAAGGAGCAGATTCTTCAGAGATCAAACAGGGTTGTCAAGCCACCAACTCGGTACTATAATGGGAATGCAGTGAGTTTTGTCTCCTACTTCTTTGCAGGTCCTCTGTATGAGCGAGAGCCTGCAAACTTCAATGAGGCCACTAGAGTCAAGGAGTTGGAAGATGCCATGAAGGAGGAGATTACTGCTCTCAAGAAGAATGAAACCTGGGATCTTGTGCCCAAGGTTGATGGCATAACTCCATTGACTTGCAAGTGGGTGTACAAGTTGAAGAAGAAGGCTGATGGGAGAATTGATATATATAAAGCTCATCTCGTTGCTCGAGGATTATCACAATATTATGGAAAAGATATTTAGTATAGTTGCAAAGATGACTTCGGTTCGGGTGGTGATCGCCTTGGCTGCATGCAAGGGATGGTGAATGTGGCAGCTTGATGTGAAGAATGCTTTTTTTATGAAGAAATTGATAAGGACATCTTCATGGATTAGCAACTTGGTTTTGTTTCTGAAGTTCATCCGGACTATGTCCGCAAACTCAGGAAGGCTCTCAACGAGTTGAAGCAAGCTCCTAGAGCTTGGTATGGAAAGATAGCAGAGTATCTTCAATTCTGTGGTTATCTTGCTTCC
Source organism: Platanthera guangdongensis (assembly GCA_039583875.1). NCBI lineage: Eukaryota > Viridiplantae > Streptophyta > Magnoliopsida > Asparagales > Orchidaceae > Platanthera > Platanthera guangdongensis. The sequence goes on along the minus strand of CM077155.1, from coordinate 102,414,157 downwards.
AACTCGGATTCCAGATTGTTCATTAAAAAGAAGGGGGAGCTGCAAGTCTTGGTCCTGATGTATGTTGATGATATGATCATCACAGGGAATTCAGGGGAGGAGGTAGCTAGGATTAGGGCTGAGCTAGATATTCGCTTTGAGATGAAAGACTTGGGAGAGCTTCATCACTTTCTTGGTCTTGAAGTGTAGTGGAAGGAGAGCGGGATACTCATCTGGCAAAAAGGATATGCGGATCATATTGTCAATCGATTCGGTATGGGCAAAGGAAAGATTTGTTCTACTCCTCCGGATCTTGGTCTGAAGCTTCGACAAGATGAAGGAAGGATTCTTCCTGATCCCTTGATGTTCAGAGCTCTAGTGGGGAGCTTGATCTACTTAACGATTACAAGGCCTGACATTGCTTACGCTGTTGGCCGAGTAAGTCAGTTTATGGCTGAACCAAGGTAGTCTCATCTGGTAGCGGCAAATAACATCTTGAAGTATGTCAAGACGACTTCTGATATGGGACTCCTCTATAGAAGGGACAAAGTATTTTCTTTGCTTGGATACACAGATGCTGATTATCGTTGTGACTCGGATGATCGAAGATCAACTTTGAGTTATGTGTTCACTTGTGGATCATCTTGCATCTCATGGTGTAGCAAGAAGCAGGACTTAGTGTTAGTGTCTACCACGGAAGCTGAGTACAAGGCTTCATCCTTGGCTGCTCGGGAAGCCATCTAGTTGAGGAGGCTTATAGAGGATGTTCATGAGGAAGTACAAGGTCCTACTTTACTCCGAGGTAATAATGAGAGTTCTCTCAAACTGGTGAACAATCCAGTGGGTCACGCAAGGACAAGGCATATTGAGATGGAGCACCACTTCATAAGGGAGAAGGTATTGGAGGGATCTCTTATGGTCAGGCATTTTTGGAGTGAAGATAATCTTGCTGACATCTTCACGAAGCCACTATCGAAGGGCCATTTCAACGGTTACAAGGATTGCTGGGCTTGATCACCACTTCTCACTTCAATGGGGAGTGTTGAAATTTGTGAAATGAAAGTGGGTGATGGAGCAGGCCGGGTAGTCTGAGCAGCCTGAGCTGTCTGAGTTCGCAGCCTGGGCGGTCTGGGTGGTCTGGTGTCTGGCCTCGATGGTGTTTGGCCAAGGAAGTCTTACAACTTGGTCATTGAGTGGAGTGGCCTGAGTGGACTGTATTGGCAGTCTGTTGGCGGTGCTCAGCTTGATCTGCAGCCTTGTTGGTGGCCATCTATTATGGTAACTGGGCCGATTGGAAGTTGTATCCGCAATGTGTCGGCGCACTTGTTTATTGCGTCCGCGGAGTCCACATTTGTGGACTGGCTTTGGAGATGGGCTTTGGTTCTTCCCAAGCTCTCCATGGTGCATTGGATGTTTCACATCTTTATGGCGGACTGCCCTGCTGATTGGTGGTCTGGGTCTTCTATGTCCGCCGTGCTCGTGCTAGTTGCTTGATGGGTTGTTGGACTTGGTCACACTATGTGACAAGTCCATGGTATTCGTAGTGTCCGTAGAGTCCGCTATTGACCGGGCGGACTGCCTGTTGTTCGTGGAATTGTGGCGGCCTGTGCAGTTATTGTCGAGCTGTGCATACTGCCTCTTTGTCCACGTACAGTGTGCGGACTGATACAACATGTATTATGGTTGTGTCCACGTGATGTGTTGAGTTGCCGACTGGTGCAGCATGAGTTGTGGTTGTGTTCGCGTGCGGCTGTGAGTGGCGGTCTGGCGCTATGCTTGTGTTGGGCAGACTGGCGCTGTGCTTGTGTTGTGCAGGCTGACATTGTTTACGTATGGTGGCAGACTGTTTTTGTCTTGACGCCTGGAGGATTGAAGTCGGGCCATGTCCTTGCGGAATTTGCGGAATGGGTTGTGTTGGCGCGCGAGCTACTATGGTGATTCTATTCACTAGGGTGGTAACCATACTCCTCCTCTCGCCTATAATTAGACCCCCTAAGACAACTACAGTAACTGAGTGAACAGTAAGTTGAGTCTTGGTTAAGAGTTGAGGTCTGGATTTTCCTGTTCACACAGGTTGAAGAGAACTGTTTGTGGTTTGCAGGTTGCACGACAAACACTGAGGAGCCAGGAGTTTGGCTTTGACTGCAGTCAACATCAGTGAAGGTTGAGGTTTCAATCAGTGGTCTCAGCAGGTTTCTTCTGTGGCTTATCAGTTTCTCTGCTTCAGCTTTTCCAAGTTCAATAACTTGTCCGCTGAACTCGGCGGTCTAGGCGGTCTGTTCTTCAGTTCGGCAGCTACTTGTAGCAGTCAGTAAATAACGGTGTGTCAGCATGACCTTACGGTCTCAGCGGTCTACGTGTTCTATTCGTCTTCTAGCAGCAGTAGTTCGGGCGACTTTGGCGACTTGACGGACTAGGCGGTCTCGGCGGACTCTAGTTTTGTCCGCTCGAATTATTTTACTTGTATTTTTCATGTGTTCCTATGTACTTGCAAAATCATGTCTCGACATATATACCTCGCTATGTAAAGAAGAAATAAAATAATATATGATGTGCTTGCCCTAATGATTGCATTTGGTTGTTGAGCTTGCTTTCCTTGTTTCCACACGATCAAGGTGTGATATTGATTGTTCTGAGATATTAATTTGGCATTTGTCTATCTCGTTGACCACTTTGAGAAAATTTAACATTTATTATAATATATTTATCGAGCGTTGAACGAGCCTGAGTGGGTAAACTGTTTGCCAATGGATAAATCATTCAAAGCACTTTTAATGGCCTTTTCGATGATAAAAATAGAGAACTGAATCAAAAGTTATGATCATATTTATTGTGTTATATTTAATGCGCCATATTTATTTTATCATATTTACTAAACCATATTTACTAAGCCATATTTATTGAGACTTAGTTATTGAGTCATATTTCTTGTGTCATATTTATTGTTCAATATTTTTGAGCCATTTTTATTAACGCATATTTATTACACCAAAATTATTATGTCACTTTTTATTGCGCCATATTTATTGAGCATGATATTTTTGTCATATTTATTGAGCGATAAATGAGCCTGAATGGGTAAACCTGTTTCCCAGTGGATAGACCTTTATGTGCTCTTTTTAGTTGGCTTTTTCGGGCTAATAACCGACAACCAGATCATTGGCTTTTTCGGGCTTTCGGGCTTTTTCGGGCAGATAACCACCATATATACTGTTTCATATTTATATAGTAGTAAACACGCCCAAATGGGTAAACCTGTTCCCTAATGGATAAATAATTTCGAGCACTTTTAAATGAGCTTTTTCGGGCGGAAAACGGACAACCGGAATAAAAGTTATGGTCATATTTATTGAGCCATATTTATTACCCGATATTTTGTTGGTCATATTTATTGAGCCATATTTACATAGCTATATTTATTTGTGTCATATTTATTACGCCATATTTATATAGTGTTAAACGAGCCCGAACGGCTAAACCTGTTTGCCAAAGATAGATTTATCCGAGTTTTTTTGAAATGTCTTTTTCGAGATGAATATGGACAACGAGATCAAAAATTATGGATTTATTTTTTAGGCAATAATTATTGTCTCATATTTATTGAGCCATTATGATTGAGCCATATTTCATGAGTCATCTTTATTGAGACATAATTATTGAATCATATTTCTTAAAACATTTTCATTACAGATATTTAATAAGATATTTTTATTGAGCTATATTTTTTACACCAATTTTATTGAGAAATATTTATTGCGTCATTTTTGTTTCGAAGTGTTTATTATAACATATTTATTGAGTGTTGAACGAGCCCGAGCGGGTAAACATGTTCTCCAATGGATAAATCATTCAGAGGTTTTTCAATGAGTTTTTTCAGGCTGAAAACGGACAATTGGAATAAAAGTTATGGTCATATTTATTGAATCATATTTATTGCACCATATTTCCCTGGCCATATTTATTAAGCCATATTTTTTGAGCCATATTTATTTGTGTCATATTAATTACGCCATATTTACATAGCGTTAAATGAGCATGAACAGGAAAATCTTTTTGCTAAATGATAGATTTATCCGAGCACTTTTCAATAGGCTTTCCGGTGCTTAAAATGGACAACCGGATCAAAAAATATGGCTATATTTATTGTTCTATATTTATTATGATATATTTATTATACAATATTTATTGAGTCATATTATTGAGATATATTTTCTGAGCCATATTTATTGTGATATAATTATTGAGCCATGTTTCTTTTGACATTTTCATTAAAATATATTTAATAACCCATATTTATTGAGCCATGTTTATTACGCCAAATTCATTGAGAATATATTTATTGCATCATATTTATTATGTAGTATTTATTATAACATATTTATTGAGTATTGAATGAGCTATAACGGGTAAACATGATTATCATTGGATAAATCATTTAGAGCTATATTTATTGGGGTATATTTATTATGCCATATTTATTTTATCATATTTATTATGCCACATTTATTATATCATATTTATTGAGTGTCAAACAAACCCAAACAGGTAATCATGTTCATCAATAGATAAATTATTTCGAGCACTTTTAAATGGGTCTTTCCGGTCTGAAAATGGACAACCAGAACAAAAATTATGGTCATATTTATTGAGTCATATTTAGTGCATCATGTTTCTGTAGCCTTATTTATTGAGCCATATTTATTGAGCTATATTTATTTGAGTCATATTTATTGTGCCATATTTGTATAGCGTCAAATAATCCGAACGGGTAAACCTGTTTGCCAAAGATAGATTTATCCGAGCTTTTTTCTGATGTCTTTTTCTGGATGAAAATGGACTACCAGATAAAAAATTAATGCTTTATTTATTGGACTATATTTATTGGGTCATTTTTATTGAGTCATTATGATTGAGCCATATTTCAAAAGTCGTATTTACTGAGACATAATTATTGAAGCATATTTCTTGAAGCATTTTCATTGAGAGATATTTAATAAGACATATTTATTGAGCCGTATTTTTTGCAGCAAATTTATTGAGATATATTTATTGCACCATATTTATTGTGTAGTATTTATTATAACATATTTATTGAGCGTGGAACGAGCCCGAGTGGGTAAACCTGTTTGCCAATACATAAAACATTCAAAGCACTTTTTAATAGGCTTTTCCAGAATAAAAATAGACAACTGAATCCAAATTTATGATCATATTTATTGAGTCATATTTAATGCGTCATATATATTTTATCATATTTACTAAACCATATTTACTAAGCCATATTTATTGAGACTTAGTTATTGAATCATATTTCTTGTTGCATATTTATTGTGCAATATTCTTTGAGCCATATTTATTAACGCATATTTATTATGTCATATTTATTGCTCCATATTTATTGCGCCTGATTTTTTTGCCATATTTATTGCACGATAAATGAGCCCGAATTGGTAAACCTATTCACCAATGGATGAACCTTTATGTACTTTTTTTATTTATCTTTTTCGGGCTGATAACTGACAACCGGATCATTGGTTTTTTCGGGCTTTTTCGGGCTAATAATGTCATATTTACTGTGTCATATTTATATAGTAATAAAAAGCTCAAACGGGTAAACCTGTTCACCAATGGATAGATATTTTCGAGCTCTTTTAATTGGGCTTTTTCGGGGAAAAAACAGACAACCGAAACAAAAGATATGGTCATATTTATTGAGCCATATTTATTGTGCCATATTTAGTTGGCCATATTTATTGAGGCATATTTTCAGAGCTATATTTATTTATGTCATATTTATTACGCCATATTTATATAGTGTTAAACGAGCCTAAACGGGTAAACCTGTTTGCCAAAGATAGATTTATCAGAGCATTTTTGAATTGTCTTTTTCGGGATGAATTTGGACAACGAGATCAAAAATTATGCCTTTATTTGTTAGATAATATTTATTGTGCCATATTTATTGAGCCATTATGATTGAGTCATATTTCATGAGTCATCTTCATTGAGACATAATTATTGAACCATATTTCTTGAAGCATTTTCATTATAGATATTTAATATAACATTTTTATTGATCCATATTTATTACGCTAATTTTATTGAGGAATATTTATTGCGCCATTTTTATTTTGAATCATTTATTATAACATATTTATTGAGTTTTGAACGAGACCGAGCAGGTAAACCTGTTCTCTAATTGATAAATCATTCAGAGGTCTTTTCAATGAGTTTTTTCGGTCTGAAAACGTATAACCGGAAAAAAAAAGTTATTATCATATTTATTGAATCATATTTATTGCGTCATATTTCCTTGGCCATATTTATTAAGTCATATTTTCACAGTCATATTTATTTGTGTCATATTAATTACGCCATATTTATATAGCGTTAAATGAGCCCGAACTGGAAAATCTGTTTGCTAAATGATAGATTTATCCGAGCACTTTTGAATAGGCTTTCCGGGGCTGAAAATGTATAACCAGATCAAAAATTATGCCTATATTTATTATATATATTTTTTGCGCTATTTTTATTATGTCATATTTATCGAGTCATATTTTTTTGAGCCATATTTATTGAGACATAAATATCGAGACATAATTATTCAGCCATGTTTCTTGTGGTATTTTCATTAAAAGATATTTAATAAGACATATTTATTTAGACATATTTACTACGCAAAATTTGTTGAGATATATTTATTGCGTCATATTTATTATGTAGTATTTATTATAACATATATATTGAGTATTGAATGAGCCCGAACGGGTAAACATGATTGTCAATGGATAAATCATTTAGAGCTATATTTATTGTTCTATATTTATTGGACAATATTTATTATGCCATATTTAATTTATCATATTTATTATGCCACATTTATTGTGCCATATTTATTGAGTGTCAAACAAGCACAAATAGGTAATCATGTTCACCAATAGATAAATCATTTCGAGCACTTTTAAATGGTCTTTTTCGGGCTGAAAATGGACAACCAAGAACAAAAATTATGGTCATATTTATTGAGTCATATTTATTGGGTCATATTTCTTTGGCCTTATTTATTGAGCCATATTTATTGAGCTATATTTATTTGTGTTATATTTATTGTGCCATATTTATATAGCATTAAACGAGCTCGAACGGGTAAACCTGTTTGCCAAAGATAGATTTATCCGAGTTTTTTTCAAATGTCTTTTTCAGAATGAAAATGGACTACCAGATCAAAAATTATGGTTTTATTTATTGGGATATATTTAAAGCGCCATATTTATTGAGCCATTATGATTGAGCTATATTTCAATAGTCATATTTATTGAGACGTAATTATTGAATAAGATTTTTGAAGTATTTTCATTGAGAGATATTTAATAAGCCATATTAACTGAGAGATATTTTTTGAGCCAAATTTATTGAGATATATTTATTGCTCCATATTTATTGCGTAGTATTTATTATAACATATTTATTGAGCGTTGAACGAGCCCGAGTGGGTAAACCTGTTTGCCAATGGATAAAACATTCAGAGCACTTTTTAATGTGCTTTTCTAGAATAAAAATAGACAACTGAATCCAAATTTATGATCATATTTATTGAGTCATATTTAATGCCTCATACTTATTTTATCATATTTACTAAACCATATTTACTAAGCAATATTTATTGAGACTTAGTTATTGAGTCATATTTCTTGTGCAATATTTATTGAGCAATATTTTTTGAGTCATATTTATTAATGCATATTTGTTGTGTCATATTTATTGCTCCATATTTATTGCACTTGATTTTTTTGCCATATTTATTGCACGATAAACGATCCCAAATCGGTAAACCTGTTCGCCAATGGATAAACCTTTCTGTGCTCTTTTTAATTGTCTTTTTTGGGCTGATAACCGAAAATCGGATCATCGGTTTTTTATGGCTTTTTCGGGCTGATAACGCCATATTTACTGTGTCATATTTATATAGTAATAAACAAGCCCAAATAACGGTAAACCTGTTCACCAATGGATAGATAATTTCAAGCTCTTTTAATTTGGCTTTTTCGGGCAAAAAATGGACAACTCAAACAAAAGATATGGTCATATTTATTGAGCCATATTTATTATGCCATATTTAGTTGATCATATTTATTGAGCCATATTTATAGAGCTATATTTATTTATGTTATATTTATTACGCCATATTTATATAGTGTTAAACGAGCCCGAACGGGTAAACCTGTTTGCCAAAGATAGATTTTCAGAGCATTTTTGAAATGTCTTTTTCGGGAGGAATATGGACAACGAGATCAAAAATTATGCTTTATTTATTGGACAATATTTATTGTGCCATATTTATTGAGCCATTATGATTGAGCCTATATTTCATGAGTCATCTTTATTGAGACATAATTATTGAACCATATTTCTTGAAACCATTTTCATTAGAGATATTTAATAAGACATTTTTATTGAGTCATATTTATTACGCCAATTTTATTGAGAAATATTTATTGCGCCATTTTTATTTTGAAGCATTTATTATAATATATTTATTGAGTATTGAACGAGACCGAGGGTAAACCTGTTCCTAATTGATAAATCATTCAGAGGTCTTTTCAATGAGTTTTTTCGGGCTAAAAACGGACAACGGGACAAAAATTATTGTCATATTTATTGAATCATATTTATTGCGCCATATTTCCTTGGCCATATTTATTAAGTCATATTTACTGAGCCATATTTATTTGTGTCATATTAATTGCGCCATATTTATATAGCATTAAATGAGCCCGAACGGGAAAATCTATTTGCTAAATGATAGATTTATCCGAGCACTTTTCAATAGGCTTTCCGGGGCTGAAAATGGACAACCGGATAAAAAAATTTATGGCTATATTTATTGTTCTATATTTATTGGGCTATATTTATTATGACATATTTATTGAGTCATATTTATTGATCGATATTTCTTAGCCATATTTATTGAGACATAATATTGAGCCATGTTTCTTGTGGCTTTTTCATTAAAAGATATTTAATAATACATATTTATTGAGTCATGTTTATTAACGTCAAATTTGTTGAGATATATTTATTGCGTCATATTTACTATGTACTATTTATTATAATATATTATTGAGTTTGAATGAGCCCGAACAGGTAAACATGATTGTCATGGATAAATCATTTGCCTATATTTATTATTCTATATTTATTAGGCTATATTTATTATGTCATATTTAATTTATCATATTTGTTATGTCACATTTATTGTGTCATATTAATTGAGTGCCAAACAAGCCCAAACAGGTAATCATGTTCACCAATAGATAAATCATTTCGAGCACTTTTAAATGGGTTTTTCCGGGCTGAAAATGGACAATCAGAACAAAAATTATGGTCATATTTATTGAGTCATATTTATTATGCCATATTTCTTTGGCTGTATTTACTGATCCATATTTATTGAGCCATATTTATTTGTGTTATATTTATTGGTGCCATATTTATATAGCGTTAAACGAGCCCGAACGGGTAAACCTGTTTGCCAAATGATAGATTTATCCGAGCTTTTTTCAAATGTCTTTTTCAGGTTGAAAATGGAGTACCAGATCAAAAATTATGATTTTATTTATTGAGCTATATTTATTGCTCAATATTTTTTGAGTCATTATGATTGAGGCATATTTCAAGAGTCATATTTATTGAGAAGTAATTATTGAATCATATTTCTTGAAACATTTTCATTGAAAGATATTTAACAAGCTATATTAATTGAGGCATGTTTTTTGTGCCAAATTTATTGAGATATATTTATTGCCCAATATTTATTGCATTGTATTTATTATAAATATATTTATTGAGCGTTGAACGAGCCCGAGTGGGTAAACAATGGATAAATCATTCATAGCACTTTTTAATGGGCTTTTTGTGGATAAAAATAGACAACTGAATCCAGTATTATGATCTTTTTTTTTGAGTCATATTTAATGCACCTTATTTATTTTATCATATTTACTAAACCAGATTTACTAAACCATATTTATTGAGACTTAGTTATTGAGTCATATTTCTTGTGCCATATTTATTGAGTAATATTTGTTGAGCCATATTTTTTATCGCATATTTATTACACCATATTTTTTGTCACTTATTATTGTGCCATATTTATTGTGCCTATTTTTTTGCCATATTTATTGCGCGATAAATGAGCTTGAATGGGTAAATCTATTCGCCAATGGATAGACCTTTATGTGCTCTTTTAATTGTCTTTTTTGGCTGATAACCGACAATCGGATCATTGGATTTTTCGGGTTTTTTGGGGTTTTTGGGCTGATAACGCCATATTTTTCGTGTCATATTTATATAATAATAAACAAGCCCAAACGGGTAAACATGTTCCCCAATGTATAGATAATTTCAAGCTCTTTTAAATGGGTTTTTGGGCGGAAAATGGACAACCGCAGAACAAAAAGTTATGGTCATATTTATTGAGTTATATTTATTGCGCCATATTTCGTGTGGCCATATTTATTGAGCCATATTTATTGAGCTATATTTATTTGTGTCATATTTATTGCGTCATATTTATATAGCGTTAAACGAGTCCGAATGGGTAAACATGTTTGCTAAAGATAGATTTTTCCGAGCTTTTTTCAAATGTCTTTTTCAGGATAAATATGGACAACGAGATCAAAAATTATGTCTTTATTTATTGGGGAATATTTATTGTGTCATGTTTATTGAGCCATTATGATTGAGCCATATTCATGAGTTATCTTTATTGAGACATAATTATTGAACCATATTTCTTGATGTAGTTTGATTAGAGATATTTAATAAGATATTTTTATTGAGCCATATTTATCATGCCAATTTTATTGAGAAATATTTATTGCGCCATTTTTATTTTGAAGCATTTATTATAATATATTTATTGAGTGTTGAACGAGCCCGCGCTGGTAAACCTGTTCCCCAATGGATAAATCATTCAGAGGTTTTTCAATGAGTTTTTTTGGGCTAAAAACGGACAACCTGAACAAAAGTTATGATTATATTTATTGAATCATATTTATTGCGCCATATTTCCTTGGCCATATTTATTAAGCCATATTTACTGAGCCATATTTATTAATATCATATTAATTGCGCCATATTTATATAGCATTAAATGAGCCTAAACGGGAAAATCTATTTGCTAACCGATAGATTTATCCGAGCACTTTTCAATAGGCTTTCCGGGGCTGAAAATGGACAACCGGATAAAAAAAATATAACTATATTTATTGTTCTATATTTATTGGGCTATATTTATTATGTCATATTTATTGAGTCATATTTATTGAGCCATATTTTCTGAGCAATATTTATTGTGTTATAATTATTGAGCCATGTTTCTTGTGGCATTTTCATTAAAATATATTTAATAAGCCATATTTATTAAGACATGTTTATTATGCCAAATTTATTGAAATAAATTTATTGTGTCATATTTACTATGTAGTATTTATTATAACATATTTATTGAGTGTTGAATGAGCACGAACGGGTAAACATGATTGTCATTGAATAAATCATTTAGAGTTTTATTTATTATGCCATATTTATTTTGTCATATTCATTAAGCCATATTTATTATGTCATATTTATTGTGTACCAAACAATCCCAAACAGGTAATCATGTTCACCAAGAGATAAATCATTTCGAGCACTTTTAAATGGATCCTTTTTTGAAAATGGATAACTAGAACAAAAATTATGGTCATATTTATTGAGTCATATTTAATGCGCTATATTTCTGACCATATTTATTGAGCCATATTTATTGAGCTATATTTATTTGTGTCATATTTATTGCACCATATTAATATAGCGTTAAATGAGCCCGAACAGGTAAACATGTTTGCCAAAGATAGATTTATCCGAGCATTTTCCAAATGTCTTTTTCTGGATGAAAATGGACTACCAAATCAAAAATTATGGTTTAATTTATTGGGATAAATTTATTGCATCATATTTATTGAGACATTATGATTGAGACATATTTCAAGAGTCATATTTATCGAGACATAATTATTGAAATCATTTATTTCGAAGCATTTTCATTGAGAGATATTTAATAAGCCATATTTATTGAGCCGTATTTTTTGCACCAAATTTATTGAGATATATTTATTGCCCCATATTTATTGCATAGTATTTATTATAACATCATTATTGAGCATTGAACAAGCCTGAGGGGGTAAACATGTTTGTCAATGGATAAATCATTCATAGTACTTTTTAATGAGCTTTTGAGGATAAAAATAGACAACTGAATACAGAGTTATGATCATATTTATTGAGACATATTTAATGCGCCATATTTATTTTATCATATTTACTACACCATATTTACTAAGCCATATTTATTGAGGCAAAGTTATTGAGTCATATTTCTTATGTCATATTTATTGAGCAATATTTTTTGAGCCATATTTATTAAAGCATATTTATTACATCATATTTATTGTGTCATATTTATTGCGTCATATTTATTGTGCCTGATTTTTTGCCATATTTATTGCGTGATAAACGAGCCCGAATGGGTAAACCTGTTCGCCAATGGATAGACTTTTATGTGCTCTTTTTAATTGTCTTTTTCGGGCTAATAACCGACAATTGGATCATTGCCTTTTTCGGGATTTTTCGGGTTTTTTTGGGCTGATAACACCATATTTCCTGTGTCATATTATATAGTAATAAACAAGCCCAAACGGGTAAACCTGTTCCCTAATATATAGATAATTTCAAGCTCTTTTAAATGGGTTTTTTCGGGCGAAAAATGGACAACCGGAACAAAAGTTATGGTCATATTTATTGAGCCATATTTATTGCGCCATATTTCGTTGGCCATATATATTGAGCCATATTTACAGAGCTATATTTATTTGTGTCATATTTATTACGTCATATTTATATAGTGTTAAACGGGCTGATAGATTTTTCCGAGTTTTTTTGAAATGTCTTTTTCGGGATGAATATGGACAACGAGATCAAAAATTATGTCTTTATTTATTGGGGAATATTTATTGTCATGCTTATTGAGCCATTATGATTGAGTCATATTTCATGAGTTATTTTATTGAGACATAATTATTGAACCATATTTCTTGAAATATTTTCATTAGAGATATTTAATAAGATATTTTTATTGAGCCATATTTATTATGCCAATTTTATTGAGAAATATTTATTGCGTCATTTTTATTTTGAAGCATTTATTATAATATATTTATTGAGTGTTGAACGAGCACGAGCGGGTAAACCTGTTCCCCAATAGATAAATCATTCCGATGTTTTTCAATGAGTTTTTTCGGGCTAAAAACGGACAACCGGGACAAAAGTTATGATCATATTTATTGAATCATATTTATTGCGCCATATTTCCTTGGCCATATTTATGGAGCCATATTTACTGAGCCATATTTATTAATATCATATTAATTACGGCATATTCATATAGCATTAAATGAGCCTGAACGGGAAAATCTATTTGCTAAATGATAGATTTATCCGAGTACTTTTCAATAGGCTTTCTGGCGCTGAAAATGGACAACCGGATAAAAAAATATGGCTATATTTATTGTTCTATATTTATTGGGCTATATTTATTATGCCATATTTATTGAGTCATATTATTGAGCCATATTTTCTGAGCCATATTTATTGTGACATAATTATTGAGCCATGTTTCTTGTGGCATTTTCATTAAAATATATTTAATAAGCCATATTTATTGAGCCATGTTTATTATGCCAACTTTATTAAAATAAATTTATTGCGTCATATTTATTATGTAGTATTTATTATAACATATTTATTGAGTGTTGAATGAGCATGAACGGGTAAACATGATTGTCATTGAATAAATCATTTAGAGCTATATTTATTATGCCATATTTATTTTGTCATATTTATTACGCCACATTTATTGTGTCATATTTATTGAGTACCAAACAAGCCCAAACAGGTAATCATGTTCAGCAAGAGATAAATCATTTCGAGCACTTTTAAATGATCCTTTCCGGTTTGAAAATGGATAACCAGAACAAAAAATGGTCATATTTATTGAGTCATATTTATTGCGCTATAATTTCTGTGACCATATTTATTGAGCCATATTTATTGAGCTATATTTATTTGTGTCATATTTATTGCGTCCATATTTATATATCGTTAAACGAGCCCGAACGGGTAAACATGTTTGCCAAAGATAGATTTATCCGAGCTTTTTTCAAATGTCTTTTTCTGGATGAAAATGGACTGCCAAATCAAAAATTATGGTTTTATTTATTGGGCTAAATTTATTGCGTTCATATTTATTGAGACATTATGATTGAGACATATTTCAAGAGTCATATTTATTGAGACATAATTATTGAATCATTTTATTTGTAGCATTTTCATTGAGAGATATTTAATAAGCCATATTTATTCAGCCGTATTTTTTGCACCAAATTTATTGAGATATATTTATTGCCCCATATTTATTGCATAGTATTTATTATAACATCATTATTAAGCATTGAACAAGCCCTGATGGGGTAAACATGTTTGTCAATGGATAAATCATTCATAGCACTTTTTAATGGGCTTTTTGAGGATAAAAATAGACAACTGAATCCAGAGTTATGATCATATTTATTGAGTCATATTTAATGCGCCATATTTATTTTATCATATTTACTACACCATATTTACTAAGCCATATTTATTGAGGCAAAGTTATTGAGTCATATTTCTTATGCCATATTTATTGAGCAATATTTTTTGAGCCATATTTATTAAAGCATATTTATTACATCATATTTATTGTGTCATATTTATTGCGCCATATTTATTGTGCCTGATTGTTTTGCCATATTTATTGCACGTGATAAACGAGCCCGAATGGGTAAACCTGTTCGCCAATGGATAGACTTTTATGTGCTCTTTTTAATTTTCTTTTTCGGGCTAATAACCGACAATTGGATCATTGGCTTTTTCGGGATTTTTCGGGTTTTTTTGGGCTGATAACACCATATTTACTGTGTCATATTTATATAGTAATAAACAAGCCCAAATGGGTAAACCTTTTCCTCAATATATAGATAATTTCAAGCTCTTTTAAATGGGTTTTTTCAGGCGGAAAATGGACAACCGGAACAAAAGTTATGGTCATATTTATTGAGTCATATTTATTGCGCCATATTTCGTTGGCCATATATATTGAGCCATATTTACAGAGCTATATTTATTTGTGTCATATTTATTACGTCATATTTATATAGTGTTAAATGGGCTGATAGATTTTTCCGAGTTTTTTTGAAATGTCTTTTTCGGGATGAATATGGACAACGAAGATCAAAAATTATGTCTTTATTTATTGGGGAATATTTATTGTGTCATGTTTATTGAGCCATTATGATTGAGCCATATTTCATGAGTTATCTTTATTGAGACATAATTATTGAACCATATTTCTTGAAGCATTTTCATTAGAGATATTTAATAAGATATTTTTATTGAGCCATATTTATTATGCCAATTTTATTGAGAAATATTTATTGCGTCATTTTTATTTTGAAGCATTTATTATAATATATTTATTGAGTATTGAACGAGCCCGAGCGGGTAAACCTGTTCCCCAATGGATAAATCATTCTGATGTTTTTCAATGAGTTTTTTCGGGCTAAAAACGGACAACCGGAACAAAAGTTATGATCATATTTATTGAATCATATTTATTACGCCATATTTTCTTGGAAATATTTATTGAGCCATATTTATTAATATCATATTAATTGTGTTAAACCTATATAACATTAAATGAGCCTGAATGGGAAAATCTATTTGCTAACTGATAGATTTATCCGAGCACTTTTCAATAGGCTTTCCGGGGCTGAAAATGGACAACCGGATAAAAAAATATGGCTATATTTATTGTTCTATATTTATTGGGCTATATTTATTATGTCTATATTTATTGAGTCATATTTATTGAGCCATATTTTCTGAGCCATATTTATTGTGACATAATTATTGAGACCATGTTTCTTGTGGCATTTTCATTAAAATATATTTAATAAGCCATATTTATTGAGCCATGTTTATTATGCCAAATTTATTGAGATAAAGTTTTTCATCATATTTATTATGTAGTATTTATTATAACATATTTATTGAGTGTTGAATGAGTACCGAATGGGTAAACATGATTGTCATTGAATAAATCATTTAGAGCTATATTTATTATGTCATATTTATTTTGTCATATTTATTACGCCACATTTATTGTGTCATATTTATTGAGTACCAAACAAGCCCAAACAGGTAATCATGTTCACCAAGAGATAAATCATTTCGAGCACTTTTAAATGGGCCTTTCCTGTTTGAAAATGGATAACCAGAACAAAAATTATGGTCATATTTATTGAGTCATATTTATTGCGCTATATTTCTATTGACCATATTTATTGAGACATATTTATTGAGCTATATTTATTTGTGTCATATTTATTGCGTCATATTTATATAGCGTTAAACGAGCCCGAACCGGTAAACAGGTGTTTGACAAAGATAGATTTATCCGAGCTTTTTTCAAATGTCTTTTTCTGGATGAAAATGGACTGTCAGATCAAAAATTATGGTTTTATTTATTGGGCTAAATTTATTGCGTCATATTTATTAAGACATTATGATTGAGACATATTTCAAGAGTCATATTTATTGAGACATAATTATTGAATCATTTTATTTAAAGCATTTTCATTGAGAGATATTTAATAAGCCATATTTATTGAGCCGTATTTTTGCGCCAAATTTATTGAGATATATTTATTGCCCCATATTTATTGCATAGTATTTATTATAACATCATTATTGAGCGTTGAACAAGCCCGAGGGTAAATACTGTTTGCCAATGGATAAATCATTCAGAGCACTTTTTAATGTGCTTTTCTAGAATAAAAATATACAACTGAATCAAAATTTATGATCATATTTATTGAGTCATATTTAATGCGCCATATTTATTTTATCATATTTACTGCACCATATTTTCTAAGCCATATTTATTGAGACAAAGTTATTGAGTCATATTTCTTATGCCATATTTATTGAGCAATATTTTTTGAGCCATATTTATTAAAGCATATTTATTACATCATATTTATTGTGTCATATTTATTACGCCATATTTATTGCGCCTGATTTTTTTACCATATTTATTACGCGATAAACAAGCAACGAATGGGTAAACCTGTTCGCCAATGGATAGACTTTTATGTGCTCTTTTTAATTTCATTGGCTTTTTCAGCCTTTTTCGGGCTAATAACACCATATTTACTGTGTCATATTTATATAGTGATAAACAAGCCCAAACGGGTAAATCTATTCACCAATGGATAAATAATTTCGAGCTCTTTTAAATGGGCTTTTTCGGGCGAAAAACGGACAACAGTAACAAAAGTTATGGTTATATTTATTGAGCCATATTTATTGCGGCAAATGTTATTGTCTATATTTATTGAGCCATATTTACAGAGCTATATTTATTTGTGTCATATTTATTACGTCATATTTATATAGTGTTAAACGAGCCCGAACGGGTAAACCTGTTTGCCAAAGATAGATTTATCAGAGATTTTTTGAAATGTCTTTTTGGGATGAATATGGACAACGAGATCAAAAATTATTGCTTTATTTATTGGGCAATAATTATTGTACCATATTTATTGAGCCATTATGATTGAGCCATATTTTATGAGTCATTTTTATTGAGACATAATTATTGAGCCATATTTCTTGAAGCATTTTCATTAGAGATATTTAATAAGACATTTTTGTTGAGCCATATTTATTACATCAATTTTATTGAGAAATATTTATTGCGTCATTTTTATTTTGATGCATTTATTATAACATATTTATTGAGTGTTGAACGAACCCGAGCAGGTAAACTTGTTCCCCAATTGATAAGTCATTTAGAGGCTTTTCAATAAGTTTTTTCGGGCTGAAAACGGACAATCATAATAAAAGTTATGGTCATATTTATTGAATTATATTTATTGCGCCACATTTGCTTAGCCATATTTATTAAGTCATATTTACTGAGCCATATTTATTTATGTCATATTAATTGCGCCATATTTTTATATAGTCAAATGAGCCAGAACTGGAAAATCTATATGCTAAATGATTGATTTATCCGAGCACTTTTCAATAGGTCTTTCCGTGCAGCTGAAAATGGACAACCGGATCAAAAATTATGGCTATATTTAATATTCTATACTTATTGGGCTATATTTATAATGTTATATTTATTGAGTCATATTTATTGAGTCATATTTTTTGAGCCATATTTATTGAGACATAGTTATTGAGCCATGTTTTTTGTGGCATTTTCATTAAAAGATATTTAATAAGCCATATTTATTGAGCCATGTTTATTACGCCAAATTAGTTGAGATATATTTATTGCATCATATTTATTATGTAGTATTTATTATAACATATTTATTAAGTGTTGAATGAGCCCGGAATGGGTAAACATGATTGTCAATGGATAAATCATTTAGAGCTATATTTATTGTTCTATATTTATTGGGCTATATTTATTATGCCTATATTTATTTTATCATATTTATTACGTCACATTTATTGTGTCATATTTATTGAGTGTCAAATCAATCCCAAATAGGTAATTCATCTTCACCAATAGATAAATCATTTCGAGCACTTTTAAATGGGCATTTCCGGGCTGAAAATGAACAACCAGAACAAAAATTATGGTAATATTTATTGAGTCATATTTATTACACCATATTTATTTGGCTTTATTTATTGAGACATATTTATTGAGCTATATTTATTTGTGTTATATTTATTATGCCATATTTATATAGCGTTAAACGAGCCCGAACGTATAACCCTGTTTGCCAAATATAGATTTATCCGAGCTTTTTTCAAATGTCTTTTTCTGGATGAAAATGGACTACCTAGATCAAAAATTATGGTTTTATTTATTTGGATATTTTTATTACGTCTTATTTATTGAGCCATTATGATTGAGTCATATTTCAAAAGTCATATTTATTGAGACATAATTATTGAATCATATTTTTTGAATCATTTTCATCGAGAGATATTTAATAAGGCATATTAATTGAGAAATATTTTTTGCGCCAAATTTATTGAGATATATTTATTGCCCCATATTTATTGCGTAGTATTTATTATAATATATTTATTGAGGCGTTGAACGATCCCGAGTGTGTAAACCTTTTTGCCAATGGATAAATCATTCAGAGCACTTTTTAATGTGCTTTTCGCGATAAAAATAGACAACTGAATCAAAAGTTATGATCATATTTATTGAGTCATATTTAATGCGCCATATTTATTTTATCATATTTACTAAACCATATTTACTAAGCCATATTTATTGAGACTTATTTATTGAGTCATATTTCTTTTGCCATATTTATTGAGCAATATTTACTGAGCCATATTTATTAATTCATATTTATTACACATTATTTATTATGTCACTTTTTATTGCATCATATTTATTATGCCTGATGTTTTTGTGATATTTATTACGCGATAAACTAACCCAAATGGGTAAACCTATTCGCCAATGGATAGACCTTTATGTGCTCCTTATAATTGTCTTTTTCGTGTTGATAATCGACAACCTGATCATTGGCTTTTTCGGTCTTCTTTCGGAACTTTTTCGGGCTGATAAAGCCATATTTACTGTGTCATATTTATATAGTAACAAACAAGCACAAACGGGTAAACCTGTTCCACAATGTATAGATAATTTCGAGATCTTTTAAATCGGTTTTTTCGGGCGGAAAATGGACAATAGGAACAAAACTTATGGTCATATTTATTGAGTGATATTTATTGCGCCATATTTCGTTGGCCATATTTATTGAGTCATATTTACAAAGCTATATTTATT
The DNA here is from genome assembly GCA_039583875.1 of Platanthera guangdongensis. Lineage (NCBI taxonomy): Eukaryota > Viridiplantae > Streptophyta > Magnoliopsida > Asparagales > Orchidaceae > Platanthera > Platanthera guangdongensis. The sequence goes on along the minus strand of CM077155.1, from coordinate 102,394,200 downwards.
TGTGTCATATTTATTACGGCATATTTATATAGTGTTAAGCGATCCCAAATAGGTAAACCTGTTTGTCAAACATAGATTTATCTGATTTTTTTGAAATGTCTTTTTCGGGATAAATTTGGACAACGAGATAAAAAAATTATGTCTTTATTTATTAGGCAATATTTATTGTGTCATATTTATTGAGCCATTATGATGGAGCCATATTTCATGAGTCATCTTTATTGAGACATAATTATTAAATCATATTTCTTGAAGCATTTTCATTAGAGATTTTTAATAAGACATTTTTATTGAACCATATTTATTACGCCAATTTTATTGAGAAATTTTTATTCCGCCATTTTTATTTTGAAGCAATTATTATAATATATTTATTGAGTGTTGAACGAGCCCGGGCAAGTAAACCTGTTCCCCAATATATAAATAATTCTGATGTTTTTCAAAGAGTTTTTTCGGGCTAAAAACGGACAACCGGAACAAAAGTTATGATCATATTTATTGAATCATATTTATTGCGCCATATTTCCTTAGCCATATTTATTGAGCCATATTTACTGAGCCATATTTATTTATGTCATATTAATTGCGCCATATTTATATAGCGTTAAATGAGGCTGAACGGGAAAATCTATTTGCTAAATGATACATTTATCTGAGCACTTTCAATAGGCTTTCCAGGGATGAAAATGGACAATCGGATAAAAAATATGGTTATATTTATTGCTCTATATATATTGGGTTATATTTATTATGTCATTTTTATTGAGTCATATTTATTGAGCTATATTTTCTGAGCCATATTTATTGTGAAATAATTATTGAGATATGTTTCTTGTGGCATTTTCATTAAAATATATTTAATAAGCCATATTTATTGAGCCATGTTTATTATGCCAAATTTATTGAGATATATTTATTACGTCATATTTATCATGTAGTATTTATTATAACATATTTATTGAGTGTTGAATGAGCCCGAACGTGTAAACATGATTGTCAATGAATAAATCATTTAGAGTTATATTTATTATTCTATATTTATTGGGCTATATTTATTATGCCATATTTATTTTGTCATATTTATTACGGGTAAACCAATTTGCCAAAGATAGATCTATCCAAGCTTTTTTCAAATGTCTTTTTCTAGAAGAAAATGGACTGCCAGATCAAAAATTATTGCTTTATATATAGGGCTATATTTATTACACCATATTTATTCAGACGTTATGATTGAGACATATTTCAAGAGTCATATTTATTGAGACATGATTATTGAATCATTTTTCTTGAAGTATTTTCTTTGAGAGATATTTAATAAACAATATTTATTGAAACTTATTTTTTGCGCCAAATTTATTGAGTTATATTTATTGCCCCATATTTATATCGTAATATTTATTATAACATCATTATTGAGTGTTGAATGAGCCCGAGTGGGTAAACATGTTTGTCAATGGATAAATCATTCAAAGAGCACTTTTTAATGGGCTTTTCTAGAATAAAAATAGAACCCTGAATCCAAATTTATGATCATATTTATTGAGTCATATTTAATGAGCCATATTTATTTTATCATATTTAGAAAACTATATTTACAAAGCCATAATTATTGAGACTTAGTTATTGAGTCATATTTCTCGTGCCATATTTATTGAGCAATATTTTTTGAGATATATTTATTAATGCATATTTATTACACCATATTAATTATGTCATATTTATTACGTCATTTTTATTGCGCTTGATTTTTTTGCCATATTTATTGCGCGATAAATGAACCTGATTGAGTAAACCTATTCGCCAATAGATAGACCATTATGTGATATTTTTAATTGTCTTTTTCGGGCTGAAAACTGACAACCAGATCATTGGCTTTTTCGGACCGATAACGCCATATTTACTGTGTCATATTTATATAGTAATAAACAAGCCCAAATGGGTAAACCTATTCAGTAATGGATAGATAATTTCGAGCTCTTTTAAATGGGCTTTTTCGGGCGAAAAACGGACAACCAGAACAAAATTTATGATCATATTTATTGTGCCATATTTTGTTGCCCATATTTATTGAGACATGTTTTACAGAGCTATATTTATTTGCGTTATATTTATTACGCCATATTTATATAGTGTTAAACAAGTCTGAATGGATAAACCTGTTTGCCAAAGATAGATTTATCAGAGCTTTTTTGAAATATCTTTTTCGGGATGAATATGGACAACGAGATCAAAAATTATGGCTTTATTTATTGGGCAATATTTATTATGCCATATTTACTGAACCATTATGATTGAGCCATATTTCATGAGTCATCTTTATTGAGACATAATTATTGAACCATATTTCTTGAAGCATTTTCATTAGAGATATTTAATATGTCATTTTTATTGAGCCATATTTGTTACGTCAATTTTATTAAGAAATATTTATTGCATCATTTTTATTTTGATGCATTTATTATAACATATTTATTGAGTGTTGAACAAGCCCGAGCAGGTAAACTTGTTCCCAATTGATTAATCATTCAGAGAGCTTTTCAATGAGTTTTTTCAGACTGAAAATGGACAACCGGAAAAAAAATTATGGTCATATTTATTTAATCATATTTATTCCGCCATGTTTCCTTAGTCATATATATTAAGTCATATTTACTGAGTCATATTTATTTGTGTCATATTAATTGCGCCATATTTATATTGCTTCAAATGAGCCCGAACTGGAAAAATATGTTTGCTAAATGATAGATTTATCCGATCACTTTTCAATAGACTTTCTGTGGCTGAAAATGGATAACCGGATCAAAAATTATGGCTATATTTATTATTCTATGTTTTTTGGGCTATATTTATTATGCCATATTTATTGAGTCATATTTATTGAGTCATATTTATTGAGTCATATTTTTTGAGCCATATTTATTGAGACATAATTATTGAGCCATGTTTCTTGTGATATTTTCGTTAAAAGATATTTAATAAGCCATATTTTTTGAGCCATGTTTATTACAACAAATTAGTTGAGATATATTTATTACGTTATATTTATTATGTAGTATTTATTATAACATATTTATTTAGTGTTGAATGTGCCCGAACGGGTAAACATGATTGTCAATGGATAAATAATTTAGAGCTATATTTATTGTTCTATATTTATTGAGCTATATTTATTATGTCATATTTATTATACCATATTTATTATGTTATATTTATTGAGTGTCAAACAAGCACAAATAGGTAATCATGTTCACCAATAGATAAATCATTTTGAGCACTTTTAAATGGGCTTTTCCGGGCTGAAAATGGGCAACTAGAACCAAAATTATGGTCATAGTTATTGAATCATATTTATTGCGCCATATTTCTTTGGTCTTATTTATTGAACCATATTTATTGAGCTATATTTATTTATGTTATATTTATTGTGCCATATTTATATAGCGTTAAACGAGCCCGAATGGGTAAACCTGTTTTCCAAAGATAGATTTATCCGAGTTTTTTTCAAATGTCTTTTTCTGGATGAAAATGGACTACCAGATCAAAAATTATGTTTTTATTTATTGGGTTATATTTATTGTGACATATTTATTAAGCGATTATGATTGAGCCATATTTCAATAGTCATATTTATTGAGACATAATTATTAAATAATATTTCTTGTAGCATTTTCATCGAGAGATATTTAATAAAAGAAATTAATTGAGCCATATTTTTTGCGCCAAATTTATTGAGATATATTTATTGCCCCATATTTATTGCATAGTATTTATTATAATATATTTATTGAGAATTGAATGAGCACGATTGGGTAAACCTGTTTGTCAAATGATAAATCATTCAGAGCACTTTTTAATGGGCTTTTCGAGGATAAAAATGGACAACTGAATCAAAAGTAATGATCATATTTATTGAGTTATATTTAATGCGCCATATTTATTTTATCATATTTACTAAACCATATTTACTAAGCCATATTTATTGAGACTTAGTTATTGAGTCATATTTCTTGTGCCATATTTATTGAGCAATATTTTTTGAGCCATATTTATTAACGCATATTTATTACACCATATTTATTATGTCACTTTTTATTTCACCATATTTATTATGCCTGATTTTTTTGACATATTTATTATGCGATAAACGAGCCCGAATGGGTAAACCTGTTCGCCAATGGATAGAACTTTATGTGCTCTTTTTAATTGTCTTTTTCGGGCTGATAACCGACAACCTGATCATTGGCTTTTTCTGGCTTTTGCGGGCTTTTTCGGGCTGATAAAGTCATATTTACTGTGTCATATTTATATAGTAATAAATAAGCCCAAACAGGTAAATCTGTTCCCCAATATATAGATAATTTCGAGCTCTTTTAAATGAGTTTTTTCGGGCGGAAAACGGACAACCTGATCAAAAGTTATGGTCATATTGATTGAGTCATATTTATTGCACCATATTTCATTGGCCATATTTATTGAGCCTTATTTACAAAGCTATATTTATTTGTGTGATATTTATTACGCCAAATTTATATATAGTTAAATGAGCCCGAATAGGTAAATTTGTTTGTCAAAGATAGAATTATCCATATTTTTTTGAAATGTCTTTTTCGGGATGAATATGGACAATGAGATCAAAAATTTTGTCTTTATTTATTGGGAAATATTTATTGTGTCATATTCATTGAGACATTATGACTGAGCCATATTTCATGAGTCATCTTTTTTGAGACATAATTATTGAACCATATTTCTTGAAGTATTTACATTAGAGATAATTAATAAGACATTTTTATTGAGTCATATTTATTATGCCAATTTTATTGAGAAATATTTATTTCGCCATTTTTATTTTGAAGCATTTATTTTAATATATTTATTGAGTGTTGAACGAAACCGATCGGGTAAACCTGTTCCCCAATGGATAAATCATTCAAAGATTTTTCAATGAGTTTTTCGGGCTGAAAACGGACAACCGGAATAAAAGTTATGATCATATTTATTGAATCATATTTATTGCGCCATATTTCCTTGATCATATTTATTGTGCCATATTTACTAAGCCATTTTTATTTGTTTCATATTAATTGCGCCATATTTATATAATGATGAAAGAGCCTGAACGGTAAAATATATTTGCTAAATGAAAAATTTATCCGATCACTTTTAATAGGCTTTCCGGGGCTAAAAATGGACAACCGAATAAAAAAATATGGCTATATTTATTGTTCTATATTTATTGGATAATATTTATTATGCCATATTTATTAAGTCATATTTATTGAGGCATAATTTCTAAGACATATTTATTGTGACTTAATTATTGAGTCATGTTTTGTGTGGCATTTTCATTAAAATATTTTTAATACGCCATATTTATTGTGCCATGTTTATTAAGACAAATTTATTGAGATATATTTATTTTGTCATATTTATTATGTACTATTTATTATAACATATTTATTGAGTTTTGAATGAGCCCGAATGGGTAAACCTATTCCCCATTATGCCATTTTTATTTTCAACATTTATTATAATATATTTTTGAGTCTTGAACGAGCCCGAGCCGGTAAACATGTTCCCCAATGGATAAATCATTCAGAGGTTTTTCAATGTGTTTTTTCGTGCTGAAAACGGACAATCGGAACAAAAGTTATGATCATATTTATTGAATCATATTTATTGCGCCATATTTCCTTGCCCATATTTATTGAGCCATATTTACTAAGCCATATTTATTTATGTCATATTAATTGGGTAATATTTATATAGCGTTAAATGAGCCTGAACACGAAAATCTCTTTGCTAAATGATAGATTTATCCGAGCAATTTCCAATAGGCTTTCCGAGGCTGGAAGTGGACAATAGGATCAAAAATTATGGCAATATTTATTATTCTATATTTATTGGGCTATATTTATTATGCCATATTTATTGAATCATATTTATTGAGTAATATTGTCTGAGCCATATTTATTGTGACATAATTACTGAGCCATGTTTCTTATGGCATTTTCATTAAAATATATTTAATAAGCCATATTTATTGAGCCATGTTTATTATGCCAAATTTATTGAGATATATTTATTGCGTCATATTTATTAAGTAGTATTTATTATAACAAATTTATTGAGTATTGAATCAGCACGAAAGGGTAAACATGATTGTCATTGTATAAATCATTTAGAGCTATATTTGCTGAACAAGATTTATTATGCCATATTTATTTTTTCATATTTATTATGTCATGTTTATTTTGCCATATTTATTGAGTGTCAAACAAGCCCAAATAAGTAATCATGTTCACCAATAGATAAATTATTTCGAGTACTTTTAAATGGTCCTTTCCAGTTTGAAAATGGATAACCAGAACAAAAATTATGGTCATATTTATTGAGTCATATTTACTGTGCCATATTTCTGTGACCATATTTATTGAGCCATATTTATTGAGCTATATTTATTTGTGTCATATTTATTGCGCAGTATTTATGTAGTGTTAAACGAGCCCGAACGGGTAAACATATTTGACAAAGATAGATTTATCCGAGCTTTTTTCAAATGTCTTTTTCTGAATGAAAATGGACTGCCAGATCAAAAATTATGGTCTTATTTATTGGACTAAATTTATTGCGTCATATTTATTGAGACATTATGATTGAGACATATTTCAAGAGTCATATTTATTGAGAAAAAATTATTGAATCATTTTATTTGAAACATTTTCATTGACAGATATTTAATAAGCCATATTTATTGAGCCATTTTTTTGCGCCAAATTTATTGAGATATATTTATTGCCCCATATTTATTGCATAGTATTTATTATAACATCATTATTGAGCATTGAACAAGCCCGAGTGGGTAAACATGTTTGCCAATGGATAAATCATTCATAGCACTTTTTAATGGGCTTTTCTAGGATAAAAATATACAACTGAATCCAAATTTATGATCATATTTATTAAGTCATATTTAATACGCCATATTTATTTTATCATATTTACTAAACCATATTTACTAAGCCATATTTATTGAGTCTAAGTTATTGAGTCATATTTCTTGTGCCATATTTATTGAGCAATATTTTTTGAGCTATATTTATTAAAGCATATTTATTACATCATATTTATTGTGTCATATTTACTACGCCATATTTATTACGCATGATTTTTTTGCCATATTTATTACGCGATAAACGAGCAAGAATGGGTATACATGTTCGCCAATGGATAGACTTTTATGTCCTCTCTTTAATTGTCTTTTTCGGGCTGAAAACTGACAACCAGATCATTATCTTTTTTGACCTTTTTCAGGATAATAACGTCATATTTACTGTGTCATATTTATATAGTAATAAACAAGCCCAGACGGGTAAACCTATTCACGAATAGATAAATAATTTTGAGCTCTTTTAAATGAGCTTTTTTGGGGGAAAAATGAAAAATCGGAACAATAGTTATGGTCATATTTATTGAGCCATATTTATTGCGGCATATGTTGTTGGCCATATTTATTGAGCCATATTTATAGAGCTATATTTATTTATGTCATTTTTATTACGCCATATTTATATTGTGTTAAACGAGCCTGAACGTGTAAACCTGTTTGCCAACGATAGATTTATCTGAGATTTTTTTGAAATGTCTTTTTTGAGATGAATATGGATAACGAAATCAAAAATTATTGCTTTATTTATTGGGCAATATTTATTGTTCCATATTTATTGAGTAATTATGATTGAGCCCTATTTCATGAGTCATCTTTATTGAGACATAATTATTGAACCATATTTCTTGAAGCATTTTCATTAGAGATATTTAATAAGACATTTTTATTGAGCCATATTTATTACGTCAATTTTATTGAGAAATATTTATTGCGTCATTTTTTATTTTGATGCATTTATTATAACATATTTATTGAGTGAAGAACGAACCCGAGCAGGTAAACTTGTTCCCCAATTGATAAATCATTTATAGGCTTTTCAATGAGTTTTTTCGGGCTTAAAACGGACAACCGTAATAAAAGTTATGGTCATATTTATTGAATTATATTTATTGCGCCATATTTCAAATGGGCTTTTCCGGGATGAAAATGGACAACCAGAACAAAAATTATGGTCATATTTATTGAGTCATATTTATTGCACCATATTTATTTGGCTTTATTTATTGAGCCATATTTATTGAGCTATATTTATTTGTGTTATATTTATTATGCCATATTTATATAGCGTTAAACGAGCCCGAGTGGGTAAACCTGTTTGCAAAATTTAAATTTATCCGAGCTTTTTTCAAATGACTTTTTCTGTATGAAAATGGACTAACAGATCAAAAATTATGGTTTCATTTATTGTGCTATATTTTTACGCCTTATTTATTGAGCCATTATGATTGAGCCAGATTTCAAAAGTCATATTTATTGAGACGTAATTATTGAATCATATTTCTTGAAGCATTTTCATCAACAGATATTTAATAAAGCATATTAATTGAGCCATATTTTTTGCGACAAATTTATTGAGATATATTTATTGCCCCATATTTATTGAGTAGTACGTATTATAATATATTTATTGAGCGTTGAACGAGCCCGAGTGGGTAAACCTTTTTGCCAATGGATAAATCATTCAGAGCACTTTTTAATGGGCTTTTCGATGATAAAAATAGACAACTTAATCAAAAGTTATGATCATATTTATTGAGTCATATTTAATGCGCCATATTTATTTTATCATATTTATTAAACCATATTTACTAAGCCATATTTATTGAGACTTAGTTATTGAGTCATATTTCTTGTGCCATATTTATTGAGCAATATTTTTTGAGCTATATTTAGTAATTCATATTTATTACACCATATTTATTGTGTCATTTTTAATTGAGTCATATTTATCATGCCTGATTTTTTTGCCATATTTATTGCACGATAACTGACTCTGAATGGGTAAACCTGTTTGCGAATGGATAGACTTTTATGTGCTCTTTATAATTTTCTTTTTCATGTTGATAACCGACAACCTAATCATTGGTTTTTTCGGGATTCTTCGGGATTTTTCGGGGTTTTTCGGGATGATAACACCATATTTATTGTGTCATATTTATATAGTAATAAACAAGCACAAACGGGTAAACCTGTTCCCTAATGTATAGATAATTTCGAGATCTTTTAATTGAGTTTCTTTAGGCGGAAAATGGACAAGCAAAACAAAAATTATGGTCATATTTATTGAGTCATATTTATTGCGTCATATTTCGTTGCCATATTTATTGATTCATATTTATAGAGCTATATTTATTTGTGTCATATTTATTACGCCATATTTATATAGTGTTAAACAATCCTGAATAGGTAAACCTGTTTGCCAAAGATAGATTTATCCGAGTTTTTTTGAAATGTCTTTTTTGGGATGAATATGGACAATGAGATCAAAAATTGTCTTTATTTAATGGGCAATATTAATTTTGTCATATTTATTGAGCCATTATGATGGAGCCATATTTCATGAGTTATCTTTATTGAGACATAATTATTGAACCATATTTCTTGAAATATTTTCATTAGAGATTTTTGATAAGATATTTTTATTGAGAGATATTTATTACGCCAATTTTATTGAAAAATATTTATTGCGTCATTTTTATTTTGAACCATTTATTATAATATATTTATTGAGTGTTGAACGAGCCCGAGCGGGTAAACCTGTTCCCCAGTGGATAAATCATTCTGATGTTTTTCAATGAGTTTTTTCGGGCTAAAAACGGACAACCGGAACAAAAGTTGTGATCATATTTATTGAATCATATTTATTGCTCCATATTTCCTTGGCCATATTTATTGAGCCATATTTACTGAGCCATATTTATTTATGTCATATTAATTGCGCCATATTTATATAGCGTTAAATGAGCGTGAATGGGAAAATCTATTTGCTAAATGATAGATTTATCTGAGCACTTTCAATAGGCTTTCCGGGGCTGAAAATGGATAACTGCATAAAACAATATGGCTATATTTATTGTTATATATTTATTGGGCTATATTTATTATGCCATATTTATTGAGTCATATTTATTGAGCCATATTTTCTGAGACATATTTATTGTGACATAATTATTGAGCCATGTTTCTTGTGGCATTTTCATTAAAATATATTTAATAAGTCGTATTTATTGAGCCATGATTATTATGTCAAATTTATTGAGATATATTTTTTGCGTCATATTTATTATGTAGTATTTATTATAATATATTTATTGAGTATTGAATGAGCACGAACGGGTAAACATGATTGTCATTGGATAAATCATTTATAGCTATATTTATTAGCAAAAATTTATTATGTCATATTTATTATATCATATTTATTACGCCATATTTATTGTGTCATATTTATTGAGTGTCAAACTAGACCAAATGGGTAATCATGTTCACCAATAGATAAATCATTTCGAGCACTTTTAAAAGGGACTTTCCGATTTGAAATTGGATAACCGGAACAAAAATTATTCTCATATTTATTGAGTCATATTTATTGCACCATATTTCTATTACCTTATTTATTGAATCATATTTATTGAGCTATATTTATTTGTGTCATATTTATTGCACCATATTTATATAGCGTTAAACGAGCTCGAACGGCTAACATATGTGCCAAAGATAGATCTATCTAAGTTTTTTTCAAATGTCTTTTTCTAGAAAAAAATGGACTGCCAAATCAAATATTATGGCTTTATTTATTGGGCTATATTTATTGCACCATATTTATTCAAACGTTATGATTGAGACATATTTCAAGAGTAATATTTATTGAGACATAATTATTGAATCATTTTTCTTGAAGCATTTTCATTGAGAGATATTTAATAAAACATATTTATTGAGCCGTATTTTTTTCCCCAAATTTATTGAGATATTTTTATTGCCCCATATTTATATCATAATATTTATTATAACATCATTATTGAGTGTTGAACGAGCCCGAGTGGGTAAACATGTTTGTCAATGGATAAATCTTTCAGAGCACTTTTTAATGGGCTTTTCCAGAATAAAAACAAACAACTGAATCCAAATTTATGATCATATTTATTGAGTCATATTTAATGCGGCATATTTATTTTATCATATTTACAAAACTATATATACAAAGCCATATTTATTGAGAATTAGTTATTGCGTCATATTTCTCGTGCCATATTTATTAAGCAATATTTTTTGAGCCATATTTTTAATGCATATTTATTACACCATATTTATTTTGTCATATTTATTACGATATATTTATTGCGCCAGATGTTTTTGCCATATTTTTTGCGCGATAAATGAGCCTGAATGGGTAAACCTATTCGCCAATGGATAGACCTTTATGTGCTCTTTTTAATTATCTTTTTAGGGCTAAAAACCGACAACGAGATAATTGGCTTTTTCGGGCCGGTAACGCCATATTTACTGTGTCATATTTATATAATAATAAACAAGCACAAATGGGTAAACCTGTTCAGCAATGGACAGATAATTTCGAGCTCATTTAAAGAGCTTTTTCGGGCGAAAAACGGACAACCGGAACAAAAGTTATGATCATATTTATTACGCCATATTCCGTTGGCCATATTTATTGAGCCATATTTTATAGAGATATATTTATTTGTGTTATATTTATTAAGCTATATTTATATAGTGTTAAACAAGCTCGAACGGGTAAACCTGTTTGCTAAAGATAGATTTATCAGAGCTTTTTTGAAATGTCTTTTTCCGGATGAATATGGACAACGAGATCAAAAATTGTTGCTTTATTTATTGGGCAATATTTATTGTGCCATATTTAGTGAGCCATTATGTTTGAGCCATATTTCATGAGTCATCTTTATTGAGACATAATTATTGAACCATATATCTTGAAGCATTTTCATTAGAGATATTTAATATGACATTTTTATTGAGCCATATTTGTTACGTCAATTTTATTGAGAAATATTTATTGCGCCATTTTTATTTTGGTGCATTTATTATAACATATTTTTGAGTGTTGAACGAGCCCGAGCAGGTAAACTTGTCCCCCAAATGATAAATCATTCAGAGAGCTTTTCAATGAGTTTTTTCGGACTGAAAACGGACAACCGGAAAAAACGTTATAGTCATATTTATTGAATCATATTTATTCTGTCATATTTCCTTGGTCATATTTATTAAGTCATATTTACTGAGCCATATTTATTTATGTCATATTAATTGTGTCATATTTATATAGCATTAAATGAGCTCGAACTGGAAAATCTATTTGCTAAATGATAGATTTATCCGAGCACTTTTCAATAGACTTTCCGTGACTGAAAATGGACAACCGGATCAAAAATTATGGCTATATTTATTATTCTATATTTTTTGCGCTATACTAATTATGTCATATTTATTGAGTCATATTTATTGAGTCATATTTATTGAGTCATATTTTTTGAGCCATATTTATTGAGACATAATTATTGAGCCATGTTTCTTGTGGTATTTTCATTAAAAGATATTTAATAAGCCATATTTATTGAGCTATGTTTATTACGGCAAATTAGTTGAGATATATTTATTATGTCATATTTATTATGTAGTATTTATTATAACATATTTATTCAGTGTTGAATGAGCCCGAACGGGTAAACATGATTGTCAATGGATAAATTATTTAGAGCTATATTTATTGTTCTATATTTATTAGGCTATATTTATTATGGCATATTTATTTTGTCATATTTATTATATAATATTTATTGTGTCATATTTATTGAGTGTCAAACAAGCACAAACAGGTAATCATGTTCACCAATAAATAAATCATTTCGAGCACTTTTAAATGGACTTTTCCGGGCTGAAAATAGACAACCAGAGCAAAAATTATGGTCATATTTATTGAGTCATATTTATTACGCCATATTTCTTTGGTCTTTTTATTAAGCCATATTTATTGCGCTATATTTATATGTTATATTTATTGTGTCATATTTATATAGCGTTAAACGAGCTCGACGGGTAAACCTGTCTTTTTCTGGATGAAAATGGACTAGCAGATCAAAAATTATATTTTTATTTATTGGGCTATATTTATTGCGACATATTTATTGAGCCAATATGATTGTGCCATATTTTAAGAGTCATATTTATTGAGACGTAATTATTGAATCATATTTCATGAAGCATTTTCATCGAGAGATATTTAATAAACCATATTAATTGACCCATGTTTTTTGCGCCAAATTTATTGAAATATATTTATTGCCCCATATTTATTGTATAGTATTTATTATAATATATTTATTGAGCGTTGAATGAGCCCGAATGGGTAAACCTATTTGTCAATGGATAAATCATTCATAGCACTTTTTAATATGCTTTTCGAGGATAAAAATAGACAACTGAATCAAAAGTTATGATCATATTTATTGATTCATATTTAATGCACCATATTTATTTTATCATATTTACTAAACCATATTTACTAATCCATATTTATTGAGACTTAGTTATTGACTCATATTTCTTGTGTCATATTTATTGAGCAATATTTTTTGAGCCATATTTATTAACGCATATCTATTACACCATATTTATTGTGTCACATTTTATTGCGTCATATTTATTGCGCCTTATTTTTTTGACATATTTATTACGCGATAAACGAACCTGAATGGGTAAATCTGTTCGCCAATGGATAGAATATTATGTGCACTTTTTAATTATCTTTTTCGGGCTGATAACCGACAACCTGATCATTGGTTTTTTCGGGCTTTTTCGGGCTGATAAAGCCATTTTTACTGTATCATATTTATATAGTAATAAATAAGCCCAAACGGGTAAACCTGTTCCCCAATGTATAGATAATTTCGAGCTGTTTTAAATGAGTTTTTTTGGGAGAAAAACAGACAACCGGAACAAAACTTATGATTATATTTATTGAGTTATATTTATTGCGGCATATTTCATTGGCCATATTTATTGAGCCATATTTACAGAGCTATATTTATTTGTGTCATATTTATTACGTCATATTTATATAGTGTTAAATGAGCCCAAATAGGTAAACCTGTTTGCCAAAGATAGATTTATCCGAGTTTTTTTGAAATGTCTTTTTCGGGATGAATATGGACAACGAGATCAAAAATTATGTCTTTATTTATTGTTCAATATTTATTGTGTCATATTTATTGAGCCATTATGATTGAGCCACATTTCATGAGTCATCTTTATTGAGATATAATCATTGAACCATATTTCTTGAAGCATTTACATTAGAGATATTTAATAAGACATTTTTATTGAGCCAAATTTATTACGCTATTTTTATTGAGAAATATTTATTGCACCATTTTTATTTTGAAGCATTTATTATAATATATTTACTGAGTGTTGAACGAGACCGAGCGGGTAAACCTATTCCCCAATGGATAAATCATTTAGAGCTTTTTCAATGAGTTTTTTCGGCCTGAAAACCGACAATTAGAACAAAAGTTATGATCATATTTATTGAATCATATTTATTGCGCTATATTTCCTTGGCCATATTTATTGAGCCATATTTACTGAGCCATATTTATTTATGTCATATTAATTGCGCCATATTTATATAATGTTAAAACAGCCTGAATGGGAAAATATATTTGCTAAATGATAGATTTATTCGAGCACTTTTAATAGGCCTGCCGGGGCTAAAAATGGACAACCGGATAAAAAAATATGGATATATTTATTGGGCTATATTTATTATGCCATATTTATTGAGTCATATTCATTGAGCCATATTTTCTGAGCCATATTTATTGTGACATAATTATTGATCCATGTTTCGTGTGGCATTTTCCTTAAAATATTTTTAATAAGCCATATTTATTGTGTCATGTTTATTACACTAAATTTATTGAGATATATTTATTGTGTCATATTTATTATGTAGTATTTATTATAACATATTTATTGAGTGTTGAATGAGCCCGAATGGGTAAACTTATTCCCCATTGTGCCATTTTTGTTTTGAAGCATTTATTATAATATATTTATTTAGTGTTGAACGAGCCCGAGCGGGTAAACCTATTCCCCAATTAATAAATCATTTAGAGGATTTTTAATGAGTTTTTTCGGGCTGAAAACGGACAATCGGAACAAAAGTTATGATCATATTTATTGAATCATATTTATTGTGCCATATTTCTTTGGCCATATTTATTTAGCCATATGTACTGAGCCATATTTATTTGTGTCATATTAATTGGGTCATATTTATATAACGTTAAATAAGCCTGAACATGAAAATTTATTTGCTAAATGATAGATTTATCCGAGCACTTTTCAATAGACTTTCCGAGGCTGGAAGTGGACAATCGGATCAAAAATTATGGCAATATTTATTGTTCTATATTTATTGGGCTATATTTATTATGCCATATTTATTGAGTCATATTTATTGAGCAATATTTTCTGAGCCATATTTATTATGACATAATTATTGAGCAATGTTTCTTATGGCATTTTCATTAAAATATATTTAATATGCCATATTTATTGAGCCATGTTTATTTTGGCAAATTTATTGAGATATATTTATTGCGTCATATTTATTATGTACTATTTATTATAATAAATTTATTGAGTATTGAATCAGCACCAACGGGTAAACATGATTGTTATTGGATAAATCATTTAGACCTATATTTATTGAACAAGATTTATTATGTCATATTTATTTTTTTCATATTTATTACGCAATATTTATTGTGCCATATTTATTGAGTGCCAAGCAAGCCCAAACAGGTAATCATGTTCACCAATAGATAAATCATTTCGAGCACTTTTAAATGGGCCTTTCCTGTTTGAAAATGGACAAGCAGAACAAAAATTATGTTCATATTTATTGAGTCATATTTATTGCATCATATTGCTGTTACCTTATTTATTAAGCTATATTTATTGAGCTATATTTATTTGTGTCATATTTATTGCGCCATATTTATATAGCGTTAAACGAGCATGAACGGGTTAACCTGGTTGCCAAAGATAAATTTATCCGAGCTTTTTTCAAATGTCTTTCTCTAGAAGAAAATGGACTGTCAGATCAAAAATTATGGCTTTATTTATTTGGCTATATTTATTGCGCCATATTTTTTGAGACATTATGATTGAGACATATTTCAAGTGTCATATTTATTGAGACATAATTATTGAATCATTTTTCTTGAAGCATTTTCATTGAGAGATATTTAATAAGCCATATTTATTGAGCCGTATTTTTGGGGCCAAATTTATTGAGATATATTTATTGCCCCATATTTATTTCATAGTATTTATTGTGGAAACCACCCGTCACCACACATCTTCCCAAAACACCGAGGTGATGGTAAGGGGGGACGGGGGTACATGAACACAAAGGATCGCCTGCTACAGGCGATGTGGGACTAAGCCCAATCACAGGACCGCGGGGATATTCCGCCACACAATGGGGCCCACCGGGGTCAACACCTAGACCTGGAATGCGATGGGGAAAGCCCAAACATGCAGTCCCACACACACGTGTCCTGCTGGCTAATATAATCTCAACACACTCCCGCAGCAGGACAACCTGCCTCTGATACCATGTGGAAACCACCCGTCACCACACATCTTCACAAAACCCCGAGGTAATGGTAAGGGGGGACGGGGGTACATGAATACAAAGGATCGCCTACTGTAGGCGATGTGGGACTAACCCCAACCACAGGACCGCGGGGATATTCCTCCACACAAGGGGGCCCACCGGGGTCAACACCCAGACCTGGAACGCGATGGGGAAAGCCCAAACATGCGGTCCCACACACACGTATCCTGCTGGCTAATATAATCTCAACATTTATTATAACATCATTATTGAGAATTGAATGAGCCCGAGTGGGTAAACATATTTGCCAATGGATAAATCATTTAGAGCACTTTTTAATGGTCTTTTCCTGAATAAAAATAGATAACTGAATCCAAATTTATGATCATATTTATTGAGTCATATTTAATGCGCCATATTTATTTTATCATATTTACTAAACCATATTTACAAAGCCATATTTATTGAGACTTAGTTATTAAGTCATATTTCTCGTGCCATATTTATTGAGCAATATGTTTTGAGCCATATTTATTAATGCATACTTATTGTGTCATATTTATTGCTCCATATTTATTTCGACTGATTTTTTTATCATATTTAATGTGCGATAAACGAGCCCGAATGGGTAAACCTGTTTTCCAATGGATAGACCTTTATGTTCTCTTTTTAATTGTCTTTTTCGGGCTGATAATCGACAATCAGATCATTGGCTTCTTCGGGCTTTTTCGGGCCGATAACGCCATATTTACTGTGTCATATTTATATAGTAATAAACAAGCCTAAATGGGTAAACCTGTTCACTAATGGATAGATAATTTCGAGCACTTTTAAATGGACTTTTTCGGGCAAAAAACGGACAATCGGAACAAAAGTTATGGTCATATTTATTGAGTCATATTTATTGCGCCATATTTTGTTGGCCATATTTATTGAGCCATATTTTACAGAGCCATATTTATTTTTGTCATATTTATTACGCCATATTTATATAGTGTTAAACGAGCCTGAACGGGTAAACCTGTTTGTCAAAGATAGATTTATCCGAGTTTTTTTGAAATGTCTTTTTCGGGATGAATATGGACAACAAGATCAAAAATTATTGCTTTATTTATTAGGCAATATTTATTGTGCCATATTTATTGAGCCATTATGATTGAGCCATATTTCATGAGTCATCTTTATTGAGACAAAATTATGGAACCATATTTATTGAAACATTTTCATTAGATATATTTAATAAGACATTTGTATTGAGCCATATTTATTACGCCAATTTTATTAAGAAATATTTATTGCGCCATTTTTATTTTGAAGTATTTATTATAACATATTTATTGAGTGTTGAACGAGCCCGAGCATGTAAACTTGTTCCCCAATTGATAAATCATTTAGAGGTCTTTTAAATGTGTTTTTCGGGCTAAAAATGGACCATTGGAACAAAAGTTATGGTCATATTTATTGAATCATATTTATTGCGCCATATTTCCTTAGCCATATTTATTAATTAATATTTACTGAGCCATATTTATTTGTGTCATATTAATTATGCCATATTTATATGGCGTTAAATGAGCCCGAACTGAAAAATCTTTTTGCTAAATGATAGATTTATCCGAGCACTCTTCAATATGCTTTCCGGGGCTGAAAATGGACAACCGGATCAAACATTATGGTTATATTTATTGTTCTATATTTATTAGGCTATAGTTATTATGAGATATTTATTGAGTCATATTTATTGAGTCATATTTTTGAGCCATATTTACTGAGATATAATTATTGAGTCATGTTTCTTGTGGCATTTTCATTAAAGATATTTAATAAGCCATATTTATTGAGTCATGTTTATTACGCCAAATTTGTTGAGATATATTTATTGCGTCATATTTATTATGAAGTATTTATTATAACATATTTATTGAGTGTTGAATGAGCCCGAACGGATAAACTTGATTGTTAATGTATAAATCATTTAGAGCTATATTTATTGTTCAATATTTATTTTGCTATATTTATTATGTCATATTTATTTTGTCATACTTATTATGGCACATTTATTGTGTCATATTTTTTGATTGTCAAATAAGCCCAAATAGATAATCATGTTCAACAATAGATAAATCATTTCGAGCAATTTTAAATGTGCTTTTTTGCCCTGAAAATGGACAACCAGAACAAAAATTATGGTCATATTTATTGAGTCATATTTATTACGCTATATTT
This sequence comes from Platanthera guangdongensis, assembly GCA_039583875.1. Classification (NCBI taxonomy): domain Eukaryota; kingdom Viridiplantae; phylum Streptophyta; class Magnoliopsida; order Asparagales; family Orchidaceae; genus Platanthera; species Platanthera guangdongensis. The sequence continues at coordinate 102,375,358 of CM077155.1, read as the reverse complement.
CTTTGGCCTTATTTATTTAGCCAAATTTATTGACCTATATTTATTTGTGTTATATTTATTGCGCCGTATTTATAGAGCGTTAAACGAGCCCGAACGGGTAAACCTATTTGTCAAAGATAGATTTATCCGAGCTTTTTTCAAATGTTTTTTTCAGGATGAAAATAGACTACTAGATCAAAATTTTTTTTTTATTTATTAGGCTATATTTATTGTGTCATATTTATTGAGCCATTATGATTGAGCCATATTTCAAGAGTCATATTTATTGAGACGTAATTATTGAATCATAATTCTTGAAGCATTTTCATCGAGAGATATTTAATAAGTCATATTTATTGAGCCATATTTTTTGCGCCAAATTTATTGAGATATATTTATTGCCCCATATTTATTACGTAGTATTTAATATAACATATTTATTGAGCATTGAACGAGCCCGAGTGGGTAAACCTATTTTCCTATGGATAAATCATAAAGAGCACTTTTTAATGTGCTTTTCGAGGATAAAAATAGATAACTGTGAAAGTGTGAGCTAGATCTGATATACTCTAGAGGGGTGGTGAATAGAGTATGGTGCTTAAAAACTTTTTACAACAGTTGTTGTAATCTGAGTGAACAGGGAAGCAAATATTAAATCTAATCACAGAAACTATCTAATCACAAAGCAACCTACAGAAGAAATTAATCACAGATCCTAACTAATCACAGATCAATCACAACCAGGAACAAAAATAAATACAAGCAAGCCAGAAGACACAAGGAGCTATAGTGGTTCCCCTAAACTTGGGTACATCCACTCTTCTACCACCCTAGGTAGGAATCCACAGCAGGATGAGTTGATCAGGTGTCCTGGGCACCAATGAGCTTTTGATAAGATGCTCAAAAACCAAATCAGATTTTTTGAACAGGTGTCTTGCCACCAATGAGCTTTTGATAAGGTGCTCAAAAACCAAGCACAAACTTTTGAAGGGAGTTTGAAAAACCCTTTACAGAGATGGGGATGAGAGAGTAATGAAAGTCTTCTCTTTCTCCAAGCAGCTGAGAAGACTATGTGGATATAGATGTTATCAAAGCTCCCCCTGAGTTCTTGAGATGTTCAGGAAATGAAGATTTGCTGTAGGGTGATAGGCCTTCAGAAGTTGATCTCCAGCAAATGATGATTTCAACAACAGCTGAAATGTTAGGTGTTTGGAGTCTTGAATGAAGATGGCCTTGAACACTTGAATTAACAGAGATCTGAATATTTCAGTTGGTTGATCTCCTTGGTTGTGTGTTCTTTTATGAATTCTTTTTAGACAGAGAATATCTACAACTCTTTCTCTTTTTCTCTTGTGAACAGTTGATATTCAGAAAGATGTTGTTCTAGAGAAAATTTTTGTTCCTGTTCTTCTTGTTCTGCTTATCTGTGTTATGAGAGAGATTCAAAAAACTTGTGTTTTATTCCCTGGTTTTGAATAGAAGATGATCCTCTGTCAAGAATAGCTGTTGTCCTGTCATTAAATGACTTCCTTAATTGCAATTGTCTTCTGGGGGAAAGTCCAAAGAAACATTCCTTGATAATCCCTTGAAACTTGGTCCAGAATAAATGAAAACGGCTACAAAATCTTCTGAATTAATTGCTGAGAATAACACCTTAACTGTTCTGAATTTGAATCTTGAAAATCATTTACCTCTTCAGAAAAACGTCAAACTGAGCTATACTATCGTTGAACTGAGCTCAGTGATTTGGACTTATACAGCAACAGAGATCGTCGATCTGAGCTCAACTATCGTCGAACTGATCTCAGAGATAGAGAATCAATACTGGAGTCAAGATCGTCGAACTGAGCTCGAAGATCGTCGAATGGAGTTCGACGATTTGTTGAATTTGAGCTCAGCGATCGTCGAATGGAGTTCGACGATCCGTCGAAGTTGAGCTAGACGATCGTCGATTGGAGTTCGACGATTCGTCGTACTGAGCTCGACGAAATGACTTAGTCTCCAAACTGAAAAACCTTGGTCTTGAGGGCAGCTTCCATACCTAACTACTAACCCTTAGACTCAATTCTAATTGAACTTTAGATCTATACAAGGAGGTCAAAAACAAGTTTCCTAAAGATATAGTGATCCTGACCCAAATTAGTAATAGGGTGTTCCAACAATCTCCCCCTATTTGGGTTAGGATTACTATTTACAGAACTTGGAAAAATTAAAGAACAGCATACAAAGTAACAATAAACAACAACAAGCAGAATCACAGATATATATTATCTCAGACAGAAATCAGAAATCAGAATCATTGTCACCTTACAGAATTATTTCTTCTCCTTGCTCTTTATAAGTTTAATTTCTCTATTAGGATTGAGAGCTTCTTTCTTTGACCTTCTGTCATCAGCTGCACCTAAGGAAGTTTGTTGTTTGGGCCTTGGTACCACAGCTTCAGGATGCAGCTCCATATATCTTTCAGAATCAAAGAATTTGCTTGAGGCATATCTTTCAAGTTCCTTCTTTCTTTGTTCAGATAATGTAGTAATGCTTGAGGTGTCCTTGCCTTGCTCTCTGCCTTTCTTGATTTGATCTAAGGCAGCTAACTCTTTCATCCTGGCAGTCCAAGCAGTAGGATTATTTTCTGGATCTTCAAAGGGCACTAGAGGCTCATATCTGTTAGAAGGATTATCTTGAGGAGCTCTGGATGAGACTACTTCTTTTAACTTATAGGGAAAAGGGCCTGAAGTTATATCTGATGAAGCTTGTCCTTCCCTGGAGTATGGATGTTGTCTAGAATAGCCTTTAGAGTAGACTTGGAATTCCCTTTGGCTTCCTCTATAACTTCTCTCCTTGATTGAGAACCTTTGGACTGCCCTCCCCTATATTGAGATCTTGCATGAGGTTGATAGGGGGTTTGGCTTTTAGCAGAAGGATGAGTAGCTGAGCTTCCACATGCACCTGCATCAGGAGGAGGGGGTGGAGGAGGATGAGGATGATGAAACTGAGAAGATCCTTTCTCTTATTTCCTTTTCTTCTTCATGTCTTTCAATTGGTTCTTGGAATACAGCATCCAATATTTAGTAATGGCGCAGTCATGAAGAATGTAATAAGAAATATCATTAGTGTCCTTTACTTTGGCTGGAGGCACCCTTTTCATAGCTTTGCTCCTTGCCTTTCTTTTCCTGGCTATGGTGCTAGAAGAATCATCAGAATCAGTCCTGAATTCATCACTTTCAGATCTTTGCTCATCATATAAAGCATCAATCTGTTTCATATAATCTTTTTGAAGTTGGGTTGGAGCAGATGAAACAGCAGTTGTAGCAGCAGCAGATACAACAGACATAGTACTCGCAGATATTGTAGCAGCAGTAGTAGCAACAACAGACACAGAGCTTTCTAGAGCAATACTTGCAGAAGATATAGCAGTAGTAATATCAGCAGTAACTGGAGCAGTAACAGATTCAGAGAAAACTGTTTCAGAAACACTACTTTTAGATACAAGAACCTCAGCATCAGTAATAACAGCAGGAATAATAGTAGGCTCAAAATCATATGCCTCTGTGATCTGCATATCCTTAGAGATTAACTCATCAGCAGCATCAGAACAAACAGACAGCTCAGCAGCATTTACAGCAGTAAGATCACTAGGAACAGAAGGCTCAGCAGGAGTAGCAGCAGCAACAGAACTAGCAGCATAAACTGAAGGTACAAAAGAATTTATAACACTGGTGTCACAACTTGAGAAGGGCACAATGGCCTTAGAGAGATCCTCTGAGGGCTGGACTGCAACATTCTCTGGAAGACAACTGAAATAAATTGAATCAAAATCTCAGAGCAGGGACCTGAGGTCTACTGAAAAGACAGCAACTTGAGGAGTTGAAACTGGAGCTTGTGTAGAAGGAACATCAGCAGCAGCAGCAGGGACTGAAGAAATGGCAGCAGCAGCAGCAGCAGGGAATTTAACTTCATATGGCAGCTCCCCCTGCCTGGATTCAGAGAAAGCTGGATCAAGGCACCCAAATGAAGGGATTGCCCGAGGAAAGAGAGAAGATAGCCTGGCAGAGAGGGCTGCAACTGACTGAAGAAGTGGAGCCAAGGAGGTCTCCAGGAGAAGTGACAGCCCGGGAGCTATCAGTTCATACAGTTGGTCAACTAGGGCTGGAATATCTACATGCTCAATAAGAACTTGAGCAGAGGTAGAGGATGGAGGTGGAGCAACAGGTGATGTTGGAGGAGAGCTGGTGCATGGTAGAAGGGAAGGTTGAGGTGTGGGGATTGTGGAAATGGAAGACAATGGTATGGAGATAGAGGGTGTTAAGGTGGGTTGATCAATAATGTCTTGTAGAAGCTGTTGGTATGATGTAGATGAGGAGGTGGCTCAGGATGGGATGAAGGTGAATCATCCATAAAGGAATCATCTAGAAGATTGAATGAGGGAATGTTGGAGTATGTGTCAATGTCTAGTGGAGGGTAGTGGTGTAATGGATGGAATATTTCTTCTGTTATTGGAAAAGTTGGAATGGGCGATGGAATTGATGTTGGAGATGGGCTGGAAATAATGATTGTGGATGAAATTTGAATGGTGGATGGAACTGGAGGGGATGGAATAAGAGTTGGAGGAGGAGAAGAAGCAGCATGCAAGTCTTCTGCAGGGGCAGAGACTTGAGGGGAAGTGACTGTTACAGTCCTTGTGCCTGAAGTTGTTCTTGCAGAGGGCCTGCTGGGCTTTGTTATCTACCTGTCCCATTTGCCAAAGAGTGCACAGGACAGCCTCTTTGAGGCATTGATATGCATCCTAGAAGATACAAGTAGGGCAGGGCATCTGTTGTGAAGAAAGAGCCCTAAGATCCTCCCATAATTCACAAAGTTCTTGTCGATTTTCTTCTTGATCAGGTCAAAGAAGACCTCTCCACAATGGCTCCCATCAAGCACAGCTGATACCTAGAGATAGTATCATGAGCTGAATGCTTGGCTAGCAGAACCTTGCCCACTACATCAGCTAAGAACCTGTATTCAACAGCTAGGTTATTTTTCAGCAATTTGCTAGGGTAAGCATCAGAATGACCCATTCTTGCAAGTAAATCAGAAAATTCCTTTCTAGATAACCCAGCAGAATCTCTTCCAGAACTTAACTCAAAAACCTCTGTCAGAATGGCAGGAGTCAAAGGTACCTGGGTTCCAGAAATGGAACCAACCACTGTATTTTGGTCCTGGTTGTGGGCAGTGTAGACCCACTCCTTAATCTCATCAGTAGCCAACTTGATTCTTGTGGAGATGATGGCAGCAAGCTTCTGCTCCTTGAATAGTTCCAGAATGTCTTGAAAACCCCGATTAGTGGTGCTGAAAGACTCCATATCTATATCGAATCCAGCATCGAATTTCATTGCGGCTAGAACGGCAATAGAGACGGCCATGGTTACCTACAAAAATCAACAATCAAAACGACCAAGTGTAGAGATGTTTGGAGGGAAAGAGAATTTTTGCAGAGAGATTGAAAGCGCAAAAGGAGAACGATGGCCGAAAAATGAATTTTATATTAGAGTTCGACGCAGAAAAGGAAAGATCGTGGAACTCAGTTCGACGATCCGGGCTTCTAAAGGAATCTGAAGAGTCTTCAATATCGTCGATCTCCGTTTGACGATATTGGAGAGCGTCGAGCTCCGTTCGACGATAGTTCAGAGAACAAATTCGTCGAGCACCGTTCGACGATCGTTGACCAGAAGAGATAGTTCAAACTATCTGAGAAGCGCTGAACTGTGGTCGACGTTTTCGGAAAGCATCGATCTCCGTTCGACGATCTGGGGGAAAATCGTCGAGCGCAGTTCAGAGACCAGAAATACACTCTAGACACTTAGAAAAATCAAGATGTTTTTCTAGTCTTGGTCAGTTTTTAAAGTTTCAAAATCTTGGACATTCTTATAGACTTCCTCCATCTAACATTCCTAACTGATTTAGGAATAAAGTGTGTTTCTTTTCATCCAAGGGTTTGGTGAAAATATCTCCCCTTTGCAAATCAGTTGGGATATATAGAAGTTCAATTTTATTCTTCTCAACATTATCCCTTAAAAAGTGATGCCTAATTTCTATGTGTTTTGTCCTGCTATGGAGGACTGGATTTTGAGCTATAGAAATAGCACTGGTGTTATCACAAAAGATTTTAGACGTCTCTAAGTTGTAGCTATAGTCTAGGAGTTGGTTTTGAATCCACAATATTTGTGAACAACAACTACCTACAGTCATATATTCAGCTTCAGCAGTTGAAGTTGACACAGATGTTTATTTCTTGCAAAACTAGGAGACAAGTCTGTCACCAAGAAACTGATAAGTTCCACTGGTGCTTTTCCTATCAATTCTGCATCCAGCATAACCAGCATCAGAAAATCCATTTAAATCAAATGCTGAATCTTTTGGATACCAGAGACCTAGATTTGGATAACTTTTAATATACCTGAGAATCCTTTTTACTAAAATTAGGTGTGACTCTCTAGGGCTTACTTGGAATCTAGCACATATGCATGTAGCAAACATTATATATGGTCTACTAGCTGTAAGGTACAGTAAAGAGCCAATCATTACTCTATATGTTGTCTGATCAACAGGTTTCTCATGTTCATCAACATCCAATACAGCATTGGTAGGCATAGGTGTTTTCATACAAGATGCTTCAGACATACCAAATTTCTTGACCAATTCATTTGCATACTTGATTTGAGAAATAAAGATGCCTTCAGCATGTTGTTTGACTTGCAATCCTAGGAAGAAGGATAGCTCACCCATGCTACTCATTTCAAATTTAGAATGCATTAGTTTGGAAAACCTTCTACACAAATTTGAATCAGTAGAACAAAAAATAATATCATCTACATAAATCTATACTAGTAGGGTATTGGACTTATGGGTTCTAATGAAAAGAGTTTGGTCTACTCTACCCCTTATAAATCCATTTTCCTGAAGGAAGCATGCTAGGGTCTCATACCATGCTCTAGGAGCTTGCTTGAGACCATATAATGCTTTGTTCAACTTAAAAACATAATCAGAATAAGTTGGAGAGATAAAACCTGGAGGTTGTCTGATATAGACTTCTTCCTTGATGTCTCCATTGAGAAATGCACTTTTTACATCCATCTGATATACCTTGAAGCCTTTGTGTGATGCATAAGCTAAGAAGATTCTGATGGCTTCCAATCTTGCAACTGGTGCAAAAGTCTGGTCATAGTCTATGCCTTCTTCTTGAGAGTATCCTTGAGCAACTAGCCTTGCCTTGTTCCTTACAATTACTCCTTGACCATTCAATTTGTTTCTGAACACCCACATTATTCCAACAATGGAGTGATCCTTAGGCTTTGGCACTAGTTCCCAAAGTTTGTTCCTTTCAAATTGATGCAACTCTTCTTGTATTGCAATGATCCAGTGTGGATCTTGCTCTGCATCTTGAATGGATTGAGGTTCAATTTGAGATAGGAAGCAAGTGTGCAACAGGTTTTGGTTGACCTGATTTCTAGTTTGCACACCAGCTGAGATGTCTCCAATTACTTGGGAAATTTGATGGTCTCTTGATGTTACTAAATCAACAGGGGGTGTTGATTGTTCACCGATCTATGTTGTTATTTCCTCTATGTGGTACAACAACTGGCTCTTCAAGTTATTTTTCTTCAGCATGTTGAATGCTTTTTTCATCTTCGTTGCTTTCCTCTTTTTGAGTAACCTGTAACTTGTTCAAATCTTCAACAAGAGAATGTACCTGCAAAGGTTCTATGGTAGAAGCGTTCTTCTCCTTGAAAGATATGTTAGATTCATCAAATGATATGTGAACAGATTCTTCAATTTTAAGAGTTGATTTATTATAAACCCTATAAGCCTTACTGATCATGGAGTATCCCAGAAACACTCCTTCATAAGCTTTAGCTAGAAATTTTGCTAAATATCTCTTGTAATTATTGTGTATATAACAAATACGGCCAAAAATTCTAAAATAATCAACTTTAGGTTTCTTCTCTTTGAGTAGTTCATAGGGAGTCTTTCCATTTAGTTTATGTATTAAACTTCTGTTCAGCACATAGTTGGAGGTGTTCTCTGCCTCTGCCCAAAAGGATAGAGGAAGGTGAGCATCTGACAACAATGTAGTGGCAGATTCAATAAGGGTTCTATTTTTCCTTTCAGCTACCCCATTTTGTTGAGGAGTTCTAGGAGCTGAGAAAGTGTGTCTGATCCCTTCACTCTGACAGAACTCTTGCATAAGAATAGAATCAAACTTTGTCCCATTATCACTTCTGATTAGGGCAATGTGAGTATTGAACTCAATCTGTATACATTTGAGAAACTCTGTCAGACACTTAAAGTTATCAGACTTCTTCCTCAGAATGAACACCCATGTGAATCTAGAGAAGTCATCTACAACTACTAAGGTGTAAGATTTCCCTCCTAGGCTTTGTACTGTAATGGGTCCAAAAAGATCCATGTGTAACAGATACAAGATCGTAGGTGAATCACGCTTATTAAGTGATTTGAAACTATTTTTAGTTTGCTTGCCTAATTGACAAGCCCTGCAGAGTCCTTCCTTCTTGTAGGGGCCAGAAGATAGTCCTTTAACAAGGTTGCCCTTGGATATCCTAGCAATAGTTCTAAGGTTTAAGTGTCCTAGTCTCTTATGCCATAAAACATTAGGTCTAAAAACAGAATTGAACAGGCAAATATCTACATCTATTGAAAGAAAATTTACTAGATAGATGTTACCTTTCCTTTTACATGTCAACACAATTGTGTTGTCCTCTGACTTGATCTTGCATAAAGCTTTGCTGAAAGTCACCTGGTAGCCTTCATCACATAGCTAACTGATGCTTATCAAATTGTGCTTCAGTCCTTCCACAAAGGCTACCTTCTTGAATGTCACTGTTCTAATTTGGACTGCACCATATCCTTTAGTTTGTCCAAAGTTTGAATCACCAAATATGACTTTGGGTCCAAGCTTGGCTTTAAAGGATGTGAAGTTGTCTTTGTTTCTTGTCATGTGCTTAGAGCACCCACTATCCAAGCACCATTGTTGGTTTGATGTTGGATAGGTCTTCACCTGCACATAAAATAATTCACTTGTTTTTGACCCAGTTTACCTTGGGCCTAGGTTGATAACCTTTAAACTCAAAAATAAAAGACATCCCAGGTTGACTCTTATAACCTTCAGGATGATATCTCCTTTGAGGTATTATCCATTCAGTATAAGGGTTAAAGATTTGGGATGAAGGACCCCTAGGATTGGATTTTGATTTGCCCTTGAAGGAATTTCCAGAGCTCTGATCTCTGTTCGACGATCGTGGAGCTGCGTTCGACGATCTTGGGTCAGATAATCGAGCTCCGTTCGACGGTCGACTGTGGCAGAGTTCAGGAATTAGAGATCGTCGACCTGAGTTCGAAAATTTTGCCTGAGATCGTCGATCTGCGTTCGGCGAACGTCGAGCTCCATTCGACGATTTCTGCTGGAACTTAGTTTTCTTAGGCAGATCAGAATTCTTCCTAGCTACCTCTACAACTCCCTTCCCATTATCAGAAATGAACTTGATTGGGGTTATTAGGACTATAGGTTGGTTGGATGAAGCACCCAAGCCCAGTGTACTATTGAATCTGGAGATCACTGTGCTTGTGATGTCCATCAGCTTGATACTTCTCCCATTAAGGGATTCTTCAAGCTTCTTGGCCTCTGATAGCTCACCTTTCAGTGAAGCTATCTGCTCCCTACAGCACTCCAACTCCTCAGAGAGTTTGAGGTTTTCTGATTTTAAGGAACACTGTTCAGACAATTGATTTCTGAGAGAAATAATTTCCTTCTCAGATTTTAGTAAGTCTAAACATAATGCTTTAAACTCAGACTTAAAGTCCTCTGAATTGAAATCAAATGAACTAATTACCTGGTCCTATTCAAGTTGAGTCTCTGAGTCTGAGTCTGACTCTTCTGTATCTGAATTGTGTTGAGAGGCATTGATTGCCATCATGCAGAACTCCTTCTCTTCAGCATCATCTTCATCATCACTGGAGCAGGATGAAGCTTCTGACTGCTCTTCAGTCTCACTCCAGGATTCTGCAACAAATCCCTTCCTTATGTGTTTGTTCTTGCTTGAGGAGGGTTTGCCATTGCCATTTTTCTTGAAGTCTTTGTCCTTTCTTCTTTCTTTCTTATCCCTTCTGTCCTTGTTTTTGTTCTCCGGACAATCAGGCACAATATGGTATGGTTTCCTGCAACAAAAGCAAACAATTTCTTTATTATTTGACTTGTCATACCTTAGCTTATCATGCTCTTTGTATGATTTTCTTCTGAAGTCCTTTCTGGCCATCTTGTAAAATCTTTTGGCCAATAGACTGAGCAGCTCATCATTGCCTATGACTTTGTCTTCAGGCTGATCTTCAATTGCTTTGAAGGCTATTGTCTTTTCTTTCCTTGTGGCTGGTGAGGCAGCCTTCTGCTCTTCTTCTCTGTTCTTAATGAGCAGCTCATAAGATTTGAGCTTACCCAAAAGAGCTTCTGTGGTTATCTCATTCAGACTTCTGGCATCCTTGATTGTCCAGATTCTTGAATCCCAAGTGCTTGGGAAGCACATTAGGATTTTGTCATTAAGTTCAGTCAGTGAGATCTCCTTATCCAAAGTCTTGAGTTCATTAACTATCATACTGAGCCTGTTATACATTTAAGCTACTGGCTCAGCTTCTCCTTTCTTGAAATTCTCATATTGGGATATGAGGTGGGATCTCCTGTCCTTTCTTTCATCAGCTGAGTCTGAGACTATTTCAGAGAGTTTATCCCAGATTTCCTTTGCTGAATTACATTCAGCCACCTTTTTAAAGATGTCATCAGACATGGTCTGGGCTAAGATATTCATAGCCTTTGCATCAGCTACCTTCCACTTCTTGATATCAGCATCTGTTCCTGATGGAGGTGGAACAGCATTTGTGCTTGTGTTCTCTGGAGGTCTTGGACAAACTGTCAAAACAGAATTAAAAATATTCTCGTCAATAGAATTCATGTATAATCTAATCCTTGCTTTCCAAAGTACAAACTTGGACAGATTGCACACTGGAGGTCTGGTGCTAGCATAATCTTTGTTTTGGGCCATGATTTGTGAAGAAATAATCTAATAAAAAAATCAAAACAAGCAGATCTAACTAGGGATCTTTGGGTTCAGGTATTAGCCTATGCAACCACCAAGGTGTGATATGTTTAACCAACGTGGCTTTGATACCAATTGAAAGTGTGAGCTAGATCAGATATACTCTAGAGGGGGGGTGAATAGAGTATGGTGCTTAAAAACTTTTTACAACAGTTGTTGTAATCTGAGTGAACAGGGAAGCAAATATTAAATCTAATCACAGAAACTATCTAATCAAAAGCAACCTACAAAAGAAATTAATCACAGATCCTAACTAATCACAGATCAATCACAGCCAGAAACAAAAATAAAGACAAGCAAGTCAGAAGACACAAGGTGTAACACCCCCTATCCGTCGCATAGCATATAGCAGTAGGTCCGGCCGGGGCCCGACGCCATATACCACGGACAGACCGGGTGGTTACTTATGGAAACCATCCAACCAATCTCAACGTCCTACACAGAGCATTCTAGCGGAAGCAGTTTATAAAAGTTGCAAAACAAGAACCCAGCAACAAGCATGAATGTCCACTAACATGATAATAGGAATGTTATTACAAAATACTCAAAAGTCGCCTTAAGGCCTTACAGAACGTTCCACTTGTTTAACACATGATTTACAAACCTCGGCACGCAGGCCGGCCATACATGAATAAAACATAAAACATTTCCACTTGGGCCTTCGAGGTCCAGCTTCGCAAAAAGGGCTTTAGCCCGCTATTGACCGCTTGGTCCAGCTGCACCTGCAAGCAAACAAACCACCGCACGGTGGCAAACAAGGCAACGGTCAGCAATGCTGACCAAATTATAACGATCCCGCCCCCAACTCGGGGCGGTGATGCTCCTTCCCTGCATTTCCTTAGCATAAGCGAGTAATATAAAACCATAGCCATAACATCACAGACGTTGGCTCGTAAGGCCAACGCCCCGTGCACTCAGGGCACATTCTCGGTGAACCGGTCGATGTTACGTCAATTAAAGCCATTAACATTCCGGACTCACCACCGCCACTAGACGGCCATTCCTATGAGCAATTCGTCTTCTTGGTATTGGTCACGTCAATTTAAGCCATTGACCACCGAAGACTCCCATTTATGCCAACGGCGAGTTCCACGTAACCTTAGGTCGCTCTAACCGGACGACATAAAGCGGGTACGGATCCATCTAACCCGTGCTCACTTCGCAACGACAATTTAAGCCATTTGCGCGGGTCAAACTTTCACCGAGTCCCATTCTACCGCAAGTCACATAACTCAGTTATGTTCGAGTTGGCACTCAGTCCTCCAAGTTGGCAAGATCTCGTATCCGCCCAGTTTTCCGGGTGCACCTTTGGGTTAGTCCCCAAGGCTCCCTGCTGCAATCTACCGCGTAGAAAACCCGAAAACAACCAATAGCACGGAGTCTTCTCCGGCCTTATGCAATGCAACATCACCGATCCGGACTAACATGTCCGGGTAGGCTTCAACCAAAATGCCTATGTCCGTTCTCGCATACGGACTCAATACAACGGGGACTTTACATATCTACCCGAAGGAACGCCTCCAACTCTCCGCAAACTCGCGAGAGCGGGCTTCCTATGCTAAGAAAGAGAGCTATTAGTGCTCATGATGAGGATCGTTACCCTTGCGGTCCTCTTTGGCGCCATCGAAAAGTAATCGGATGGAAATCACCGCACTTGCGTTGCCTCCGTGGATCCGGAGTCGGCTTGCGATTCGGAGCTCCGAAGCTCCTCCAATGGCGGATCTAGCTCCTCTTCTTCTTGCCTTAGCTCTTCTTTCTCCAAGGGTTTGGAGAGAGAACAAGTGGAAAAAGTGAGGGTTTTCTAAGTCAAAACCCGGGTATATCCCTTCAGGAACAACCCCCAGCCGTTGGATCTTCAGTCAAAGAAATGAACGGCTTCGATTCGGGACTGAAATGCCCAATCTGGACCGAACACGGCCTGGCACACGCCCGTGTCCAGGGCCGTGTGCCTCATTCGCCGTCAAAATCGAATCACCTGGAACCTCACACGGGTATCGAACACGCCCGTGTTCGAGCTGACACGCCCGTGTTCCACCTGACACGGCCGTGTATCTGGCCGTGTACCCCATGATTTTCTCCCGTTTTCAACCCGAGCACTGCACGGGTTCTAGGACACGCCCGTGTCCTTGCCCGTGTCACCTTGACACGCCTGGGCTCCAGGCCGTGTACAAGGTCTCGGCACTTCGCGGCTAAGTGTCGACACGGGTCGACACGCCCTGCGACACGCCCGTGTCACAGGCCGTGTGCCATGTCTCGACACACTGTCGACACCAAAGTGTCGACTTCGCGGGACGAGTGTCGACACGGGTTGACACGCCCTGCGACACGCCCGTGTCGCAGGCCGTGTGCCGTGTCTCGACACAACGTCAAAGCACTGTGTCGACTTCGCGGCTAAGTGTCGACACGGGTCGACACGCCCTGCGACACGCCCGTGTCGCAGGCCGTGTGCCCAGTCTCGACACAATGTCGAGACCAAAGTGTCGACTTCGCGCCTTAGTGTCGACACAGGCTTGACACGCCCTGGGACACGCCCGTGTCCCAGGCCGTGTGCCTGCAGCCAGAACTCAAATTGGCCCAAAATATTCCCCTTTGCTCCTTTGAGTTTCGGGGCGTTACAACTCTACCCCTCTTAAAAGAATTTCGCCCACGAAATTACATAAAGGGAAAAACATGTACAAAACTAAAATTTGTACCTGAGCGGAACAACTCCGGATATTCGTCAAGCATCGTCTGCTCTCGCTCCCAAGAGAGCTCCTCACGACCGCAATTGTCCCACCGGACTTTGACCATCCTGATCTCTTTATTGCGTAGCCGCTTGACCTCCGAGTCCTCAATCCGCACGGGCTTGACCTTTGTCGTTAGCCCACTATCCACCGGCACTTGATTGGTCGCGATCACTTGTGTAGGCTCTTGCACCGCCTTCCGAAGCACCGAAATATGGAATACATCATGTAAACCACTTAGCTCCACTGAAAGCTTCAGTCGATAGGCCGCTTCTCCTACTCGCTCCAGAACCTCGAACGGTCCAAGGTACCTCGGGCTTAGCTTTTTCAATCGCCGCACCCGCGAGACACCCTTGAACGGCTTGATCTTCAAGTATACATAATCGCCCACAGCGAACTCCACGTTCCTGTGTTTGGCATTATAGTACTTTGCTTGCCGGTCCTGAGCGATAAGCAACCTCTCCCGAATTGTCCTTACCAAAGAAGTAGCATCCTCCACTTCCGATCGCTTATACAACTTTGACTCGCCCGTTTCTAACCAAGACAACGGCGTGCGACATCTTCTACCATATAGGGCCTCGAAAGGCGTCATCTGAATACTTGCTTGGTAGCTGTTGTTGTATGCGAACTCCACCAAATAAAGGTGGTCCTCCCATTGCTTTCCAAAGTCCAAGACACACATGCGAAGCATGTCTTCCATGGTTCTATTGACCCTCTCGGTCTGCCCATCCGTTTGCGGATGGAAGGCTGTGCTAAACTTCAGTTTTGTTCCCAACATTTGCTGCACCAGCCTCCAATCATTGGACGTGAACCGCCCATCTCGGTCACTCACGATGCTGCGGGGCACACCATGAAGCCGCACTATGTTATCCACATAAAGCTTCGCCAGTTTCTCCACCGGATCATCCTTCCTATGCGGAATAAAATGCGACACCTTTGTTAATCGATCGACCACCACCCAAATGGCGTCGTTCCCTTTTGCGACCTTGGCAAACCGTGCACAAAGTCCATAGAGATGTCGTCGAATTTCCACTCCGGAATAGGCAAGGACTTAAGAAATCCTCCCGGCTTTTGGCACTCCGCCTTCACTAAGGCGCAAGTTTGGCACTTTGCTACGTATAGCGCCACATCCTTTTTCAAACCCGGCCACCAAAATAGTTTCTTTACATCGCGGTACATCTTCGTGCTCCCCGGGTGAATCGAGTACTTGGTATGGTGTGCCTCGTACAACAACTCCACCCGTAAATTACCCACGCTTGGGACGCACAGACGACCGTCTTTCTAAAGCAATACGTCCTCCATGACGAATTGGGAATTTGACTCATCCAGAGCCTCTACCATGAACTGCTTCAGCACTTGATTGCTTGCCCATACAAACGATCCCCAACGCCACCAACTCTCGCACCAACCGCTCATCTTGCACCGACAGCCAATGGGCTCGAGCTGGGGCTTGGAGACTCGCCGCGTCAGCAACCGCATTCCCTTTATCAGGCGCGTAGTGGATCTTGAATGTATAGTCTCCCAAGAACTCCATCCATCTACGCTGTCGTATATTCAGATCCTTCTGATCAATTAGATGCTTCACGCTCTTGTGACCGGCGTAGAGATCCACTTTCACAACGTATACAATTATGCCTCCATAGCTTCGAGGCAAAACTCACGCCCATACGCTATTACGCTTCCGTGTTGCAGTAGCACGCAACCCAAACCGCTGCCCTACACATCATTAAAAATCTCATTGCCTTCGGTTCCACTTGGCGAAGTCAGCACAGGTGTCGTAGTCAACCGACATTAAAACTCCTCAAAAGCTCGCGCGCACTCCGGCGTCCAAAAGAACTTATGCTCCTTCCTCGTCAAAGTAGTGAGAGGTAACGCTAACCGCGAGAAGTTCTCTACGAAGCGCCTATAATAGCCGGCAAGCCCCAAAAAGCTCCGGACTTCTGCTACCGTAGCAAGCTCAGGCCACTCCCGTATCGCAACAATCTTCGTCGGATCCACAGCAATACCCTCTCCACTCACAATATGCCCGAGGAACGCTACTGAGGATAGCCAAAACTCGCACTTCGAGAACTTAGCATACAACTGGTTTCTCCTTAGCGTCTCCAACACCAAATGAAGATGCTTGAAGTGATCTTCCTCACTTTGCGAGTACACCAAAATATCGTCGATGAAGACGATCACGAAATGGTCCAAGTACTCCCTGAACGTCCTGTTCGTCAAATCCATGAACACTGACGGCGCATTTGTCAGCCCAAACGGCATGACCATAAACTCGTAGCGCCCGTGTCCTGTACTGAACGTTATCTTAGGGATATCACTCTCCCTTATCTATTTAGAGTACGGCGTTGGCCCGACCAACTGATCACAAAGGTCATCGATCCTTGGGATCGGGTTCTTGTTCTTTGCCGTTACCTTGTTGAGCTCCCAATAATTAATACATAGCCCCAAGCTTCCGTTCTTCTTCTTACTAAAGAGGGTCGGTGCGCTCCAAGGCGAAGGACTTGGACGCGCATACCCTTGCTCCAACAACTCTTGTAGTTGAGCTTTCAGCTCCGCCATTACCTTAGGCGTTAGCCGATACGGAGATCGTGACACAGGCCTTGCACCTGGCACTAGCTCGATCGTAAAATCTATCTCCCGCTGAGGCGGGGCTCCAGGAAGATCTGCGGGGGACAGATCAGGGTATTCCGATACCACTGAAATACAATCCAACGCGGGCTTCGGCTTTGCAACCTCCACTAGTGTACAGAACAGCTCTACACTAGCACAAACCGCCTTCACCACCTGAAGAGCGGCCATCATCGCCTTGCTCGACCTCTTTGAGCTCATAAAGGTCGTCTTACGACTTGCTCCCAAGTTGACTTCCTTGCTACCGCAGTCTATGTAGGCTTGCTGTTCCGAGAGCCAGTACATGCGAAATATAACGTCAAACTCCACCAATGGAAGTAACGACGCTTGCAGATCGTACTCCTAATTCCCAAACCACAAACTAAGAGCAATGAATTCTACCCTCGCCGAATGAGCACCATTGGACTATAACGCATCCAATTTATCTCTTTCCATCGAAGGAGGTACTCCAAGGCACAATAAAATTCCTAATAAAGGAACGCGAAGCTCCCTAAACGAACGGTGCTCTCGCAGATAAAGTAAATTCGCAACAAAGCTTAGCACAGTAGTCCTAAGCTAATATGCATAACAAGTGTTTAAAGCAAAACTATCTTTAAACCATACCTGTCGTCACGACGACGGGCTTTCTCCAGGGCTTTAGGCACTCCCGAGCATAATGCCCCGGCTCCCCACAGTTGTAACATGTGCCCGGGGTCCGACCCGTAGTCGCCCCAGAAGTACCAGAAGGAGCTGGACCCGAAGTCCTATGCTTCTTATACCATTTTTGATATGCCGACTTTGAGGTGTTCGGCACTTTGAATGCCGTTTCCTTTGCACTGACATCCTTGACTGCTCCTGACATAGGTTTCTTACCCTTCCGAGCACCATTCCAACAGTCTCGGGCAAAGTGCCCTTTCTTTCCACACGTATAACAAGTGTAAGAAGCTTTACTAGTCGATTTCATAGCCCCTTTCTCCAGCATTCTGCCGGATGCAGCTCTTATTGGGTTTGTATAATTCGATACCATGGTCGCTGGCATCGGGAGGGTCTTCCTCAACTCTGCCTCCAATGATCTAGCTGATTCCACCAAGGCTTGGAATCCCAATAACTTTGGTCCTAGCAGTAGGACTCGTAACTCGGCGCGTAGGCCATTATAGAATCTATCGACTGTAGCTTGCTCATTATCCGACTCAAAGCATGGGTAGCGACTTATCATAAGAAAAGCTTGCAAATATTCCTTAACTGTGTGCGCTCCCTGCACTAAATGCATACTCAGCTGCTGCCCCAATGGTCTACCAAAGGTCATCTGCTGCATCGCGCCCACCGGCGTTGAAGCCACAACAGGGGCGCAGGGTTGTACATTTCCTCCTAGCTGTGCACCCGTCACAGCGAACACCGCTTCTACAATCCTTCTAACGGTTTCATACGAAGGAGGAGGCTCAAACACCTCACCGGGTGCACTATGCTCCTCAGAAACCGGACATTCAGGCTGTCCAGTACCGCTTCCGGTCACCTATAGTGGTACAAAACACCGTTAAGCGACCAAATAAAATTGCGAACAGCAATTATAGGAACACGCAGGTTCCTCAAACACGAGTATTTTCATTCCTAAGTGGACATTCATGGGTTCTTTTACCGTTATAACGATGACGCACACAATGTGCTCACCACCCCTTAAAAAGAATTCGTCCACGAATTCAGCTTAAGTCCTACCAAAACCAGTAGTCTGATACCAAATTGTAACACCCCATATCCGTCGCATAGCATATAGCAGTAGGTCCGGCCGGGGCCCGACGTCATATACCACGGACAGACCGGGTGGTTACTTATGGAAACCATCCAACCAATCTCAACGTCCTACACAGAGCATTCTAGCGGAAGCAGTTTATAAAAGTTGCAAAACAAGAACCCAGCAACAAGCATGAATGTCCACTAATATGATAATAGGAATGTTATTACAAAATACTCAAAAGTCGGCCTTAAGGCCTTACAGAACGTTCCACTTGTTTAACACATGATTTACAAACCTCGGCACGCAGGCCGACCATACATGAATAAAACATAAAACATTTCCACTTGGGCCTTCGAGGGCCAGCTTCGCAAAAAGGGCTTTAGCCCGTTATTGACCGCTTGGTCCAGCTGCACCTGCAAGCAAACAAACCACCGCACGGTGGCAAACAAGGCAACGGTCAGCAATGCTGACCAAATTATAACGATCCCGCCCCCAACTCGGGGCGGCGATGCTCCTTCCCTGCATTTCCTTAGCATAAGCGAGTAATATAAAACCATAGCCATAACATCACAGACGTTGGCTCGTAAGGCCAACGCCCCGTGCACTCAGGGCACATTCTCGGTGAACCGGTCGATGTTACGTCAATTAAAGCCATTAACATTCCGGACTCACCACCGCCACTAGACGGCCATTCCGATGAGCAATTCGTCTTCTTGGTATTGGTCACGTCAATTTAAGCCATTGACCACCGAAGACTCCCATTTATGCCAACGGCGAGTTCCACGTAACCTTAGGTCGCTCTAACCGGACGACATAAAGCGGGTACGGCTCCATCTAACCCGTGCTCACTTCGCAACGACAATTTAAGCCATTTGCGCGGGTCAAACTTTCACCGAGTCCCATTCTACCGCAAGTCACATAACTCAGTTATGTTCGAGTTGGCACTCAGGCCTCCAAGTTGGCAAGATCTCGTATCCGCCCAGTTTTCCGGGTGCACCTTTGGGTTAGTCCCCAAGGCTCCCTGCTGCAATCTACTGCGTAGAAAACCCGAAAACAACCAATAGCACGGAGTCTTCTCCGGCCTTATGCAATGCAACATCACCGATCCGGACTAACATGTCCGGGTAGGCTTCAACCAAAATGCCTATGTCCGTTCTCGCATACGGACTCTATACAACGGGGACTTTACATATCTACCCGAAGGAACGCCTCCAACTCTCCGCAAACTCGCGAGAGCGGGCTTCCTATGCTAAGAAAGAGAGCTATTAGTGCTCATGATGAGGATCGTTACCCTTGCGGTCCTCTTTGGCGCCATCGAAAAGTAATCGGATGGAAATCACCGCACTTGCGTTGCCTCCGTGGATCCGGAGTCGGCTTGCGATTCGGAGCTCCGAAGCTCCTCCAATGGCGGATCTAGCTCCTCTTCTTCTTGCCTTAGCTCTTCTTTCTCCAAGGGTTTGGAGAGAGAACAAGTGGAAAAAGTGAGGGTTTTCTAAGTCAAAACCCGGGTATATCCCTTCAGGAACAACCCCCAGCCGTTGGATCTTCAGTCAAAGAAATGAACGGCTTCGATTCGGGACTGAAATGCCCAATCTGGACCGAACACGGCCTGGCACACCCCCGTGTCCAGGGCCGTGTGCCTCATTCGCCGTCAAAATCGAATCACCTGGAACCTCACACGGGTATCGAACACGCCCGTGTTCGAGCTGACACGCCCGTGTTCCACCTGACACGGTCGTGTATCTGGCCGTGTACCCCATGATTTTCTCCCGTTTTCAACCCGAGCACTGCACGGGTTCTAGGACACGCCCGTGTCCTTGCCCGTGTCACCTTGACACGCCTGGGCTCCAGGCCGTGTACAAGGTCTCGGCACTTCGCGGCTAAGTGTCGACACGGGTCGACACGCCCTGCGACACGCCCGTGTCGCAGGCCGTGTGCCATGTCTCGACACACTGTCGACACCAAAGTGTCGACTTCGCGGGACGAGTGTCGACACGGGTTGACACGCCCTGCGACACGCCCGTGTCGCAGGCCGTGTGTCGTGTCTCGACACAACGTCAAAGCACTGTGTCGACTTCGCGGCTAAGTGTCGACACGGGTCGACACGCCCTGCGACACGCCCGTATCGCAGGCCGTGTGCCCAGTCTCGACACAATGTCGAGACCAAAGTGTCGACTTCGCGCCTTAGTGTCGACACAGGCTTGACACGCCCTGGGACATGCCCGTGTCCCAGGCCGTGTGCCTGCAGCCAGAACTCAAATTGGCCCAAAATATTCCCCTTTGCTCCTTTGAGTTTCGGGGCGTTACACAAGGAGCTATAGTGGTTCCCCTAAACTTGGGTACATCCACTCTTCTACCACCCTACGTAGGAATCCACTGCAGGATGAGTTGATCAGTTGTCCTGGGCACCAATGAGCTTTTGATAAGGTGCTCAAAAACCAAATCAGGTTTTTTGATCAGGTGTCTTGCCACCAATGAGCTTTTGATAAGATGCTCAAAAACCAAGCACAAACTTTTGAAGGGAGTTTGAAAAACCCTTTACAGATATGGCGATGAGAGAGTGATGAAAGTCTTCTCTTTCTACAAGCAGCTGAGAAGAATATGTGGATATAGATGTTGTCAAAGCTCCCCCTGAGTTCTTGAGATGTTCAGGAAATGAAGCTTTGTTGTAGGGTGATAGGCCTTCAGAAGTTGATCTCCAGCAAATGATGATTTCAGCAACAGCTGAAATGTTAGGTGTCTGGAGTCTTGAATGAAGATGGCCTTGAACACTTGAATTAACAGAGATCTGAAGATTTCAGTTGGTTGATCTCCTTGGTTGTGTGTTCTTGTATGAATTCTTTTTAGACAGAGAATATCTACAGCTCTTTCTCTTTTTCTCTTGTAAACAGTTGATGTTCAGAAAGATGTTGTTCCAGAGAAAATTTTTGTTCTTGTTCTTCTTGTTCTACTTATCTGTGTTATGAGAGAGATTCAAAAAACTTGTTTTATTCCTTGGTTCTGAATAAAAAATGATCCTCTGTCAAGAATAGCCGTTGGCCTGTCATTAAATGACTTCCTTAATTGTAATTGTCTTCTGGGGGGAAGTCCAAAGAAACATTCCTTGATAATCCCTTGAAACTTGGTCCAGAATAAATGAGAACGGCTACAAAATCTTCTGAATTAATTGCTGAGAATAACTCCTTAACTGTTCTGAATTTGAATCTTGAAAATCATTTACCTCTTTAGAAAAACGTCGAACTGAGCTCTACTATCGTTGAACTGAGCTCAGCGATTTGGAATTATACAGCAACAGAGATCGTCGATCTGAGCTCAACTATCATCGAACTGAGCTCAGAGATAGAGAATCAATACTGGAGTCAAGATCGTCAAACTGAGCTCGAAGATCGTCGAATGGAGTTCGACGATTTGTTGAAGTTGAGCTCAGCGATCGTCGAATGGAGTTCGACGATCCGTCGAAGTTGAGCTAGACGATCGTCGATTGGAGTTCGACGGTTCGTCATACTGAGCTCGACGAAATGACTTAGTCTCCAAACTGAATAACCTTGGTCTTGAGGGCAGCTTCTAAACCTAACTACTAACCCTTAGACTCAATTCTAATTGACCTTTAGATCTATACAAGGAGGTCAAAAACATGTTTCCTAAATACATAGTGATCCTGACCCAAATTAGTAATAGGGTGTTCCAACAAACTGAATCCAAAGTTATGATAATATTTACATATTTAATGCGTCATATTTATTTTATAATATTTACTAAGCCATATTTATTGAGACTTAGTTATTGAGTCATATTTCTTGTGTCATATTTATTGAGAAATATTTTGAGCCATATTTATTAATGTATATTTATTACACCATATTTATTGTGTTACTTTTTATTCCGCCATATTTATTACGCATGATTTTTATGCTATTTTTATTGAGCGATAAACGAGCTCGAATGGGTAAACCTATTCGCCAATAGATAGACCATTATGTGCTCTTTTTAATTGGCTTTTTCAGTTTGATAACCGATAACGGGGTCATTGGCTTTTTCGGGCTGATAACGCCATATTTACTGTGTCATATTTATATAGTAATAAACAAGCACAAACTGTTAAACATGTTCCCCAATGGATAGATAATTTCGAGCTCTTTTAAATTGGTTTTTTCGGGCGGAAAACGGATAACGAGAAGAAAAGTTATGGTCATATATATTGAGCGATCTTTATTGCACTATATTTCGGTTACCATATTTGTTGAGCCATATTTATAGAGCTATATTTATTTGTGTTATATTATTACGCCATATTTATATAGTTGCCCGAATGGGTAAACCTGTTTGGCAAAGATTGATTTATCTGAGTTTTGTTAAATGTCTTTTTCGGGATGAATATGGACAACGAGATAAAAAATTATGGCTTTATTTATTGGGCAATATTTATTGTGTCATATTTATTGAGTCATTATGATTGAGCCATATTTCATGAGTCATCTTTATTGAGACATAATTATTGAACTATATTTCTTGAAGCATTTTCATTAGAGATATTTAATAAGAAATTTTTATTAAGCTATATTTATTACGCCAATTTTACTGAGAAATAATTATTGTGCCATTTTTTTCGAAGAATTTGTTATAACATATTTATTGAGTGTTGAACGAGCCCGAGTGGGTAAACCTGTTCCAAAATGGATAAATCATTTAGAGGTTTTTCAATGAGTTTTTTCGGGCTGAAAACGGACAACCGGAACA
Organism: Platanthera guangdongensis; assembly: GCA_039583875.1. NCBI lineage: Eukaryota > Viridiplantae > Streptophyta > Magnoliopsida > Asparagales > Orchidaceae > Platanthera > Platanthera guangdongensis. The sequence goes on along the minus strand of CM077155.1, from coordinate 102,352,439 downwards.
AAAGTTATGATCATATTTATAGAATCATGTTTATTACGCCATATTTCTTTGGCCATAATTATTGAGCTATATTTACTGAGCCATATTTATTTATGTCATATTAATTGCGCCATAATTATATAGCGTTAAATGAGAATGTATGGGAAAATCTATTTGCTAAATGATAGATTTATCCGAGCACTTTTCAATAGGCTTTCTGGTGCTGAAAATGGACAACTGGATCAAAAATTATGGCTATATTTATTGTTCTTTATTTATTATGCTATATTTATTATGCCATATTTATTGAGTCATATTTATTGAGCCATATTATCTGAGCCATATTTATTGTGACATAATTATTGAGCCATGTTTCTTTAGGCATTTTCACTAAAATATATTTAATAAACCATATTTATTGAACCATTTTTATTATGCCAAATTTATTGAGATATATTGATTGCATCATATTTATTATGTAGTATTTATTATAACTTATTTATTGAGTGTTGAATGAGCATGAACGGGTAAACATGATTTTCATTGGATAAATCATTTAGAGCTATATTTATTGGGCTATATTTATTATGCCATATTTATTTTTTCATATTTATTACAGTACATTTATTGTGTCATATTTATTGAGTGCCAAACAATCCAAAACAGGTAATCATGGTCACCAATATATAAATCATTTCGAGCACTTTTATATGGGTCATTCCGGTATGAAAATGGACAACCAGAATAAAAATTATGATCATATTTATTGAGTCATATTTATTACGTCATATTTCTGTGACCTTATTTATTGAACCATATTTATTGAGCTATATTTATTTGTGTCATATTTTTTACGCCATATTTATATAGCGTTAAACGAGCCCAAATGGGTAAACCTGTTTGCGAAAGATAGATTTATCTGACATTTTTTCAAATGTCTTTTTCTGAATGAAAATAGACTGCTAGATCAAAAATTATTGCTATATTTATTGGGCTATATTTATTGCGCTATATTTATTTAGCCATTATGATTGTGCCATATTTCAAAAGTCATATTTATTGAGACATAATTATTGAATCATATTTCTTGAAGCATTTTCATTGAGAGATTTTTAATAAGCCATATTTATTGAGCAGTATTTTTTGCACCAAATTTATTGAGATATATTTATCGACCCATATTTTTTGCATATTATTTATTATAATATATTTATTGAGCGTTGAACGAGCCCGAGTGTGTAAACCTATTTGCCAATGGATAAATCATTTAGAGCACTTTTTAATGGCCTTTTCCAGAATAAAAATAGACAACTGAATCCAAATTTATGATCATATTTATTGAGTCATATTTAATGCGTCATATTTATTTTATCATATTTACTAAACCAAATTTACTAAGTCATACTTATTTAGACTTAGTTATTGAATCATATTTAAAGCGTCATATTTATTTTATCATATTTACTAAACCAAATATACTAAGCCATATTTATTGAGACTTAGTTATTGAGTCATATTTCTTATGCCATATTTATTGAGTAATATTTTTTGAGCCATATTTTTAACACATATTTATTACACCATATTTATTATGTCATATTTATTGTGGCATATTTATCGTGCATGATGTTTTTACCATATTTGTTGCGTGATAAAGGACCCCGAATGGGTAAACCTGTTCGCTAAAGAATAGACCTTTATGTGCTCTTTTTAATTGACTTTTTCGGGCTGATAACCGACAACCGGATCATTGGCTTTTTCGGGCTGATAACGCCATATTTACTGTGTCATATATATAGTAATAAATAAGTGCAAACGGTAAACCTGTTCACCAATGGATAGATAATTTTGAGCTATTTCTAATGGGCTTTTTTGGTCGAAAAACGGGCAATCCGAACAAAAATTATTGTCATATTTATTGAATCATATTTATTGCGCAATATTTTAAGGGCTGTATTTATTTATGTCATATTTATTACGTCATATTTATATAGTGTTAAACGAGCCCGAACGGGTAAAGCTATTTGCCAAAGATAGATTTATCTGAATTTTTTTGAAATGTCTTTTTCGGTATGAATATGGACAACAAGTTCAAAATTTATGTCTTTAATTATTGGGCAATATTTATTGTGCCATATTTATTGAGCCATTACGATTGAGCCATATTTCATGAGTCATCTTTATTGAGACATAATTATGGAACCATATTTTTTGAAACATTTTCATTAGAGATATTTAATAAGACATTTTTATTGAGCCATATTTATTACGCCAATTTTATTGAGAAATATATATTGCGCCATTTTTTATTTTGAAGCATTTATTATGACATTTTTATTGAGTGTTAAACGAGCCTGAGCCGATAAACCTGTTCCCTAATTGATAAATCATTCAGAGGTCTTTTCAACGAGTTTTTTTGGGCTGAAAACGGACCATCGGAACATAAGTTATGGTCATATTTGTTGAATCATATTTATGGCGCCAAATTTCCTTAGCCATATTTATTAAGTCATATTTACTGAGCCATATTTATTTATGGCATATTAATTACGTCATATTTATATGGCTTTAAATGAGCCCGAACTGAAAAATCTATTTGCTAAATGATAGATTTATCCGAGCACTTTTCAATAGGCTTTCAGGTGTTGAAAATGAAAAACCGGATCAAACATTACAGCTATATTTATTGTTTTATATTTATTGGGCTATATTTATTATGACATATTTATTGTGTCATATTTATTGAGTCATATTATTTGAGCCATATTTATTGAGATATAATTATTGAGTCATGTTTCTTGTAGCATTTTCATTAAAAAATATTTAATAAGTCATATTTATTGAGACATGTTTATTACGCCAAATTTATTAAGATATATTTATTGCGTTATATTTATTATATAGTATTTATTATAACATATTTATTGAGTGTTGAATGAGCCCGAACGGATAAACATGATTGTAAACGAATAAATCATTTAGAGCTATTTTTATTGTTATATATTTATTGGGCTATATTTATTATGCCATATTTATTTTATCATGTTTATTACGCCACCTTTATTATGCCATATTTATTGAGTGCCAAACAAGCTCAAACAGGTAATTATGTTCACCAATAGATAAATCATTTCGAGCATTTTTATATGTGCCTTTTCGGTATGAAAATGGACAACCAGAACAAAAATTATGGTCATATTTATTGAGTCATATTTATTGTGTCATATTTCTGGGGCCTTATTTATTGAGCCATATTTATTGAGCTATATTTATTTGTGTCATATTTATTGCGCCATATTTATATAGCGTTAAACGAGCCCGAACGGGTAAACCTATTTGCGAAATATAGAGTTTTCCGACTTTTTTTCAAATGTCTTTTTCTGAATTAAAATGGACTGCTAGATTAAAAATTATCGCTTTATTTATTGGGTTATATTTATTGCTTTATATTTATTGAGCCGTTATGATTGAGCCATATTTCAAGAGTCATATTTATTGAGACATAATTATTGAATCATATTTCTTGAAGCATTTTCATTGAGAGATATTTAGTAAACCATATTTATTGAGCCGTATTTTTGCGCCAAATTTATTGAGATATATTTATTGCCCCATATTTATTGGGTAGTATTTATTATAACATATTTATTGAGCGTTGAATGAGCCCGAGTGGGTAAACCTGTTTGTCAATAGATAAATCATTTAGAGCACTTTTTAATGGGATTTTCCAGAATAAAAATAGACAACTGAATCCAAATTTATGATCATATTTATTAAGTCATATTTAATGAACCATATTTATTTTATCATATTTACTAAACCAAATTTACTAAGACATATTTATTGAGACTTTGTTATTGAGTCATATTTCTTGTGCCATATTTATTGAGCAATATTTTTTGAGCCATTTTTGTTATCGCATATTTATTACAGCATATTTATTGTGCATATTTATTTTGTCATATTTAGTGCGCCTGATTTTTTTCCATATTTACTGTGTGATAAATGGGCCTGAATGGGTAATCCTGTTCGCCAACGGATAGACTTTTATGTGCTCTTTTTAACTGTCTTTTTTGGGCTGATAACCGACAATTGGATCATTGGCTTTTTCAGGCTTATAACGCCATATTTACTGTGTCATATATATAGTAATAAACAAGCCCAAACGGGTAAATCTGTTCACCAATGGATAGATAACTTTGAGCCCTTTTAAACGGTCTTTTTTGGGTGGAAAACGGACAACCAGAACAAAAGTTATGGTCATATTTATTGAGCCATATTTATTGCGCCATATTTCATTGGCCATATTTATTGAGCCATATTTACAGAGCTATATTTATTTGTGTCATATTTATTATGCCATATTTATGTAGTGTTAAATGAGCCTGAACAGGTAAACCTGTTTGCCAAATATAGATTTATTAGAGTTTTTTTTGAAATGTCTTTTTCGGGATGAATATGGACAACGAGATCAAAAATTATGTCTTTATTTATTGAGCAATATTTATTGTGCCATATTTATTGAGCCATTATGATTGAGCTATATTTCATGAGTCATCTTTACTGAGACATAATTATTGAATCATATCTCTTGAAGCATTTTCATTAGAGATATTTAATAAGATATTTTTATTGAGTCAAATTTATTGCGTCAATTTTATTGAGAAATATTTATTGCGCCATTTTTTATTTTGAAGCATTTAATATGACATATTTATTGAGTGTTGAACGAGCCCGAGCCGGTAAACCTGTTCCCCAATTGATGAATCATTCAGAGGTCTTTTCAATGAGTTTTTTTATGCTGAAAATGGACCATCAGAACAAAAGTTATGGTTATATTTATTGAGTCATATTTATTATGCCATATTTCCATAGCCATATTTATTAAGTCATATTTACTGAGCCATATTTATTTGTGTCATATTAATTACGCCATATTTATATGGTGTTAAATGAGCCCGAACTAGAAAATCTATTTGCTAAATGATAGATTTATCTGAGCACTTTTCAATAGACTTTTTGGGGCTGAAAATGGAAACCGGATCAAAAATTATGGTTATATTTATTGGTCTATATATATTGGGCTATATTTATTATGTCATATTTATTGAGTCAAATTTATTGAGTCATATTTTTTGAGCCATATTTATTGAGACATAAATATTGAGTCATGTTTCTTGTGGCATTTTCATTAAAAGATATTTAATAAGCCATATTTATTGAGCCATATTTATTATGCCAAATTTGTTGAGATATATTTATTGTGTCATATTTATTATATATTATTTATTATAACATATTTATTGAGTGTTGAAAAAGCCCGAACGGATAAACATGATTGTCAATGGATAAATCATTCCGAGCTATATTTATTGTTCTATATTTATTGGGCTATATTTATTATGCTATATTTATTTTATCATATTTATTATTCCACATTTATTGTGTCATATTTATTAATTGTGAAACAAGCCCAAATAGGTAATCATGTTCAGCAATACATAAATCATTTCGAGCAATTTTAAATGGGCTTTTCTGCGCTGAAAATGGACAACCAGAACAAAAATTATGGTCATATTTATTGAATTATATTTATCGTGCCATATTTTTTAGCCTTATTTATTGAGCCATATTTATTGATCTATATTTATTTGTGTTATATTTATTGCACCATATTTATATAGCGTTAAACGAGCCCGAACGGGTAAACCTATTTGCCAAAGACAGATTTATCCGAGCTTTTTTCAAATGTCTTTTTCAGGATGAAAATGGACTACCAGATCAAAAATTATGCTTTTATTTATTGGGCTATATTTATTGCGCTATATTTATTGAGCCATTATGATTGAGCCATATTTCAAGGTTCATATTTATTGAGACATAATTATTTAATCATATTTCTTAAAGTATTTTCATCGAGAGATATTTAATAAACCATATTTATTGAATCATATTTTTTGCGCCAAATTAATTGAGAGATATTTATTGCCCCATATTTATTGCGTAGTATTTATTATAACATATTTATTGAGTGTTGAACGAGCCCGAGTTGTTAAACCTGTTTTCCAATGAATAAATCATTAAGAGCACTTTGTAATGGGCTTTTTAAGGATAAAAATACACAACTAAATCCAAAGTTATGATAATATTTATTGATTCATATTTAATGTGCCATTTTTATTTGAGTTATATTTTTTGAGACATATTTATTGAGACATAATTATTGAGTCATGTTTCTTGTGGCATTTTCATTAAAAGATATTTAATAAGACATATTTATTGAGCCATGTTTATTAAGCCAAATTTGTTGAGATATATTTATTGCATCATATTTATTATGTAGTATTTATTATAATATATTTATTGAGTATTGAATGTGCCCGAACGGGTAAACATGATTTTCAATGGATAAATCATTTAGAGCTATATTTATTATTCTATATTTATTGGCCTATATTAATTAAGCAATATTTATTTTGTCATATTTATTACGCCACATTTATTGAGCCATATTTATTGAGTGTCAAACAAGCCCAAATAGGTAATCATGTTCTCCAATTGATAAATTATTTCGAGCACTTTTAAATGATCTTTTCCGGGCTGAGAATGGACAACCAGATCAAACATTATGGATATATTTATTGAGTCATATTTATTGCACTATATTTCTTTGGCCTTATTTATTGAGCCATATTTATTGAGCTATATTTATTTGTGTTGTATTTATTGCGGCATATTTATATAGCTTTATACGATCCCGAACTGGTAAACCTGTTTGCCAAAGATAGATTTATCCGTGCTTCTTTCAAATGTCTTTTTTAGGATGAAAATGGACTGCCAGATCAAAATTTATGGCTCTATTTATTGGGCTATATTTATTGCGCCATATTTATTGAGCCATTATTATTGAGCAATATTTCAAGAGTCATATTTATTGCACAATAAACGAGCCCATATCTGTAAACATGTTCGCCAATGGATATATCTTTATGTGCTCTATTTAATTATCTTTTTCGGGCTGATAGCTGACAACCGGATCTTTGGCTTCTTCATGCTTTTTCTGGCTGATAACACCATATTTATTGTGTCATATTTATATAGTAATAAACAAGCCCAAACGGGTAAACTTGTTCCCCAATGGATAGATAATTTCGAGCTCTTTAAAATGAGTTTTTTCAGGCATAGAACGGACAACCGGAATAAAAATTATGGTCATATTTTTTGAGCCATTTTTATTGCGCCATATTTCGTTGGTCATATTTATTGAGACATATTTACAGAGCTATATTTATTTGTTTTATATTTATTACTCCATATTTATATAGTGTTAAACGAGTCCGAATGGGTAAACCTGTTTTCCAAAGACAGATTTATTAGAGCTTTTTTGAAATGTCTTTTTCGGGATGAATATGGATAACGAGATAAAAAATTATTACTTTATTTATTGGGCAATATTTATTGTGTCATATTTATTGAGCCATTATGTTTGAGTCATATTTCATGAGTCGTCTTTATTGAGACAAAATTATTAAATCATATTTCTTGAAGTATTTTCATTAGAGATATTTAATAAAATATTTTTATTGAGCCATATTATTTCGCTAATTTTATTGAGAAATATTTATTGCGTTATTTTTATTTCGAAGTATTTATTATAACATATTTATTGAGTGTTGAACGAGCCCGAGCGGGTAAACTTGTTCCCTAATGGATAAATCATTCAGAGGTTTTTCAACGAGTTTTTTCGGGCTGAAACGTACAATCGGAACAAAAGTTATGGTCATATTTATTGAATCGTATTTATTGCGTCATATTTCCTTGGCCATATTTATTGAGCCATATTTACTGAGCAATATTTATTTGTGTCATATTAATTCCGACATATTTATATAGTGTTAAATAAGTCTGAACGGGAAAATCTATTTGCTAAATGATAGATTTATCCGAGCACTTTTCAATAGGATTTCCGGTGGAGAAAATGGACAACCGGATCAAAAAGTATGGCTATATTTATTGATCTATATTTGTTGGGCTATATTTATTATGCCATATTTATTGAGTCATATATATTGAGCCATATTTTCTTAGCCATATTTATTGTGACATAATTCTTGAGCCATGTTTCTTGTAGCATTTTCATTAAAATATATTTAATAATTCATATTTATTGAGACATGTTTATCAAGCCAAATTTATTGAGATATATTTATTGCGTCATATTTATTATGTAGTATTTAATATAACATATTTATTGAGTGTTGAATGAGCCCGAACGGGTAAATATGATTGTCATTGGATAAATTATTTAGAGCTATATTTATTTGGCTATATTTATTATGTCATATTTATTTTGTCATAGTTATTACGCCATATTAATTGTGTCATATTTATTGAGTGCCAAACAAGTCCAAACAAGTAATCATGTTCTCCAATAGATAAATCATTTCAAGCACTTTTAAATGGGCTTTCCCGGTTTAAAAATGGACAACCAGACCAAACATTATGGTCATATTTACTGAATCATATTTATTGTGCCATATTTCTGTGGCCTTATTTATTGAGCCATATTTATTGAGGTATATTTATTTGTGTCATATTTATTACGACATATTTATATAGTGTTAAACGAGTCAGAACGGGTAAACCTGTTTGCAAAGATAGATTTTTCCGAGCTTTTTTCAAATGTCTTTTTCTGGATGAAAATGTACTGTTAGATCAATAATTATGGCTTTATTTATTGGGCTATATTTATTATGGCATATTTATTGAGACATTATTATTGAGCAATATTTTAAGAGTCATATTTATTGAGACATAATTATTAAATCATATTTCTTGATTCATTTTCATTGAGAGATATTTAATAAGCCATATTTATTGAGACGTATGTTTTGCGCCAAATTTATTGAGATATATTTTTTGCCTTATATTTATTACGTAGTATTTATTATAATATATTTATTGAGCGTTGAACGAGCTCGAGAAGGAAAACTTGTTTGCCAATGGATAAATCATTCATAGCACTTTTTAATGGGTTTTCCAGAATACAAATAGACAACTGAATCCAAATCTATGATCATATTTATTGAGTCATATTTAATACTCCAAATATATTTTATCATATTTACTAAAACATATTTATTAAGACATATTTATTGAGACCTAGTTATTGAGTCCTATTTCTTGTATCATATTTATTGAGCAATATTTTTTGAACCATATTTATTAATGCATATTTATTACACCATATTTTTTGTGTCATATTTATTGCTGCATATTTATTGCGCCTGATTTTTTTGCCATATTTATTCCGCGATAAACAAGCCTGAATGGGTAAACCTGTTTGCCTATGGATAGACCTTTATGTGCTCTTTTTAATTGTCTTTTTCGGGCTGATAACCGACAACCAGATCATTACCTTTTTCTGGCTCTTTCGGGATAATAACGACATATTTACTATGTAATATTTATATAGTAATAAACAAGCCCAAATGGGTAAACCTGTTCACCAATGGATAGATAATTTGGGACACTTTTAAAGGTGCTTTTTTGGGCAAAAAATGGACAACCGGAACAAAAATTATGGTAATATTTATTGAGCAATATTTATTGCGCCATATTTCATTGGCTATATTTATTGAGCCATATTTATAGAGCTATATTTATTTATGTCATATTTATTATGTCATTTTTATATAGTGTTAAACGAGCCGGAACGTGTAAACCTATTTGCCAAAGATAGATTTATCAGAGCTTTTTTGAAATATCTTTTTTGGGATGAATATGGATAAGGAGATCAAAAATTATGGCTTTATTTATGGGGCAATATTTATTGTGTCATATTTATTGAGCCATTATGATTGAGCCATATTTCATGATTCATCTTTATTGAGATATAATTATTGAACCATATTTCTTCAAATATTTCCATTAGAGATATTTAATAAGAAATATTTATTATGGCATTTTTATTTGAAACATTTATTATAACATATTTTATTGAGTGTTGAACGAGCCCGAGCAAGTAAACCATTTACCCAATAGATAAATCATTCAGAGGCCTTTTCAATGAGTTTTTCGGGCTGAAAACGAACAACCAGAACAAAAGTTATGGTCATAATTATTGAATCATATTTATTGCGCCATATTTCCGTTGCCATATTTATTAAGTAATATTTACTGAGCCATATTTATTTGTGTCAAATTAATTACACCATATTTATATAGCATTAAATGAGCCCGAACTGGGAAATCTGTTTGCTAAATGAAAGATTTATCCGAGCACTTTTCAATAGGCTTTCTGGGGTACAAAATGGACAACCGGATTAAAAATTATGGCTATATTTATTGTTCTATATTTATTAGGCTATATTTATTATGCCATATTTATTGAGTCATATTTATTGAGTCATATTTTTTGAGTCATATTTATTGAGACAAAATTATTGAGCTATATTTCTTGTGGCATTTTCATTAAAAGATATTTAATAAGCCATATTTATTAAGACATTTTTATTACGCCAAATTTATTGAGATATATTTATTGCGTCATATTTATTATGTAGTATTTATTATAATATATTTATTGAGTGTTGAATGAGCCCGAACGGGTAAACATGATTTTAGTGGATAAATTATTTAGAGCTATATTTATTATTCAATATTTTTTGGGCTATATTTATTATGTCATATTTATATTGTCATATTTATTACGCCACATTTATTGTGACTTTTTTCAGTGTCAAACAAGCCCAAACAGGTAATCATGTTCACCAATAGATAAATCATTTCGAGTACTTTTAATGAGATTTTTCGGGCTGAAAATGGACAACCAGAACAAAAATTATGATCATATTTATTGAGTCATATTTATTGTGTCATATTTCTATGGCCTTATTTATTGAGAAATATTTATTGAGCTATATTTATTTGTGTCATATTTATTGCGTCATATTTATATAGCGCTAAACGAGCCCGAACGGGTAAACCTGTTTGACAAAGATAGATTTATCCGAGCTTTTTGCAAATGTCTTTTTCTGGATTAAAATAGACTGCCAAATCAAAAATTATGACTTTATTTATTTGGCTATATTTATTTCGCCATATTTATTGAGCCATATTTCAAGAGTCATATTTATTGAGAAATAATTATTGAATCATATTTCTACAAGTATTTTCATTAAGAAATATTTAAGAAGACATATTTATTGAGCCGTATTTTTTGCTCCAAATTTATTGAGATATATTTATTGCCCCATATTTATTGCATAGTATTTATTATAACATCTTTATTGAGCGTTGAACGAGCCCGAGTGGGTAAACCTGTTTCCCAATTGATAAATAATTTAGAGCACTTTTTAATGGGCTTTTCCAGAATAAAAATAGACAAATAAATCCAAATTTATGATCATATTTTTTGAGTCATATTTAATGCGACATATTTATTTTATCATATTTACTAAAACATATTTACTAAGTCATATTTATTGAGACTTAATTATTGAGTCATATTTCTTGTGCCATATTTATTGAGTAATATTTTTTGAGACATATTTATTAAGGGAAATTTATTACACCATATTTATTATGTCATATTTATTGCGGCATATTTATTGCGCCTGATTTTTTTGCCATATTTATTACACGATAAACGACCCTGAATGTTTAAACCTGTTCGCCAATGGTTAGACCTTTTTGTGCTCTTTTTAATTGTCGTTTTCGGGTTGATAACCGACACCCCAATGGATAGATAATTTCGAGCTCTTTTAATTGGGATTTTTCAGGCAAAAAACGGACAACCAGAACAAAAGATATGGTCATATTTATTCAGCCATATTTATCATGTCATATTTCGTTGGCCATATTTATTGAGACATATTTACATAGATATATTTATTTGTGTCATATTTATTACGACATATTTATATAGTGTTAAACGAGCCCGAATGGGTAAACCTATTTGGCAAAGATATATTTATCCGAGCTTTTTTTAATTATTTTTTCGGGATAAATATGGACAACGAGATCAAAAATTATGTCTTTATTTATTGGGAAATATTTATTGTGCCATATTTATTGAGCCATTATGATTGGGCCATATTTCATGAATCATCTTTATTGAGACATAATTATTGAATCATATTTCTTGAAGTATTTTCATTAGAGATATTTAATAAGACATTTTTATTGAGTCATATTTATTACGCCAATTTTATTGAGAAATATTTATTGCGTTATTTTTATTTTGGAGTATTTATTAAAACATATTTATTGAGTGTTAAACGAGCCCGAGCAGGTAAACCTGTTCCCCAATTAAAAAATCATTCAGAGGACTTTTCAATGAGTTTTTTCGGGCTGAAACAGACAACTGGAAAAAAATTATGGTCATATTTATTGAATTATATTATTGCGCCATATTTCCTTGCCCAAATTTATTAAGTCATATTTACTGAGCCACACTTGTTTGTGTCATATTAATTGCGTCATATTTATATAATATTAAATGAGCCCGAATTGGAAAATCTGTTTGCTAAATGATAGAATTATCCAAGCAGTTTTCAATTGGTTTTCCGGGGCTGAAAATGGACAACCAGATCAAAAATTATGGCTATATATATTGTTCTATATTTATTAGGCTATATATATTATGCCATATTTACTGAGTTATGTTTATTGAGTCATATGTTTTTAGCCATATTTATTGAGACATAATTATTGAGCCACATTTCTTGTGTCCATTTCATTAAAAGATATTTAATAAGTCATATTTATTGAGCCATGTTTATTACGCCAAAATTGTTGAGATAAATTTATTGCGTCATATTTATTATGTAGTATTTATTATAACATATTTATTGAGTGTTGAATGAGCCCGAACGGGTAAACATGATTGTCAATGGATAAATCATTTCGAGCTATATTTATTGTTTTATATTTATTGGGCTATATTTATTATGACATATTTATTTTTGTCATCTTTATTATGTCACATTTATTGTGTCATATTTATTGAGTGTCAAACAAGCCCAAACAGGTAATCATGTTCACCAATAGATAAATAATTTCGAGCACTTTTAAATGGGGTTTTTCGGGTTGAAAATTGACAACCAGAACAAAAATTATAGTCATATTTATTAAGTCATATATATTGCGTCATATTTCTTTGGCCTTATTTATTGAGTCATATTTATTGATCTATATTTATTTGTGTTATATTTATTGCGCCATATTTATATAGCGTTAAACTTGCCCAAACAGGTAAACCTGTTTGCCAAAGATAGATTTATCCGAGCATTTTTCAAATGTCTTTTTCACGATGAAAATGGACTTCCAGATAAAAAATTATGGTTTTATTTATTGGGCTATATTTATTGCGCCATATTTATTAAGCCATTATGATTGAGCAATATTTCAAGAGTCATATTTATTGAGATGTAATTATTGAATCATATTTATTAAAGCATTTTCATGGAGAGATATTTAATAAGCCATATTAATTGAGCCACATTTTTTACGCCAAATTTATTGAGATATATTTATTGCCCCATATTTATTGCATAGTATTTATTATAATATATTTATTGAGCGTTGAACGATCCTGAGTGGGTTAACCTGTTTGCTAATGGATAAATCATTCAGAGCACTTTTTAATGGGCTTTTCGAGGATAAAAATAGACAACTGAATTCAAAGTTATGATCATATTTATTGAGTCATATTTAATGCGCCATATTTATTTTATTATATTTACTAAACCATATTTACTAAGACAAATATATTGAGGCTTTGTTATTGAGTCATATTTCTTGTGTCATATTTATTGAGCAATATTTTTTGCGCCATATTTATTTACCCATATTTATTACACCATATTTATTGTGTCACCTTTTATTGTACCATATTTATTGCGCGTGACTTTTTTTCATATTTATTGCGCAATAAACAAGCCCGAATGGGTAAACATGTTATCCAATGGATAGACCTTTATGTGCTCCTTTTAATTATCTTTTTCCAGCTGATAACAGACAACATGATCATTGGCTTTTTCGGGCTTTTTCGGGTTGATAACGCCATATTTACTATGTCATATTTATATAGTAATAAACAAGCCCAATCGGGTAAACCTGTTCCGCAATGGATAGATAATTTCGAGCTCTTTTAAATGGTTTTTTTGGGCAGAAAATGGACAACCCGAACAAAAGTTATGGTCATATTTATTGACTCATATTTATTGCGCTATATATCATTGGCCATATTTATTGAGCCATATTTACAGAGCTATATTTATTTATGTCATATTTATTACGCCATATTTATATAGTGTTAAACGAGCCCGAACAGGTAAACCTCTTTGGCAAAGATAGATTTATCCGAGTTTTTTTGAAATGACTTTTTCGGGATAAATATAGACAATTAGATGAAAAATTATGGCTTTATTTATTGGGCAATATTTATTGTGTCATATTTATTGAGGCATTATGATTGAGCCATATTTCATGAGGCATCTTTATTAAGACATAATTATTGAACCATATTTCTTGAAGCATTTTCATTAGAGATATTTGATAAGACATTTTTATTGAGCCATATTTATTAAGCCAATTTTATTGAGAAATATTTATTGCGCTATTTTTATATTCAAGCATTTATTATAACATATTTATTGAGTGTTGAACGTGCCCGAGATGGTAAAACTGTTCCCCAACGGATAAATCATTCTGAGGTTTTTCAAAGTGTTTTTTCGGGCAGAACACGGACAATCGGAACAAAAGTTATGATCATATTAATTGAATCATATTTATTGTGTCATATTTCCTTGGCCATATTTATTGAGCCATATTTACTGAGCCATATTTATTTGTGTCATATTAATTGGGTCATATTTATATAGCGTTAAATGAGCCAGAACAGGAAAATCTATTTGTTAAATGATAGATTTATCCAATCACTTTTCAATAGGCTTTTCGGGGCTAAAAATGGACAACCGTATAAAAAAATATGACAATATTTATTGTTCTATATATATTTATCTATATTTATTATACCATATTTATTGAGTCATATTTATTGAGCCATATTTTTTGAGCCATATTTATTGTGACATAATTATTAAGCCATTTTTCTTGTGTCATTTTCATTAAAATATATTTAATAAGCCATATTTATTGAGCCATGTTTATTAAGCAAAATTTATTGAGATATTTATTGCATCATATTATTATGTAGTATTATTATAACATATTTATTGAGTGTTGAATGAGCACGAACAGGTAAATATGATTGTCATTGGATAAATCATTTAGAGCTATATTTATTGGGCTATATTTATTATATCATATTTATTTTATCATATTTATTACGCCACATTTATTATGGCATATTTATTGAGTGCCAAACAAGCCCAAATAGGAAATCATATTCACCAATAGATAAATCATTTCGAGCACTTTTAAATGGGCCTTTTCGGTCTGAAAATGAACAACCAGAACAAAAATTATGGTCATATTTATTGAGTTATATTTATTACGCCATATTCTGTGGCCTTATTTATTGAGCCATATTTATTGAGCTATATTTATTTGTGTCTTATTTATTGCGCCATATTTATTAGCATTAAACGAGCCCGAACGGGTAAACCTATTTATCAAAGATAGATTTATCCGAGCTTCTTTTTAAATGTTTTTTTCTATATCAAAATGGACTGATAGATCAAAAAATATGGCTTTATTTATTGGGCTATATTTATTACGCTATATCTATTGAGACGTTATGATTGAGGCATATTTTAGGAGTCATATTTATTGAGACATAATTATAGAATCATTTTTTTCTTGAAGCATTTTCAGTGAGAGATATTTAATAAGGGCTTTTTTTTTTGAGCCGGGTTTTTGCGTCAAATTTATTGAGAATATACCCTTTATTTTCCCCATATTTATGACGTGGTATAGTATTATTAACTTCGTTATTGAGGTTTTGAACGAAACCCGAGTGGGTAAACCTAATTGCCAATGGATTAATCCTTCAGTGCACTATTTAATGGGCTTTTTCAGAATTATTATAGACACTGAATCTAATATTTTGATATTTTTATAATGTGTCATTATTATTGATGCACCAGATTTATTTTTTTA